>OZ023332.1:8816873-8939373 GCA_964007535.1 Brachyptera risi
CGAACTTGGGTTTTGCGTCTCTCAGGTTACGGACGGACTTGAGTGTCGTGTCTCTTGGGTTACGGACGGACTTGGGTGTCGCGTCTCTCAGGATTTCAACGAACTTGGGTATTACGTCTCTCAGGTTACGGACGGACTTAAATTTCGCTTCTCCCAGGTTTTGAGCGAACTTGGGTATTACGTCTCTCAGGTTACGGACGGACTTGGGTGTCGTGTCTCTTGGGTTACGGACGGACTTGGGTGTCGCGTCTCTCAGGTTTTCAACGAACTTGGGTATTGCGTCTCTCAGGTTACAGACGGACTTAGGTGTCGCATCTCTTGGGATACGGACGTACTTGGGTGTCGCGTCTCTCAGGATTTCAACGAACTTGGGTATCACGTCTCTCAGGTTACGGACGGACTTGGGTGTCGTGTCTCTTGGGTTACGGACGGACTTGGGTGTCGCGTCTCTCAGGATTTCAACGAACTTGGGTATTACGTCTCTCAGGTCACGGACGGACTTAAGTTTCGAATCTCAGGTTTTGAGCGAACTTGGGTATTGCGTCTCTCAGGTTACGGACGGACTTGGGTATTGCGTCACTCAGGTTACGGACGGACTTGGGTGTCGCGTCTCTCAGGTTTTCAACGAACTTGGGTATTGCGTCTCTCAGGATACAGACGGACTCAGGTGTCGCATCTCTTGGGTTACGGACGGAATTGGGTATAACGTCTTTCAGGTTACGGACGGACTTGGGTGTCGCGTCTCTCAGGTTTTGAACGAACTTGGGTATTACGTCTCTCAGGTTACGGACGGACTTGGGTATTACGTCTCTCAGGTTACGGACGGACTTGGGTGTCGCGTCTCTCAGGTTTTGAACGAACTTGGGTATTACGTCTCTCAGGTTACGGACGGAATTGGGTATTGCGTCACTCAGGTTACGGACGGACTTAGGTGTCGCGTCTCTCAGGTTTTGAACAAACTTGGGTATTACGTCTCTCAGGTTACGGACGGACTTGGGTGTCGCGTCTCTCAGGTTACAAACGGAATTGTGTGTCGCGTCTCTCAGGTTTTCAACGAACTTGGGTATTGTGTCTCTCAGGTTACAGACGGACTCAGGTGTCGCATCTCTTGGGTTACGGACGAAATTGGGTATTGCGTCTCTCAGGTTACGGACGGACATGGGTATTGCGCCTCTCAGGTTACGGACGGACATGGGTATTGCGTCTCTCAGGTTACGGACGGACTTGGTTATTGCGTCTCCCAGGTTACGGACGGACTTGGGTATTGCGTCTCTCGGGTTAAGGACGGACTTGGGTATTGCGTCTCCCAGGTTACGGACGGACTCGGGTATTGCGTCTCTCGGGTTACGGACGGACTTGGGTATTGCGTCTCTCGGGTTACGGACGGACTTGGGTATTGCGTCTCTCAGGTTACCGACGTACTAAGAAATTGCGTCTCTCGGGGTAATGACGGACTTGGGTATTGCGTCTCTCGGGTTACGGACGGACTTGGGTATTACGTCTCTCGGGTTTTCAATAACTTGGATATTGCGTCTCTCAGGTTACGGACGGACTTGGGAATTGCTTCTCTCGGGTTACGGTCGGACTTGGGTATTGCGTCTCTCAGGTTACGGACGGACTTGGGTATTGCGTCTCTCGGGTTACGGACGGACTTGGGTATAGCGTCTCTCGAATTAGGGACGGACTTGGGTATTGCGTCAATCAGGTTTTCAATAACTTGGGTATAGCGTCTCTCAGGATACTTACGAACCTGGGTATTGCGTAGCCGGGGTTACGGACGGACTTGGGTATTGCGTCTCTCAGGTTACGGACGGACTCGGGTGTTGCGTCTCTCGGGTTACGGATGGTCTCGGGTATTGCGTCTCTCGGGTTACGGATGGACTTGGGTATTGCGTGTCTCAGGTTACGGACGGACTTGGGTATTGCGTCTCTCGGGTCACGGACTGACTTGGGAATTGCGTCTCACGGGTTACGGACGGACTTGGGTATTGCGTCTCTCGGGTCACGACGGACTTGAGTATTGCGCCACTCGGGTTACGAACGGACTCGAACGGGTATTGCGTCAATCTGGTTTTTAATAACTTGGGTATAGCGTCTCTCAGGATACGGACGGACCTGGGTATTGCGTCTCTTGGGTTACGGACGGACTTGGGTATTGCGTCTCTCAGGTTACGGACGGACTTGGGTGTTGCGTCTCTCGGGTTACGGATGGACTCGGGTATTGTGTCTCTCGGGTTACGGATGGACTTGGGTATTGCGTGTCTCAGGTTACGGACGGACTTGGGTAATGCGTCTCTCGGGTAACTGACTGACTTGGGTATTGCGTCTCTCGGGTTACGGACGGACTTGGGTATTGCGTCTCTCGGGTCAAGACGGACTTGGGTATTGCGCCTCTCGGGTTACGGACGATCTCGGGTATTGCGTCTCTCGGGTTACGGGAGGACTTGAGTATTGCGTCTCTCGGGTTACGGACGGACTTGGGTATTGCGTCTCTCGAGTTACGGACTGACTTGAGTATTGCGTCTCTCAGGTTACGGACGGCATGAATATTGCGTCTCTCAGATTACGGACGGACTTAGGTATTGTGTCTCTCGGGTTACGGACTGACTTGAGTATTGCGTCTCTCAGGTGACGGACGGACATGAGTATTGCCTCTCTCGGGGTAATGACGGACTTGGGTGACGCGTCTCTCGGTTTACGGACGGACTTGGGTGTCGCGTCTCTCGGGTTACGGACTGACTTGAGTATTGTGACTCTAGGGGTAATGACGGACCCGGGTATTGCGTCTTTCAGGTTACGGACGGACTTAGGTATGGCGTCTCTCATGTTACGGACGGACTCGGGTATTGCGTCTCTCAGGTTACGGACGGCATGGGTGTCGCGTCTCTGTGGGTCACTGACTGACTTGAGTATTGCGTCTCTCAGGTTACGGACGGCATGGGTATTGCGTCTCTCAGGTTACGGACGGACTTAGGTATTGCGTCTCTAGGGTTACGGACTGACTTGAGTATTGCGTCTCTCAGGTTACGGACGGACTTGAGTATTGCCTCTCTCGGGTTACGGACGGACTTGGGTATAGCGTCTCTCGAGTTACGGACGGACTTGGGTATCGCGTCTCTCGGGTTACGGACGGACCTGGATGTCGCGTCTCTCGGGTTACGGACGGACTTAGGTGCTGCGTCTCTCAGGTTACGGACGGACTTGGGTGTCGCGTCTCTCAGGTTACGGACGGATTTGGGTTTCACGTCTCTCAGGTTACGGACGGACTTGGGTGACGCGTCTTTCAGGTTACGGACGGACTTGGGTGACGCGTCTGTCAGGTCACGGACGGACCTGGGTGTTGCGTCTCTCGGGTAACGGACGGACTTGGGTGACGCGTCTCTCAGGTTACGAACGGACTTGGGTGACGCGTCTCTCGGGTTACGAACGGATTTGGGTGTTGCGGTTCTCGGGTTACGGACGGACTTGGGTGACGCGTCTTGCAGGTTTCGGATGGACTTGGGTGTCGCGTCTCTCAGGTTACGGACGGACTCGGGTATCGCGTCTCTCAGGTTACGGACGGAATTGGGTGCCGCGTCTCTCAGGTGACAGACGGACTTGGGTGTCGCGTCTCTCAGGTCACCGACAGACTTAGGTGCCGCGTCTCTCAGGTTACGGACGGACTTGGGTGTCGCGTCTCTCAGGTCACGGACGTACTTGGGTGACGCGTCTTGCAGGTTACGGACCGACTTAGGTGCCGCGTCTCTCAGGTAACGGACGGACTTGGGTGCCGCGTCTTTCAGGTGACGGACGGACGTAGGTGCCGCGTCTTTCAGGTTACGGACGGACTTGGGTGACTCGTCTCTCAGGTTACGGACGGACTTACGTATTGCGTCTCTCAGGTTACGGACGGACTTGGGTTTTGCGTCTCTCAGGTTACGGACGGTCTTGGGTATTGCGTATCTCAGTTGACGGATGGACTTGGGTATTGCGTCTCTCAGGTTATGGACGGCATGGGTGTCGCGTCTCTCGAGTTACGGACTGACTTGGGTATTGCGTCTCTAAGGTTACGGACGGCATGGGTATTGCGTCTCTCAGGTTACGGACGGACTTAGGTATTGCGTCTCTCGGGTTACGGACGGACTTGGGTAATGCGTCTCTCGGGTTACGGACGGACTTGGGTATTGCGTCTTTCAGGTTACGGACGGACTAAGGTATTGCGTCTCTCGGGGTAATGACGGACTTGGGTATTGCGTCTCTCAGGTTACGGACGGACTTGGGTATTGCGTCTCTCGGGTTTTCAATAACTTGGATATTGCGTCCCTCAGGTTACTGACGGACTTGGGAATTGCTTCTCTCGGGTTACGGTCGGACTTGGGTATCGCGTCTCTCAGGTTACGGACGGACTTAGGTATTGCGTCTCTCGGGTTACGGACGGACTTGGGTATAGCGTCTCTCGAGTTACGGACGGACTTGGGTATCGCGTCTCTCGGGTTACGGACGGACTTAGGTGCCGCGTCTCTCAGGTCACGGACGGACTTGGGTGCCGCGTCTCTCAGGTGACGGACGGACTTGGGTGTCGCGTCTCTCAGGTCACGGACAGACTTAAGTGCCGCGTCTCTCAGGTTACGGACGGACTTGGGTGTCGCGTCTCTCAGGTCACGGACGTACTTGGGTGACGCGTCTTGCAGGTTACGGACCGACTTAGGTGCCGCGTCTCTCAGGTTACGGACGGACGTAGGTGCCGCGTCTTTCAGGTTACGGACGGACTTGGGTGTCGCGACTCTCAGGTCACGGACGTACTTGGGTGACGCGTCTTGCCGGTTACGGACCGACTTAGGTGCCGCGTCTTTCAGGTGACGGACGGACGTAGGTGCAGAGTCTTTCAGGTTACGGACGGACTTGGGTGACGCGTCTCTCAGGTTACGGACGGACTTACGTATTGCGTCTCTCAGGTTACGGACGGACTCTGGTATTGCGTCTCTCAGGTTACGGACGGTCTTGGGTATTGCGTATCTCAGTTGACGGACGGACTTGGGTCTTGCGTCTCTCAGGTTACGGACGGCATGGGTGTCGCGTCTCTCGGGTTACGGACTGACTTGGGTATTGCGTCTCTCAGGTTACGGAAGGCATGGGTATTGCGTCTCTCAGGTCACGGACGGACTTGGGTATTGCGTCTCTCGGGTTACGGACGGACTTGGGTAATGCGTCTCTCGGGTTACGGACGGACTTGGGTATTGCGCCTCTCGGGTTACGGACGGACTTGGGAATTGCTTCTCTCGGGTTACGGTCGGACTTGGGTATCGCGTCCCTCAGGTTACGGACGGACTTAGGTATTGCGTCTCTCGGGTTACGGACAGACTTGGGTATAGCGTCTCTTGAGTTACGGACGGACTCGGGTATTGCGTCTCTCGGGTTACGGATGGACTTGGGTTTCGCGTGTCTCAGGTTACGGACGGACTTTTGGGTATTGGGTCATTCCACATGAAATCAACCAAAATATTGGAGAAATAAACTTGTACCCCTTGGATTTTGATGAAATTTGTCATGGTTGTTAAAAAGCCAAGAAAATAACATATGTTTTTTTTTTTTCGGCTCTACCTCTGATAGTTTTTGAGTTACGGCAAGTTGCGTTTCGCCAAAAAACTCAAATTTGGGTACGCGTTCTTTCGACCAATTTTGTTCAACTTTTTACCTGTTTGACCTAGAAGGCTAATTTTTTTTTCAAAATAATGCTGTGTTTCTAGTCTGTATAACTATGTGCAAAAAAAAACACTTCATTTCACAAAGAACATAAGATATATCTTAATTTTGACTTTGACAAACCATTACCCAAAATGGGGTATTTTCAAAAATCTCAAAAAAATATATTATTTTTCTCAGTTTGTTGGCTGTGTAATAAACTAAAATTTACACTGTGGTCACCTTTGGTTTGGAAATTATAAAATAAAATGTGGGTTCATGCGTAGGAAATGTATATAAATAAACACAATAAAGGTTTCCTTAGGCCTGTACGGTACCTACTATGAGAACAAAAATTCACTTTGGTTGACGCTAGTTAAAAGCCCCACAACCACTCCACGGTCTCAACCAATGCATGGGGTCTTTTTTTTGTTCATGGAAAGGTTAAACCAGACAGTCATTGTCTCTGAATTGTCTACTTCGTTACCGTTCACTGTAAAAGTTTGAGAATAATCACAGCTTCTAAGCTTTCAAGTGAAAGTTAAACTATTTTGGGTAAGTTGAATAAACAACTGAAATTATATTAATTAGAGACACATCCAGGATTGAAGTTTGGTCGTTGCATTTTCACTTTCCTTTTTTGTAAGCGTGTAGGCGCGACCTGTTCTAGTTGCTATGATCGGATCAATTATAGTAAGAATGTTATGTGCATCGGTTGTTAAGATGTCTGGAGTAGTTGGATATTTGAATGATGCACTAGGGCCACAAGGATGGAGAAAACTAAGGGTAACAAGCTCATGTTCCGCATCAGTTTCAAGCACACACGCTGCCCACCACTCTTCTTCATAAACACAAGTCACAAAGCCCTTGATGTCACTGAAGGATATTTCAATCCCTAAGTCAATGACAAGTTCCTCCTTTGACTCAAACGCTGAAGAATACACTTTAGTTAAAACCTTCGATTTTGACAAAGGTTCAAAGTAGTGTAGTTTTTGAGTGCCCGGGATTGGTCGTGCTTGTGAAAATCGATCTGACAGCAGCTTTTCTTCGGACTCGTGCTCGTTGATCGTGCAATAGTCAAAGTTGATGTTAATAATATCTTCTTTAGCCCAATCATAAAGTTGTCGTGGAGTCATGATTTGCGAATCATATGGACGCTGCAAGCTTGCACGGGCTGCAAGTCGTTTAACAGTACCTCCTACACCGTCGCAGGCACCTTTGCCGTGGGACGTGGCAGAGAAATGCCATTCAGCTTTGACTCCAAAATCTTCCTCGTGGTGGCACAGATTCACAAAATTCTTCCGATTCTTATATTGGGAGGCAGCTCCGTCAGAAAAATAGAACATCTTTACGGGTAAAACTCCAAATTTTTGCGTAAGAAACGCGATCAACTTGCGAGAAAATAAATGAACTGCCACAGTGTCATGTTTGTGACAGTCGGAAATTATGACGAAACTCACATGCTTTACTTCGCCATCATGCGTATAATATGCTACGAAAGGATGAATAGTCGCTGATGAGTTATTCCAATGAAAGCCTTGCGCTTCATCTTGCATAACAAAAGAGTAATTTTCTGCAAAATCGCAGATAACAAGAAATTCTCCAGTTTCCAATTTGCCTTTCAACTCTTTTTGGTACGCAGACTGTTGACTTGCAATAAATGAATGTCTTAATAGGGTGTCGAGCTTCTCACAAAAGTTGTCTAGAAAGTCATCTGCAGACATGGAGACTGTCTCCAACGTACACCGGTCTACCGACACCCACTTCTTAAAAGTAACGTCTTCAATGGAATTCTCGTCCATAATTCCTCGTAGATGTTCCTTAAGATCCGAAGTTCCCGGACATGAAGTACACTGGTTCAGGTAGCAAGACGGCTGCGGTGGATTGCATATCATCTGTGAGAGACATTCATGATACGATTTCAAGTGGCCTACATCGTTGTCGTTATTTGTGAGTTCAGCAATCTTGGCACCAAGCATCATAAGTTTTACATTTTGGTGGATAGTGCAAACGCAAACCGAGTGAGTTCCGCTTGCACCAGGTAGAACGCACTGTTTGGGTCGCAGCTCTGCAAACTTGGAAAATCCAATCTTGTGAAGAGGGAACGTCTTTTTGAACAACTCGTATATTTCTTTCAGGTTGCTTAAAACAAGTCTCTTCTGTATATGTACTCGTTTGCCATCTTTCTTCACTGATTTAAAGTCCTTAGTACCAGGCATAGCACGACTTACTTCGTCACTTTGATAAAAGTTCTCAACGTCTTCCACAACCTTCTGAGAAAGCGTCTTCCCAGGTTTTGGGTTCGGTGTCGACAGTACTCCCTTTTCATGTACAAGTTGTTTGGCCTTACGTACCATGAAATTCGATGCTCCGAACTCTTTCACAATCTTATCTGTGGTCCAACTTTGGGGAAGAACTGTGAGAACTTGAACTTTTACACTTTTATCTGTTGTTGACTTGAACTTTTCTTTCAGCTGATGTAGCATTTCGCTATCTGCCGCTTTACTCACAGCAACGTCACTGTCTTCTGATGAATCTTTTGGTGCTGATGGACTAAACAACGCTCTTTTTAAAGCCTTCGAGACACGTTTCAGTTTTTCTTTTGGATATCTGTCTTGTCTCAACCGCTTCGCTTCGATAGGAGACTGCCCGATTGCCACCAAACTTTCATTAAATGAACACATAGCAACTTCCTGTTCATAGTGTTCCGATGGTCCATTGTCGTCGCTAGAAGAATCGCTTGTGAAAGTAACTGGCGTCGCAGTAGTCGGAGTTTTGACTTGTGTTACCTGTCTTCTACAACCGTTGCATATTTTACCAGGCATTGATACATGAGGAATCTTCTTATGCATCAACTCGGTTACATTACAAAGATTTTTTTTATGATTTCCATGTTTTTCTTTGTTGAATGGATTACAACAAACTGACATAAATCTTCGGGGTTGTTGATCCATATTGTTAGGTTATAGGTACCTTGGTCTAGGCAAGCCACAGAGCTATAAGATTTCAAGTTTAGCCTGAGACTTCGTAAATAGTAGGCCTAATAATGTAGATGAATATTTAAAAAATGTCAAGCATGTATACAAAATCACAATACATACATTATTGTTGGAAAGTATCACATAAATACTAAAACTCCTTGTCAACACAAGTTTGAGAGTGGTACTGAAGATAAATATGTGTACAAAATGTAAAGTATGTATACAAAATCACAAATATAATTAAAAAAATACTAGTTTATAAAACATGTATAAACACAAACAAAGTATGGCCTATAGATGTTTAAACACTGACAATTATTTTCAAACCAAGATCTCACTGGTTACCTTACCAGTTTTACAATGATGGAAAGTTTGTCACAGCCTACTGAAATATATAGCCTTCTAGTTCTTGTTCCAAAGAAATTATTCACAAAACATAAAGAATACAAAACTTAATTAAAAATAAATTCAATAGGCAATTCATGGATGTACATACAGTTGAAAGTATTAATGTAATATACCTAGCATATTAATGGTAGGCCAACCTAGCATTTTAATGGTAGGCCTACACTTATGGATAGCTGCAAATCATAAACCAAAGGAGACCACAGTCTACATTTTAGTTTATTACACAGCCAACAAACTGAGGAAAATAATATATTTTTTTGAGATTTTAAAAAATACCCCATTTTGGGTAATGGTTTGTCAAAGTCAAAATTAAGATATATCTTATGTTCTTTGTGAAATGAAGTGTTTTTTTTGCACATAGTTATACAGACTAGAAACACAGCATTATTTTGAAAAAAAAATTAGCCTTCTAGGTCAAACAGGTAAAAAGTTGAACAAAATTGGTCGAAAGAACGCGTACCCAAATTTGAGTTTTTTGGCGAAACGCAACTTGCCGTAACTCAAAAACTATCAGAGGTAGAGCCGAAAAAAAAAAACATATGTTATTTTCTTGGCTTTTTAACAACTATAGCAAATTTCATCAAAATCCAAGAGGTACATGGAAATGGTTTGGTTGATTTGAAATGGAATGACCCTATTGCGCCTCTCGGGTCACGGACTGTTTCGGGTATTGCGTCTCTTGGGTTACGGACGGACTTGGGTATTGCGTCTCTCGGGTCACGACGAACTTGGGTATTGCGCCTCTCGGGTTACGGACGAACTCGGGTATTGCGTCTCTCAGGATACGGACGGACCTGGGTATTGCGACTCTTGGGTTACGGACGGACTTGGGTATCGCGTGTCTCAGGTTACGGACGGACTTGGGTATTGCGTCTCTCGGGTCACGGACTGACTTGGGTATTGCGTCTCTCGGGTTGAGGACGGACTTGGGTATTGCGTCTCTCGGGTCACGACGGACTTGGGTATGGCGTCTCTCAGGTTACGGACGGATACGGGTATTGCGTCTATCAGGTTACGGACGGACTTACGTATTGCGTCTCTCAGGTTACGGACGGACTTGGGTATTGCGTCTCTCAGGTTACGGACGGACTTGGGTATTGCGTCTCTCAGTTGACGGACGGACTTGGTTATTACGTCTCTCAGGTTACGGACGGCATGAGTGTCGCGTCTCCCGGGTTACGGACTGACTTGAGTATTGCGTCTCTCAGGTTACGGACGGCATGAGTATTGCGTCTCTCGGGTTACGGACGGACTAAGGTATCGCGTCTCTCGGGCTACGGACTGACTTGAGTATTGAGTCTCTCAGGTTACGGACGGACTTGAGTATTACCTCTCTAAGGGTAATGACGGACTTGGGTATAGCGTCTCTCGGGTCACGGACTGACTTGGGTATTGCGTCTCTCGGGTTGAGGACGGACTTGGGTATTGCGTCTCTCGGGTCACGACGGACTTGGGTATGGCGTCTCTCAGTTTACGGACGGATACGGGTATTGCGTCTATCAGGTTACGGACGGACTTACGTATTGCGTCTCTCAGGTTACGGATGGACTTGGGTATTGCGTCTCTCAGGTTACGGACGGACTTGGATGTCGCGTCTCTAGGGTTACGGACGTACTTAGGTATTGCGTCTCTCAGGTTACGGACGGACTTGGGTGTCACGTCTCTCAGGTTACGGACGGACTTGGATGTCGCGTCTCTCAGGTTACGGACGGACTTGGGTGTCGCGTCTCTCAGGTTACGGACGGACCTGGATGTCGCGTCTCTCGGGTTACGGACGGACTTAGGTGCTGCGTCTCTCAGGTTACGGACGGACTTGGGTGTCGCGTCTCTCAGGTTACGGACGGACCTGGGTGTCACGTCTCTCAGGTTACGGACGGACTTGGGTGACGCGTCTTTCAGGTTACGGACGGACTTGGGTGACGCGTCTGTCAGGTCACGGACGGACTTGGGTGTTGCGTCTTTCGGGTAACGGACGGACTTGGGTGACGCGTCTCTCAGGTTAAGAACGGACTTGGGTGACGCGTCTCTCGGGTTACGGACGGATTTGGGTGTTGCGTCTCTCGGTTTACGGACGGACTTGGGTGACGTGTCTCGCAGGTTTCGAATGGACTTGGGTGTCGCGTCTCTCAGGTTACGGACGGACTTAGGTATCGCGTCTCTCGGGTTACGGATGGACTTGGGTGCCGCGTCTCTCAGGTGACAGACGGACTTGGGTGTCGCGTCTCTCAGGTCACCGACAGACTTAGGTGCCGCGTCTCTCAGGTTACGGACGGACTTGGGTGTCGCGTCTCTCAGGTCACGGACGTACTTGGGTGAGGCGTCTTGCAGGTTACGGACTGACTTAGGTGCCGCGTCTCTCAGGTTACGGACGGACTTGGGTGCCGCGTCTTTCAGGTCACGGACGGACGTAGGTGCCGCGTCTGTCAGGTTACGGACGGACTTGGGTGACGCGTCTCTCAGGTTACGGACGGACTTACGTTTTGCGTCTCTCAGGTTACGGACGGACTTGGGTTTTGCGTCTCTCAGGTTACGGACGGTCTTGGGTATTGCGTATCTCAGTTGACGGACGGACTTGGGTATTGCGTCTCTCAGGTTACGGACGGCATGGGTGTCGCGTCTCTCGAGTTACGGACTGACTTGGGTATTGCGTCTATAAGGTTACGGACGGCATGGGTATTGCGTCTCCCAGGTTACGGACGGACTTAGGTATTGCGTTTCTCGGGTTACGGACGGACTTGGGTAATGCGTCTCTCGGGTTACGGACGGACTTGGGTATTGCGTCTTCCGGGTTACGGACGGACTTGGGTATTGCGTCTCTCAGGGTAATGACGGACTTAGGTATTGCGTCTCTCAGGTTACGGACGGACTTGGGTATTGCGTCTCTCAGGGTAATGACGGACTTAGGTATTGCGTCTCTCAGGTTACGGACGGACTAAGGTATTGCGTCTCTCGGGGTAATGACGGACTTGGGTATTGCGTCTCTCAGGTTACGGACGGACTTGGGTATTGCGTCTCTCGGGTTTTCAATAACTTGGATATTGCGTCCCTCAGGTTACGGTCGGACTTGGGTATCGCGTCTCTCGAGTTACGGACGAATTCGGGTATCGCGTCTCTCGGGTTACGGACGGACTTAGGTGCCGCGTCTCTCAGGTTACGGACGGACTTGGGTATTGCGTCTCTCGGGTTACGGACGGACTTGGGTATAGCGTCTCTCGAGTTACGGACGAATTCGGGTATCGCGTCTCTCGGGTTACGGACGGACTTAGGTGCCGCGTCTCTCAGGTTACGGACGGACTTGGGTGCCGCGTCTCTCAGGTGACGGACGGACTTGGATGTCGCGTCTCCCAGGTCACGGACAGACTCAGGTGCCGCGTCTCTCAGGTTACGGACGGACTTGGGTGTCGCGACTCTCAGGTCACGGACGTACTTGGGTGACGCGTCTTGCCGGTTACGGACCGACTTAGGTGCCGCGTCTTTCAGGTGACGGACGGACGTAGGTGCCGCGTCTTTCAGGTCACGGACGGACTTGGGTGACGCGTCTCTCAGGTTACGGACGGACTTACGTATTGCGTCTCTCAGGTTACGGACGGACTCTGGTATTGCGTCTCTCAGGTTACGGACGGTCTTGGGTATTGCGTATCTCAGTTGACGGACGAACTTGGGTATTGCGTCTCTCAGGTTACGGAGGGCATGGGTGTCGCGTCTCTCGGGTTACGGACTGACTTGGGTATTGCGTCTCTCAGGTTACGGACGGCATGGGTATTGCGTCTCTCAGGTTACGGACGGACTTAGGTATTGCGTCTCTCGGGTTACGGACGGACTTGGGTAATGCGTCTCTCGGGTTACGGACGGACTTGGGTATTGCGTCTCTCAGGTTACGGATGGACTAAGGTATTGCGTCTCTCGGGGTAATGACGGACTTGGGTATTGCGTCTCTCAGGTTACGGACGGACTTGGGTATTGCGTCTCTCAGGTTACGGAGGGACTAAGGTATTGCATCTCTCGGGGTAATGACGGACTTGGGTATTGCGTCTCTCAGGTTACGGACGGACTTGTGTATTGCGTCTCTCAGGTTTTCAATAACTTGGATATTGCGTCTCTCAGGTTACGGATGGACTTGGGAATTGCTTCTCTCGGGTTACGGTCGGACTTGGGTATCGCGTCTCTCAGGTTACGGACGGACTTAGGTATTGCGTCTCTCGGGTTACGGACGGACTTGGGTATAGCGTCTCTCGAGTTACGGACGGACTCGGGTATTGCGTCTCTCGGGTTACGGATGGACTTGGGTTTCGCGTGTCTCAGGTTACGGACGGACTTTTGGGTATTGCGCCTCTCGGGTCACGGACTGACTCGGGTATTGCGTCTCTCGGGTTACGGACGGACTTGGGTATTGCGTCTCTCGGGTCGAGACGAACTTGGGTATTGCGCCTCTCGGGTTACGGACGGACTCGGGTATTGCGTCTCTCAGGATACGGACGGACCTGGGTATTGCGACTCTTGAGTTACGGACGGACTTGGGTATTGCGTGTCTCAGGTTACGGACGGACTTGGGTATTGCGTCTCTCGGGTCACGGACTGACTTGGGTATTGCGTCTCTCGGGTTGAGGACGGACTTGGGTATTGCTTCTCTCGGGTCACGACGGACTTGGGTATGGCGTCTCTCAGGTTACGGACGGATACGGGTATTGCGTCTATCAGGTTACGAACGGACTTACGTATTGCGTCTCTCAGGTTACGGACGGACTTGGGTATTGCGTCTCTCAGGTTACGGACGGACTTGGGTATTGCGTCTCTCAGTTGACGGACGGACTTGGTTATTGCGTCTCTCAGGTTACGGACGGCATGAGTATTGCGTCTCTCAGGTTACGGACGGACTTAGGTATTGCGTCTCTCGGGTTACGGACTGACTTGAGTATCGAGTCTCTCAGGTTACGGACGGACTTGATTATTACCTCTCTCAGGGTAATGACGGACTTGGGAATAGCGTCTCTCGAGTTACGGACGGACTTGGGTATTGCGTATCTCAGGTTACGGACGGCATGGGTGTCGCGTCTCTCGGGTTACGGACTGACTTGTGTATTGCGTCTCTCAGGTTACGGACGACATGGGTATTGCGTCTGTTGGAAGTGTGAGTTTAGCAAATGAATGAGAAACCGTTATTATTTTAATTGAGACATTTAATATCTGATTTATTCAACATGAACAATCTATTGATAAACGAACTAGTTCTCTCGAAAGTGAAAATCTAACTGATTCATAATCACCGCCAGTCTCCTTCTTTTCATTGTTGTTGTAGAAGAACAGTCTTGTTAGTAGTTCAGTCTAAGGACCTTGGAACGAATGGGTTCAGAAGGCTGTGGAAATTCCCCACAGGACCCCCCCTCCAGTGAACGAGTGGACAACGAGGCGAACGAAACTCTAAATGCCGAGGCGCGTCGGCGCATGCACTTGGCGTCCCGCTCTTGTCACCGTGGTCGCTGTCGAGTGTGATCGTGAAGAGGGTGCGTGTGTATTGATGAGTGGGGAGGGTGTTGTCGGAGTTTGGGTAAAATGGTCTACATAATCATCAACGAGGATGAATGCCGGTTTCACCCGGTCGATTGAAACGACGACCTTCCTGCCGCGACGGAGAATCGTGAAAAACTTGTTCTCTTTTGCCACGATCTCGTAAGGTCCGTCGTACGGTTGCTCTAATGGAGTTCGTACCGCGTCGTGCCGAACAAAAACGTGGGTACAGGTTGCAAGGTCCTTAAACATGAAAACCGAGCGCTGCCCATGTCGTGTAGGCTGGACTGGTCGGAGCTTCTCGAGGCGTCGGCGAAGTTGATCGACGTACGCCGAAGTGCTGTCCGGTGTCGATGTTGGAGTAGACAGGTACTCGCCAGGAAGTCGGAGCGTTGTTCCATATACGAGTTCGGCAGGAGTAGCCTTGACGTCCTCCTTCCATGACGAGCGAATACCTAACATGACCCATGGGAGGTTATCCGTCCATCGGTCATCCTCGTGACATTTGATCGATGCCTTAAGCTGACGGTGAAGTCGTTCCACCATCCCATTGGCGGCCGGGTGGTATGCGGTGGTTCGAATGAGAGTAGTGCCTAACAGGTGGTTCAATGACCTGAATAGGCTCGACTCAAATTGTCGACCCTGATCGGATGTTATTCGAAGGGGCGTTCCGAAGCGGGAGATCCAACCCGAGACGAGGGCGGATGCGACCGTTTCTGTTGTGATATCAGCTATCGGAATGGCCTCGGGCCATCGTGTGAATCTGTCCACACAAGTCAATAGGTAACGATATCCAGCTGACTCTGGAAGGGGACCAACCAGATCTATGTGTATATGCTCAAATCTCGCTCCCGGAACGTCGAAATGTTCGACGGGCGCAGATACGTGGCGCGTGACCTTTGATCGTTGACACACAATGCAGGTTCGTGCCCACTCCCTACAATCTTTCCGCATAGATGGCTACACGAAACGGTGTGCGACCAGACGAGTGGAGGCGGCAATGCCGGGGTGGGACAGACTGTGCAGGCTGTCAAAAACCTGGCGTCGGAGTGTGGTTGGAACGTAGGGTCGCTCTATTTGTGTGGATGTGTCGTAGAAAATAACCAGATTCGTCTCGGCAAGGAGACGTTGCCGGAGTTGAAGTGCAGTGTTGGATTGGAGGAGAGCCTGGATCTCAGGATCATTTTCCTGTGCTCGAGCGATGTCGGCGAGGGTGACTGCAACTGATATGGCTTCCACTCGAGACAGGGCATCCGCGACGACGTTCTCTTTGCCGGGAACATGGCGAATGTCCGTGGAGAATTGTCCAATATAGTCCAGGTGACGAAATTGTCGTGGCGAACACTTGTCAGTCTTTTGGTTGAACGCGTACGTCAGGGGCTTGTGGTCCGTGTATATAACAAATGTTCGCGCTTCCACCATATGGCGAAAGAATCGTATGGCCTCGTAGACAGCGAGTAGTTCACGATCATACGCTCCATATTTTCTTTGGGCCGCGTTAAGCTTCCGTGAAAAGAAAGCAAGAGGTTGCCATCCTCTGCTTGTTTTCTGCTGGAGTGCGGCGCCCACGCTAGTGTCCGATGCGTCTGCTATGACGGCGAGCTCGGCATCCGGGTCGGGATGAGCTAGAAGCGTTGCCTGTGAGAGACTGCGTTTGCACTCTTCGAACGAGGCAACGAGGTTTGGTGTCCATGTAATTGATTTCCTACCCTTGCAGTCGGTTCCGGCAAGGAGGTCGTTCAGTGGGGCCTGACGGCTGGCGGTGGAAGGTAAGAAACGCCTGTAGAAGTTGAGCATTCCCAGAAACTGTCGTAGTTGTTTGAGATCACTGGGTTGTGGAAAAGTTGCAATAGCGTCGACTTTGTCCTGAAGGGGACGAGAACCAGAGGCGTTGACCGTGTAACCCAAAAACTTCACCTCGTTGGCCCCAAACACACATTTAAAAGAATTCACAAGTACCCCGTACTCTGAGAGTCGCGCGAACAGGAGGCGCAGGTGTTGCTCGTGTTCCTCCGGTGATTTTGATGCAATGAGAATGTCATCAATGTACGCATACGTGAAATCGAGACCTCGGAGTGCTTCGTCGATAAAGCGTTGAAAAGTTTATGCAGCATTACGTAAACCGAAGCTCATGAATGGAAACTCGAAAAGACCAAACGGGGTAGAGATGGCTGTCTTCGGGATATCTTCTGTTGCAACGGGTATCTGGTTATAAGCACGAACCAGATCAATCGTGGAAAAAATCGTTTTGCCACAGAGGGTCTGGGCGAAATCCTGAATGTGGGGGACTGGGTACCGGTCAGGTATCGTTCTGCTGTTTAGAGGGCGGTAGTCGCCACATGGTCTCCATCGATCTTCTTTCTTAGGAACGAGATGAAGAGCGGCAGACCAACTACTTGATGAACGCCGTGCAACACCAGACTTGAGCATAGTTTCGAATTCTCGTTTGGCGATGCGGAGACGATCCGGTGCTAACCGTCGTGGTTTGCACGATTCCGGGTGGCCAGGCGTAGTGTGGATGTGATGCACCGTTGTGTGCTTAACAGTCTGCTGTGTACCGGCAGGACGCGTGATGTCAGGAAAATTAGCAAGCAGGGTGTGGTAGCGAGAACCTCCACAGATTGCCTTGACGTGTTCCTGCGTGTGAATTGACGGGCGGCCAGAGATAACTCGTGACGTTGAGCTGTCAATGAGTCGTTTCTCTCGGGCATCGACGAGTAAACCGTAAAAAGACAGGAAATCTACACCGATAATAGGTTAAGATACGTCGGCTATCACAAATTTCCAAACGAATTCCCGCTGAAGGCCGAGGTCGAGGTTGAGGTTGATGGTGCCGTAGGTTGATATAACAGAACCGTTTGCCGCAAATAGCTCATATGTTGATGGCGTGCGAGGTCCGTTGACCAGCGTGCGGGGGTAAACACAGAGGTCAGACCCGGTGTCGACGAGGAACTGTCGGCGTGTTAGGACATCCATCACGAAAAGGCGGCGAGAATTTGGGCAGTCATCGGCCGCATCTACTGACTGCCGTTTGATTTTTCCTTCGGAAAGTTACATGGAGGTCGACAGCGTCTGGCGTTCTCTCCAAACGTGCGGTGAAACCAGCACATTTCATCTTGAGCGCCCTTAACGGCAGCGCGCACTGCAGATGAATTTGTTTGTGGCTGGTTTTGTGAACGCCTTCGAGTTTCCACTGCGCTACGACCTGTGGAGAGAGTTGCGACTTGATGTGCCAGCTCTTCAATCTGCTCTTGACAGCTGGTCAAGTTAGACGGATCGTTAACTACTGCGACGCGGGAGCGTGCGGTCGCACTCTCGTAGATGCGATCTGCAATGATAGCTAGTGTCTCGAGGTTGTCGGAAGATGCTGCTGCTAGTATGTCACATGTCTGTTGTGGCAATCGGCCGAGCCACAAGACGCGCAACACTTCATTGGACACACTTGTACCACCGAGAATTCGCATATGGCTTAAAAACTGGGACGGTGAACGATCGCCCATCTCCTCGTGCTGTAATAATTGTTTAAGACGTACTTCCAGCGAGGGTGAGAATCGGCGAATAAGTTCTGACTTTAAACGGTCGTATTTGTCTTCCGTTGGCGGATTAATGATAATGTCTCTCACAGTAGCGGCGTAGCGTTGATCGAGCGAGCCTGTTACTGTGTGAAACTTCGTTGTGTCCTGTGTTATGCCGGCCAACACAAACTGGCTGTCGATTTGCGCAAACCACAGGGCTGGATCATCGTGCCAAAATGGGGGTACACGCACGCTCACCCGGGTAACCGTATCGTTGCTTGCTGGGACCACTGGTTCCGTCATTACGACACTTAAAACAGTACTTATCACTAAGACTTGCGAAGGTTCACAATGTAAAGTTCACGTTTGCCTATGTTACTCACCAAAAATCAAGATCCAAACATACATTCGTGGGGTCATCAGCTCGTTCGTTCGACCTTTGTTTGCTGTTTTCGTGTTCGGATCACGTCGGGGTCACCACTGTTGGAAGTGTGAGTTTAGCAAATGAATGAGACACCGTTATTATGTTAATTGAGACATTTAATATCCGATTTATTCAACATGAACAATCTATTGATAAACGAACTAGTTCTCTCGAAAGTGAAAATCTAACTGATTCATAATCACCGCTAGTCTCCTTCTTTTCATTGTTGTTGTAGAACAACAGTCTTGTTAGTTGTTCAGTCCATAGGACCTTGGAATGAATGGGTTTAGAAGGCTGTGGAAATTCCCCACACGTCTCTCAGGTTACGGACGGACTTGGGTATTGCGTCTCTCGGGTTACGGACTGACTTGAGTATTGCGACTCTCAGGTCGGACGGCATGAGTATTGCGTCTCTCAGGTTACGGACGGACTTGGGTATTGCGTCTCTCGGGTTACGGACTGACTTGAGTATTGCGTCTCTCAGGTTACGGACGGACTTGGGTATTGCCTCTCTCAGGGTGATGACGGACTCGGGTGACGCGTATCTTGGGTTACGGACGAACTTGGGTGACGCGTCTCTCGGGTTACGGACGTACTTGGGTGACGCGTCTCTCGGGTTACGGACGGACTTAGGTGCCGCGTCTATCAGGTTTTAAACGGACATGGGTGACGCGTCTCTCAGGTTACGGACGGACTTGGGTATTGCGTCTCTCGGGTTACGGACGGACTTAGGTGCCGCGTCTCCCCAGTAAGGACGGACTTGGGTGCCGCGTCTCTCAGGTTACGGACGGACTTGGGTGTCGCTTCTCTCAGGTTACGGACGGACCTGGATGTCGCGTCTCTCGGGTTACGGACAGGTGCTGCGTCTCTCAAGTTACGGACGGACTTGGGTGTCGCGTCTCTCAGGTTACGGACGGACTTGGGTGTCGCGTCTCTCGGGTCACGACGAACTTGGGTATTGCGCCTCTCGGGTTACGGACGGACTCGGGTATTGCGTCTCTCGGGTTATGGTCGGACTTGGGTATCGCGTCTCTCAGGTTACGGATGGACTTAGGTATTGCATCTCTCGAGTTACGGACGGACTTGGGTATAGCGTCTCTCGAGTTACGGACGGACTCGGGTATTGCGTCTCTCGGGTTACGGATGGACTTGGGTTTCGCGTGTCTCAGGTTACGGACGGACTTTTGGGTATTGCGCCTCTCGGGTCACGGACTGACTTGGGTATTGCGTCTCTCGGGTTACGGACGGACTTGGGTATTGCGTCTCTCGGGTCACGACGAACTTGGGTATTGCGCCTCTCGGGTTACGGACGGACTCGGGTATTGCGTCTCTCAGGATACGGAAGGACCTGGGTATTGCGTCTCTTGGGTTACGGACGGACTTGGGTATTGCGTCTCTCAGGTTACGGACGGACTTGGGTGTTGCGTCTCTCGGGTTACGGATGGACTCGGGTATTGCGTTTCTCGGGTTACGGATGGATTCGGGTATTACGTGTCTCAGGTTACGGACGGACTTGGGTATCGCGTCTCTCGGGTCACGGACTGACTTGGGTATTGCGTCTCTCGGGTTGAGGACGGACTTGGGTATTGCGTCTCTCGGGTCTGGACGGACTTGGGTATGGCATCTCTCAGGTTACGTACGGATACGGGTATTGCGTCCATCAGGTTACGGACGGACTTACGTATTGCGTCTCTCAGGTTACGGACGGACTTGGGTATTGCGTCTCTCAGGTTACGGACGGACTTGGGTATTGCGTCTCTCAGTTGACGGACGGACTTGGGTATTGCGTCTCTCAGGTTACGGACGGCATGGGTGTCGCGTCTCTCAGGTTACGGACTGACTTGAGTATTGCGTCTCTCAGGTTACGGATGGCATGAGTATTGCGTCTCTCAGGTTACGGATGGACCTAGGTATTGCGTCTCTCGGGTTACGGACTGACTTGAGTATTGAGTCTCTCAGGTTACGGACGTACTTGAGTATTGCATCTCTCAGGGTAATGCCGGACTTGGGTATAGCGTCTCTCGAGTTACGGACGGACTTGGGTATTAAGTATCTCAGGTTACGGACGGCATGGGTGTCGCGTCTCTCGGGTTACGGACTAACTTGTGTATTGCGTCTCTCAGGTTACGGACGGCATGGGTATTGCGTCACTCAGGTTACGGACGGACTCGGGTATTGCGTCTCTCGGGTTACGGACTGACTTGAGTCTTGCGTCTCTCAGGTCGGTCGGCATGGGTATTGCGTCTCTCAGGATACGGACGGACTTGGGTATTGCGTCTCTCGGGTTACGGACGTACTTGGGTGACGCGTCTCTCGGGTTACGGACGGACTCAGGTGCCGCGTCTATCAGGTTTTGGATGGAATTGGGTGACGCGTCTCTCAGGTTACGGACGGACTTGGGTATTGCGTCTCTCGGGTTACGGACGGACTTAGGTGCCGCGTCTCCCAGGTTACGGACGGACTCGGGTGCCGCGTCTCTCAGGTTACGGACGGACTTAGGTGCCGCGTCACTCAGGTTACGGACGGACTTGGGTGACGCGTCTCTCAGGTTACGGACGGACTTGGGTGACGCGTCTCTCAGGTTACGGACGGACTTGGATGTCGCGTCTCTCGGGTTACGGACGGAATTAGGTGCTGCGTCTCTCAGGTTACGGACGGACTTGGGTGTCACGTCTCTCAGGTTACGGACGGACTTGGATGTCGCGTCTCTCAGGTTACGGACGGACTTGGGTGTCGCGTCTCTCAGGTTACGGACGGACCTGGATGTCGCGTCTCTCGGGTTACGGACCGACTAAGGTGCTGCGTCTCTCAGGTTACGGACGGACTTATGTGTCGCGACTCTCAGGTTACGGACGGACTTGGGTGTCGCGTCCCTCAGGTTACGGACCGACTTGGGTGACGCGTCTTTCAGGTTACGGACGGACTTGGGTGACGCGTCTGTCAGGTCACGGACGGACTTGGGTGTTGCGTCTCTCGGGTTACGGACGGACTTGGGTGACGCGTCTCTCAGGTTACGAACGGACTTGGGTGACGCGTCTCTCGGGTTACGGACGGATTTGAGTGTTGCGTCTCTCGGGTTACGGACGGACTTGGGTGACGCGTCTTGCAGGTTTTGGATGGACTTGGGTGTCGCGTCTCTCAGGTTACGGACGGACTTAGGTGCCGCGTCTCTCAGGTTACGGACGGACTTGGGTGCCGCGTCTCTCAGGTGACGGACGGACTTAGGTGCCGCGTCTCTCAGGTTACGGACGGACTTGGGTATTGCGTCTCTCGGGTTACGGACGGACTTAGGTGCCGCGTCTTCCAGGTTACGGACGGACTTGGGTGACGCGTCTCTCAGGATACGGACGGACTTGGGTGACGCGTTTGCAGGTTTTGGACGGACTTGGGTATTGCGTCTAACGGGTTACTGACGGACTTGGATGTTGCGTCTCTCGGGTTACGGATGGACTCGGGTATTGCGTCTCTTGGGTTACGGATGGATTCGGGTATTACGTGTCTCAGGTTACGGACGGACTTGGGTATCGCGTCTCTCGGGTCACGGGTCACGGACTGACTTGGGTATTGCGTCTCTCGGGTTGAGGACGGACTTGGGTATTGCGTCTCTCGGGTCACGACGGACTTGGGTATGGCGTCTCTCAGGTTACGGACGGATACGGGTATTGCGTCTATCAGGTTACGGACGGACTTACGTATTGCGTCTCTCAGGTGACGGACGGACTTGGGTATTGCGTCTCTCAGGTTACGGACGGACTTGGGTATTGCGTCTCTCAGTTGACGGACGGACTTGGGTGTTGCGTCTCTCAGGTTACGGACGGCATGGGTGTCGCGTCTCTCGGGTTACGGACTGACTTGAGTATTGCGTCTCTCAGGTTACGGATGGCATGAGTATTGCGTCTCTCAGGTTACGGATGGACCTAGGTATTGCGTCTCTTGGGTTACGGACGGACTCGGGTGCCGCGTCTCTCAGGTTACGGATGGACTTAGGTGCCGCGTCTCTCAGGTTACGGACGGACTTGGGTGACGCGTCTCTCAGGTTACGGACGGGCTTGGGTGACGCGTCTCTCAGGTTACGGACGGACTTGGATGTCGCTTCTCTCGGGTTACGGACGGACTTAGGTGTTGCGTCTCTCAGGTTACGGACGGACTTGGGTGTCACGTCTCTCAGGTTAAGGACGGACTTGGATGTCGCGTCTCTCAGGTTACGGACGGACTTGGGTGTCGCGTCTCTCAGGTTACGGACGGACCTGGATGTCGCGTCTCTCGGGTTACGGACGGACTTAGGTGCTGCGTCTCTCAGGTTACGGACGGACTTATGTGTCGCGTCTCTCAGGTTACGGACGGACTTGGGTGTCGCGTCTCTCAGGTTACGGACGGACTTGGGTGACGCGTCTTCCAGGTTACGGACGGACTTGGGTGTTGCATCTCTCGGGTTACGGACGGACTTGGGTGACGCGTCTCTCTGGTTACGAACGGACTTGGGTGACGCGTCTCTCGGGTGACGGACGGATTTGGGTGTTGCGTCTCTCGGGTTACGGACGGACTTGGGTGAAGCGTCTTGCAGGTTTTGGATGGACTTGGGTGTCGCGTCTCTCAGGTTACGGACGGACTTGGGTATCGCGTCTCTCGGGTTACGGACGGACTTGGGTGACGCGTCTCTCAGGTTACGGACGGACTTGGGTATCGCTCCTCTTGGGTTACGGACGGACTTAGGTGCCGCGTCTCTCAGGTTACGGACGGACTTGGGTGCCGCGTCTCTCAGGTGACGGACGGCCTTAGGTGCCGCGTCTCTCAGGTTACGGACGGACTTGGGTATTGCGTCTCTCGGGTTACGGACGGACTTAGGTGCCGCGTCTCTCAGGTTACGGACGGACTTGGGTGACGCGTCTCTCAGGTTATGGACGGACTTGGGTGACGCGTTTGCAGGTTTTGGACGGACTTGGGTATTGCGTCTAACGGGTTACTGACGGACTTAGGTGCCGCGTCTCTCAGTTTACGGACGGACTTGGGTATTGCGTCTCTCGGGTTACGGACTGACTTGAGTCTTGCGTCTCTCAGGTTGGACGGCATGGGTATCGCGTCTCTCAGGATACGGACTGACTCGGGTATCGCGTCTCTCGGGTTACGGACGGAATGGGTGACGCGTCTCTCGGGTTACGGACGGACTTAGGTGTTGCGTCTCTCAGGTTACGGACGGACTTGGGTGTCACGTCTCTCAGGTTACGGACGGACTTGGATGTCGCGTCTCTCAGGTTACGGACGGACTTGGGTGTCGCGCCTCTCAGGTTACGGACGGACCTGGATGTCGCGTCTCTCGGGTTACGGACGGAATTAGGTGCTACGTCTCTCAGGTTACGGACGGACTTATGTCTCGCGTCTCTCAGGTTACGGACGGACTTGGGTGTCGCGTCTCTCAGGTTACGGACGGACTTGGGTGACGCGTCTTTCAGGTTACGGACGGACTTGGGTGACGCGTCTGTCAGGTCACGGACGGACTTGGTTGACGCGTCTTTCAGGTTACGGACGGACTTGGGTGACGCGTCTGTCAGGTTACGGTCGGACTTGGGTATCGCTTCTCTCGGGTTACGGACGGACTTAGGTGCCGCGTCTCTCAGGTTACGGACGGACTTGGGTGCCGCGTCTCTCAGGTGACGGACGGACTTGGGTGACGCGTCTCTCAGGTTACGGACGGACTTGGGTGACGCGTTTGCAGGTTTTGGACGGACTTGGGTATCGCGTCTAACGGGTTACTGACGGACTTAGGTGCCGCGTCTCTCAGGTTACGGACGGACTTGGGTGACGCGTCTCTCAGGTTACGGACGGACTTGGGTGACGCGTTTGCAGGTTTTGGATGGACTTGGGTATCGCGTCCAACGGGTTACTGACGGACTTAGGTGCCGCGTCTCTCAGGTTACGGACGGACTTGGGTGACGCGTCTCTCGGGTTACGGACGGACTTGGGTGACGCGTGTTGCAGGTTACGGACGGACTTGGGTGACGCGTCTCTCAGGTTACGGACGGACTTGGGTGCCACGTCTCTCAGGTTACGGACGGACTTGGGTGACGCGTCTCTCGGGTTACGGACGGACTTAGGTGCCGCGTCTCTCAGGTTTTGGACGGACTTGGGTGACGCGTCTCTCAGGTTACGGACGGACTTGGCTATTACGTCTCTCGGGTTACGGACGGACTTACGTGCCGCGTCTCCCAGGTTACGTTCGGACTTGGGTGCCGCGTCTCTCAGGTTACGGACGAACTTAGGTGCCGCGTCTCTCAGGTTACGGACGGACTTGGGTGACGCGTCTCTCAGGTTACGGACGGACTTGGGTGACGCGTTTGCAGGTTTTGGACGGAATGGGTATTGCGTCTAACGGGTTACTGACGGACTTGGATGTTGCGTCTCTCGGGTTACGGATGGACTCGGGTATTGCGTCTCTCGGGTTACGGATGGATTCGGGTATAACGTGTCTCAGGTTACGGACGGACTTGGGTATCGCGTCTCTCGGGTCACGGACTGACTTGGGTATTGCGTCTCTCGGGTTGAGGACGGACTTGGGTATTGCGTCTCTCGGGTCACGACGGACTTGGGTATGGCGTCTCTCAGGTTACGGACGGATACGGGTATTGCGTCTATCAGGTTACGGACGGACTTACGTATTGCGTCTCTCATGTTACGGACGGACTTGGGTATTGCGTCTCTCAGGTTACGGACGGACTTGGGTATCGCGTCTCTCAGTTGACGGACGGACTTGGGTATTGCGTCTCTCAGGTTACGGACGGCATGGGTGTGGCCTCTCTCGGGTTACGGACTAACTTGTGTATTGCGTCTCTCAGGTTACGGACGGCATGGGTATTGCGTCTCTCGGGTTACGGATGGCATGTGTATTGCGTCTCTCAGGTTACGGACGGACCTAGGTATTGCGTCTCTCGGGTTACGGACTGACTTGAATATTGAGTCTCTCAGGTTACGGACGGACTTGAGTATTGCCTCTCTCAGGGTAATGCCGGACTTGGGTATAGCGTCTCTCGAGTTACGGACGGACTTGGGTATTAAGTATCTCAGTTCACGGACGGCATGGGTGTCGCGTCTCTCGGGTTACGGACTAACTTGTGTATTGCGTCTCTCAGGTTACGGACGGCATGGGTATTGCGTCTCTCAGGTTACGGACGGACTTGAGTATTGCGTCTCTCGGGTTACGGACTGACCTGAGTCTTGCGTCTCTCAGGTCGGACGGCATGGGTATTGCGTCTCTCAGGATACGGGCGGACTTGGGTATTGCGTCTCTCGGGTTACGGACTGACTTGAGTATTGCGTCTCTCAGGTTACGGACGGACTTGGGTATTGCCTCTCTCAGGGTAATGACGGACTTGGGTGACGCGTCTCTTGGGTTACGGACGGACTTGGGTGACGCGTCTCTCGGGTTACGGACGTACTTGGGTGACGCGTCTCTCGGGTTACGGACGGACTCAGGTGTCGCGTCTATCAGGTTCTGGACGGAATTGGGTGACGCGTCTCTCAGGTTACGGACGGACTTGGGTATTGCGTCTCTCGGGTTACGGACAGACTTGGGTGCCGCGTCTCCCAGGTTACGGACGGACTCGGGTGCCGCATCTCTCAGGTTACGGACGGACTTAGGTGCCGCGTCCCTCAGGTTACTGACGGACTTGGGTGACGCGTCTCTCAGGTTACTGATGGACTTAAGTGACGCGTCTCTCAGGTTACGGACGGACTTGGATGTCGCGTCTCTCGGGTTACGGACGGACTTAGGTGTTGCGTATCTCAGGTTACGGACGGACTTGGGTGTCACGTCTCTCAGGTTACGGACGGACTCGGGTGACGCGTCTCTCAGGTTACGGACGGACTTGGGTATCGCTTCTCTCGGGTTACGGATGGACTTAGGTGCCGCGTCTCTCAGGTTACGGACGGACTTGGGTGGCGTCTCTCAGGTGACGGACGGACTTAGGTGCCGCGTCTCTCAGGTTACGGACGGACTTGGGTATCGCGTCTCTCGGGTTACGGACGGACTTGGGTGATGCGTCTCTCAGGTTACGGACGGACCTGGATGTCGCGTCTCTCGGGTTACGGACGGACTTGGGTGCTGCGTCTCTCAGGTTACGGACGGACTTAGGTGCCGCGTCTCTCAGGTTTTGGACGGACTTGGGTGACGCGTCTCTCAGGTTACGGACGGACTTGGGTATTACGTCTCTCGGGTTACGGACGGACTTAGGTGCCGCGTCTCCCAGGTTACGGTCGGACTTGGGTGCCGCGTCTCTCAGGTTACGGACGGACTTAGGTGCCGCGTCTCTCAGGTTACGGACGGACTCGAGTGACGCGTCTCTCAGGTTACGGACGGACTTGAGTGACGCGTTTGCAGGTTTAGGACGGACTTGGGTATTGCGTCTAACGGGTTACTGACGGACTTGGGTGTTGCGTCTCTCGGGTGAAAGATGGACTCGGGTATTGCGTCTCTCGGGTTACGGATGGATTCGGGTATTACGTGTCTCAGGTTACGGACGGACTTGGGTATCGCGTCTCTCGGGTCACGGACTGACTTGGGTATTGCGTCTCTCGGGTTGAGGACGGACTTGGGTATTGCGTCTCTCGGGTCACGACGGACTTGGGTATGGCGTCTCTCAGGTTACGGACGGATACGGGTATTGCGTCTATCAGGTTACGGACGGACTTACGTATTGCGTCTCTCAGGTTACGGACGGACTTGCGTATTGCGTCTCTCAGGTTACGGACGGACTTGGGTATTGCGTCTCTCAGTTGACGGACGGACTTGGGTATTGCGTCTCTCAGGTTACGGACGGCATGGGTGTCGCCTCTCTCGGGTTACGGACTGACTTGAGTCTTGCGTCTCTCAGGTTACGGATGGCATGAGTATTGCGTCTCTCAGGTTACGGACGGACCTAGGTATTGCATCTCTCGGGTTACGGACTGACTTGAGTATAGAGTCTCTCAGGTTACGGACGGACTTGAGTATTGCCTCTATCAGGGTAATGCCGGACTTGGGTATAGCGTCTCTCGAGTTACGGACGGACTTGGGTATTAAGTATCTCAGGTTACGGACGGCATGGGTGTCGCGTCTCTCGGGTTACGGACTAACTTGTGTATTGCGTCTCTCAGGTTACGGACGGCATGGGTATTGCGTCTCTCAGGTTACGGACGGACTTGGGTATTGCGTCTCTCGGGTTACGGACTGACTTGAGTCTTGCGTCTCTCAGGTCGGACGGCATGGGTATTGCGTCTCTCAGGATACGGACGGACTTGGGTATTGCGTCTCTCGGGTTACGGACTGACTCGAGTATTGCGTCTCTCAGGTTACGGACGGACTTGGGTATTGCCTCTCTCAGGGTAATGACGGACTTGGGTGACGCGTCTTTCGGGTAACGGACGGACTTGGGTGACGCGTCTCTCGGGTTACGGACGTACTTGGGTGACGCGTCTCTCGGGTTACGGACGGACTCAGGTGCCGCGTCTATCAGGTTTTGGATGGAATTGGGTGAAGCGTCTCTCAGGTTACGGACGGACTTGGGTATTGCGTCTCTCGGGTTACGGACGGACTTAGGTGCCGCGTCTCCCAGGTTACGGACGGACTCGGGTGCCGCGTCTCCAAGGTTACGGACGGACTTAGGTGCCGCGTCACTCAGGTTACGGACGGACTTGGGTGACGCGTCTCTCAGGTTACGGACGGACTTGGGTGACGCGTCTCTCAGGTTACGGACGGACTTGGGTGACGCGTTTGCAGGTTTTGGACGGACATGGGTATTGCGTCTAACGGGTTACTGACGGACTTAGGTGCCGCGTCTCTCAGGTTACGGACGGACTTGGGTGACGCGTCTCTCAGGTTACGGACGGACTTGGGTGACGCGTCTCTCAGGTTACGGACGGACTTGGGTGTCACGTCTCTCAGGTTACGGACGGACTTGGATGTCGCGTCTCTCAGGTTACGGACGGACTTGGGTGTCGCGTCTCTCAGGTTACGGACGGACCTGGATGTCGCGTCTCTCGGGTTACGGACGGAAAAGGTGCTGCGTCTCTCAGGTTACGGTCGGACTTATGTGTCGCATCTCTCAGGTTACGGACGGACTTGGGTGTCGCGTCTCTCAGGTTACGGACGGACTTGGGTGACGCGTCTTTCAGGTTACGGACGGACTTGGGTGACGCGTCTGTCAGGTCACGGACGGACTTGGGTGTTGCGTCTCTCGGGTTACGGACGGACTTGGGTGACGCGTCTCTCAGGTTACGAACGGACTTGGGTGACGCGTCTCTCGGGTTACGGACGGATTTGAGTGTTGCGTCTCTCGGGTTACGGACGGACTTGGGTGACGCGTCTTGCAGGTTTTGGATGGACTTGGGTGTCGCGTCTCTCAGGTTACGGACGGACTTGGGTATTGCGTCTCTCGGGTTACGGACGGACTTGGGTGACGCGTCTCTCAGGTTACGGACGGACCTGGGTATCGCTTCTCTCGGGTTACGGACGGACTTAGGTGCCGCGTCTCTCAGGTTACGGACGGACTTGGGTGCCGCGTCTCTCAGGTGACGGACGGACTTAGGTGCCGCGTCTCTCAGGTTACGGACGGACTTGGGTATTGCGTCTCTCGGGTTACGGACGGAATTAGGTGCCGCGTCTCTCAGGTTACGGACGGACTTGGGTGACGCGTCTCTCAGGTTACGGACGGACTTGGGTGACGCGTTTGCAGGTTTTGGACGGACATGGGTATTGCGTCTAACGGGTTACTGACGGACTTAGGTGCCGCGTCTCTCAGGTTACGGACGGACTTGGGTGACGCGTCTCTCAGGTTTTGGACGGACTTGGGTGACGCGTCTTGCAGGTTACGGACGGATTCGGGTATTACGTCTCTCGGGTTACGGACGGACTTAGGTGCCGCGTCTCCCAGGTTACGGTCGGACTTGGGTGACGCGTTTGCAGGTTTTGGACGGACTTGGGTATTGCGTCTAACGGGTTACAGACGGACTTGGGTGTTGCGTCTCTCGGGTTACGGATGGACTCGGGTATTGCGTCTCTTGGGTTACGGATGGATTCGGGTATTACGTGTCTCAGGTTACGGACGGACTTGGGTATCGCGTCTCTCGGGTCACGGACTGACTTGGGTATTGCGTCTCTCGGGTTGAGGACGGACTTGGGTATTGCGTCTCTCGGGTCACGACGGACTTGGGTATGGCGTCTCTCAGGTTACGGACGGATACGGGTATTGCGTCTATCAGGTCACGGACGGACCTAGGTATTGCGTCTCTCGGGTTACGGACGGACTTGGGTATTGCGTCTCTCAGGTTACGGACGGACTTGGGTATCGCGTCTCTCAGTTGACGGACGGACTTGGGTATTGCGTCTCTCAGGTTACGGACGGCATGGGTGTCGCCTCTCTCGGGTTACGGACTAACTTGTGTATTGCGTCTCTCAGGTTACGGACGGCATGGGTATTGCGTCTCTCAGGTTACGGATGGCATGTGTATTGCGTCTCTCAGGTTACGGACGGACCTAGGTATTGCGTCTCTCGGGTTACGGACTGACTTGAATATTGAGTCTCTCAGGTTACGGACGGACTTGAGTATTGCCTCTCTCAGTGTAATGCCGGACTTGGGTATAGCGTCTCTCGAGTTACGGACGGACTTGGGTATTAAGTATCTCAGTTTACGGACGGCATGGGTGTCGCGTCTCTCGGGTTACGGACTAACTTGTGTATTGCGTCTCTCAGGTTACGGACGGCATGGGTATTGCGTCTCTCAGGTTACGGACGGACTTGAGTATTGCGTCTCTCGGGTTACGGACTGACCTGAGTCTTGCGTCTCTCAGGTCGGACGGCATGGGTATTGCGTCTCTCAGGATACGGGCGGACTTGGGTATTGCGTCTCTCGGGTTACGGACTGACTTGAGTATTGCGTCTCTCAGGTTACGGACGGACTTGGGTATTGCCTCTCTCAGGGTAATGACGGACTTGGGTGACGCGTCTCTTGGGTTACGGACGGACTTGGGTGACGCGTCTCTCGGGTTACGGACGTACTTGGGTGACGCGTCTCTCGGGTTACGGACGGACTCAGGTGTCGCGTCTATCAGGTTCTGGACGGAATTGGGTGACGCGTCTCTCAGGTTACGGACGGACTTGGGTATTGCGTCTCTCGGGTTACGGACAGACTTAGGTGCCGCGTCTCCCAGGTTACGGACGGACTCGGGTGCCGCATCTCTCAGGTTACGGACGGACTTAGGTGCCGCGTCCCTCAGGTTACTGACGGACTTGGGTGACGCGTCTCTCAGGTTACTGATGGAATTAAGTGACGCGTCTCTCAGGTTACGGACGGACTTGGATGTCGCGTCTCTCGGGTTACGGACGGACTTAGGTGTTGCGTATCTCAGGTTACGGACGGACTTGGGTGTCACGTCTCTCAGGTTACGGACGGACTCGGGTGACGCGTCTCTCAGGTTACGGACGGACTTGGGTATCGCTTCTCTCGGGTTACGGATGGACTTAGGTGCCGCGTCTCTCAGGTTACGGACGGACTTGGGTGCCGCGTCTCTCAGGTGACGGACGGACTTAGGTGCCGCGTCTCTCAGGTTACGGACGGACTTGGGTATTGCGTCTCTCGGGTTACGGACGAACTTAGGTGACGCGTCTCTCAGGTTACGGACGGACTTGGGTGACGCGTCTCTCAGGTTACGGACGGACTTGGGTGACGCGTTTGCAGGTTTTGGACGGACTTGGGTATTGCGTCTAACGGGTTACTGACGGACTTAGGTGCCGCGTCTCTCAGGTTACGGACGGACTTGGGTGACGCGTCTCTCGGGTTACGGACAAACTTGGGTGACGCGTCTTGCAGGTTACGGACGGACTTGGGTGACGCGTCTCTCAGGTTACGGACGGACTTGGGTGCCACGTCTCTCAGGTTACGGACGGACTCAGGTGCCGCGTCTCTCAGGTTTTGGACGGACTTGGGTGACGCGTCGCTCGGGTTACGGACGGACTTAGGTGCCGGGTCTCTCAGGTTTTGGACGGACTTGGGTGACGCGTCTCTCAGGTTACGGACGGACTTGGGTATTACGTCTCTCGGGTTACGGACGGACTTAGGTGCCGCGTCTCCCAGGTTACGGTCGGACTTGGGTGCCGCGTCTCTCAGGTTACGGACGTACTTAGGTGCCGCGTCTCTCAGGTTACGGACGGACTTGGGTGACGCGTCTCTCAGGTTACGGACGGACTTGGGTGACGCGTTTGCAGGTTTTGGACGGACTTGGGTATTGCGTCAAACGGGTTACTGACGGACTTGGGTGTTGCGTCTCTCGGGTTACGGATGGACTCGGGTATTGCGTCTCTCAGTTTGCGGATGGATTCGGGTATTACGTGTCTCAGGTTACGGACGGACTTGGGATCGCGTCTCTCGGGTCACGGACTGACTTGGGTATTGCTTCTCTCGGGTTGGGGACGGACTTGGGTATTGCGTCTCTCGGGTCACGACGGACTTGGGTATGGCGTCTCTCAGGTTACGGACGGATACGGGTATTGCGTCTATCAGGTTACGGACGGACTTACGTATTGCGTCTCTCAGGTTACGGACGGACTTGGGTATTGCGTCTCTCAGGTTACGGACGGACTTGGGTATTGCGTCTCTCAGTTGACGGACGGACTTGGGTATTGCGTCTCTCAGGTTACGGACGGCATGGGTGTCGCGTCTCTCGGGTTACAGACTGACTTGAGTATTGCTTCTCTCAGGTTACGGATGGCATGAGTATTGCGTCTTTCAGGTTACGGACGGACTTGAGTATTGCCTCTCTCAGGGTAATGCCGGACTTGGGTATAGCGTCTCTCGAGTTACGGACGGACTTGGGTATTAAGTATCTCAGGTTACGGACGGCATGGGTGTCGCGTCTCTCGGGTTACGGACTAACTTGTGTATTGCGTCTCTCAGGTATACGGACGGCATGGGTATTGCGTCTCTCAGGTTACGGACGGACTTGGGTATTGCGTCTCTCGGGTTACGGACTGACCTGAGTCTTGCGTCTCTCAGGTCGGACGGCATGGGTATTGCGTCTCTCAGGATACGGACGGACTTGGGTATTGCGTCTCTCGGGTTACGGACTGACTTGAGTATTGCGTCTCTCAGGTTACGGACGGACTTGGGTATTGCCTCTCTTAGGGTAATGACGGAATTGGGTGACGCGTCTCTTGGGTTACGGACGGACTTGGATGACGCGTCTCTCGGGTTACGGACGTACTTGGGTGACGCGTCTCTCGGGTTACAGACGGACTCAGGTGCCGCGTCTATCAGGTTTTGGACGGAATTGGGTGACGCGTCTCTCAGGTTACGGACGGACTTGGGTATTGCGTCTCTCGGGTTACGGACGGACTTAGGTGCCGCGTCTCCCAGGTTACGGACGGACTCGGGTGCCGCGTCTCTCAGGTTACGGACGGACTTGGATGTCGCGTCCCTCAGGTTAAGGGCGGACTTGGGTGTCGCGTCTCTCAGGTTACGGACGGACCTGAATGTCGCGTCTCTCGGGTTACGGACGGACTTAGGTGCTGCGTCTCTCAGGTTACGGATGGACTTATGTGTCGCGTCTCTCAGGTTACGGACGGACTTGGGTGTCGCGTCTCTCAGGTTACGGACGGACTTGGGTGACGCGTCTTTCGGGTTACGGACGGACTTGGGTGACGCGTCTGTCAGGTCACGGACGGACTTTGGTGTTGCGTCTCTCGGGTTACGGACGGACTTGGGTGACGCGTCTCTCAGGTTACGAACGGTCTTGGGTGACGCGTCTCTCGGGTTACGGACGGATTCGGGTGTTGCGTCTCTCGGGTTACGGACGGACTTGGGTGACGCGTCTTGCAGGTTTTGGATGGACTTGTGTGTCGCGTCTCTCAGGTTACGGACGGACTTGGGTATCGCGTCTCTCGGGTTACGGACGGACTTGGGTGATGCGTCTCTTAGGTTACGGACGGACCTGGATGTCGCGTCTCTCGGGTTACGGACGGACTTAGGTGCTGCGTCTCTCATGTTACGGACGGACTTGGGTATCGCGTCTCTCGGGTTACGGACGGACTTGGGTGACGCGTCTCTCAGGTTACGGACGGACTTGGGTGACGCGTCTCTCGGGTTACGGACTGATTTGGGTGTTGCGTCTCTCGGGTCACGGACGGACTTGGGTGACGCGTCTTGCAGGTTTTGGATGGACTTGGGTGTCGCGTCTCTCAGGTTACGGACGGACTTGGGTATCGCGTCTATCGGGTTACGGACGGACTTGGGTGACGCGTCTCTCAGGTTACGGACGGACTTGGGTATCGCTTCTCTCGGGTTACGGACGGACTTGGGTGACGCGTTTGCAGGTTTTGGACGGACTTGGGTATTGCGTCTAACGGGTAACTGACGGACTTAGGTGCCGCGTCTCTCAGGTTACGGACGGACTTGGGTGACGCGTCTCTCGGGTTACGGACGGACTCGGGTGACGCGTCTTGCAGGTTACGGACGGACTTGGGTGACGCGTCTCTTGGGTTACGGACGGACTTGGGTGCCACGTCTCTCAGGTTACGGACGGACTTAGGTGCCGCGTCTCTCAGATTTTGGACGGACTTGGGTGACGCGTCTCTCGGGTTACGGACGGACTTAGGTGCCGCGTCTCTCAGGTTTTGAACGGACTTGGGTGACGCGTCTCTCAGGTTACGGACGGACTTGGGTATTACGTCTCTCGGGTTACGGACGGACTTAGGTGCCGCGTCTCCCAGGTTACGGTCGGACTTGGGTGCCGCGTCTCTCAGGTTACGGACGGACTTAGGTGCCGCGTCTCTCAGGTTACGGACGGACTTGAGTGACGCGTCTCTCAGGTTACGGACGGACTTGGGTGACGCGTTTGCAGGTTTAGGACGGACTTGGGTATTGCGTCTAACGGGTTACTGACGGACTTGGGTGTTGCGTCTCTCGGGTTACAGATGGACTCGGGTATTGCGTCTCTCGGGTTACGGATGGATTCGGGTATTACGTGTCTCAGGTTACGGACGGACTTGGGTATCGCGTCTCTCGGGTCACGGACTGACTTGGGTATTGCGTCTCTCGGGTTGAGGACGGACTTGGGTATTGCGTCTCTCGGGTCACGACGGACTTGGGTATGGCGTCTCTCAGGTTACGGACGGATACGGGTATTGCGTCTATCAGGTTACGGACGGACTTACGTATTGCGTCTCTCAGGTTACGGACGGACTTGCGTATTGCGTCTCTCAGGTTACGGACGGACTTGGGTATTGCGTCTCTCAGTTGACGGACGGACTTGGGTATTGCGTCTCTCAGGTTACGGACGGCATGGGTGTCGCCTCTCTCGGGTTAAGGACTGACTTGAGTCTTGCGTCTCTCAGGTTACGGATGGCATGAGTATTGCGTCTCTCAGGTTACGGACGGACCTAGGTATTGCGTCTCTCGGGTTACGGACTGACTTGAGTATAGAGTCTCTCAGGTTACGGACGGACTTGAGTATTGCCTCTCTCAGGGTAATGCCGGACTTGGGTATAGCGTCTCTCGAGTTACGGACGGACTTGGGTATTAAGTATCTCAGGTTACGGACGGCATGGGTGTCGCGTCTCTCGGGTTACGGACTAACTTGTGTATTGCGTCTCTCAGGTTACGGACGGCATGGGTATTGCGTCTCTCAGGTTACGGACGGACTTGGGTATTGCGTCTCTCGGGTTACGGACTGACTTGAGTCTTGCGTCTCTCAGGTCGGACGGCATGGGTATTGCGTCTTTCAGGATACGGACGGACTTGGGTATTGCGTCTCTTGGGTTACGGACTGACTCGAGTATTGCGTCTCTCAGGTTACGGACGGACTTGGGTATTGCCTCTCTCAGGGTAATGACGGACTTGGGTGACGCGTCTTTCGGGTAACGGACGGACTTGGGTGACGCGTCTCTCGGGTTACGGACGTACTTGGGTGACGCGTCTCTCGGGTTACGGACGGACTCAGGTGCCGCGTCTATCAGGTTTTGGATGGAATTGGGTGACGCGTCTCTCAGGTTACGGACGGACTTGGGTATTGCGTCTCTCGGGTTACGGACGGACTTAGGTGCCGCGTCTCCCAGGTTACGGACGAACTCGGGTGCCGCGTCTCTAAGGTTACGGACGGACATAGGTGCCGCGTCACTCAGGTTACGGACGGACTTGGGTGACGCGTCTCTCAGGTTACGGACGGACTTGGGTGACGCGTGTCTCAGGTTACGGAAGGACTTGGATGTCGCGTCTCTCGGGTTACGGACGGAATTAGGTGCTGCGTCTCTCAGGTTACGGACGGACTTGGGTGTCACGTCTCTCAGGTTACGGACGGACTTGGATGTCGCGTCTCTCAGGTTACGGACGGACTTGGGTGTCGCGTCTCTCAGGTTACGGACGGACCTGGATGTCGCGTCTCTCGGGTTACGGACGGACTGAGGTGCTGCGTCTCTCAGGTTACGGTCGGACTTATGTGTCGCGTCTCTCAGGTTACGGACGGACTTGGGTGTCGCGTCTCTCAGGTTACGGACGGACTTGGGTGACGCGTCTTTCAGGTTACGGACGGACTTGGGTGACGCGTCTGTCAGGTCACGGACGGACTTGGGTGTTGCGTCTCTCGGGTTACGGACGGACTTGGGTGACGCGTCTCTCAGGTTACGAACGGACTTGGGTGACGCGTCTCTCGGGTTACGGATGGATTTGAGTGTTGCGTCTCTCGGGTTACGGACGGACTTGGGTGACGCGTCTTGCAGGTTTTGGATGGACTTGGGTGTCGCGTCTCTCAGGTTACGGACGGACTTGGGTATTGCGTCTCTCGGGTTACGGACGGACTTGGGTGACGCGTCTCTCAGGTTACGGACGGACGTGGGTATCGCTTCTCTCGGGTTACGGACGGACTTAGGTGCCGCGTCTCTCAGGTTACGGATGGACTTGGGTGCCGCGTCTCTCAGGTGACGGACGGACTTACGTGCCGCGTCTCTCAGGTTACGGACGGACTTGGGTATTGCGTCTCTCGGGTTACGGACTGACTTGAGTCTTGCGTCTCTCAGGTCGGACGGCATGGGTATCGCGTCTCTCAGGATACGGACGGACTCGGGTATCGCGTCTCTCGGGTTACGGACGGAATGGGTGACGCGTCTCTCGGGTTACGGACGGACTTAGGTGTTGCGTCTCTCAGGTTACAGACGGACTTGGGTGTCACGTCTCTCAGGTTACGGACGGACTTGGATGTCACGTCTCTCAGGTTACGGACGGACTTGGGTGTCGCGTCTCTCAGGTTACGGACGGACCTGGATGTCGCGTCTCTCGGGTTACGGACGGAATTAGGTGCTACGTCTCTCAGGTTACGGACGGACTTGGATGTCACGTCTCTCAGGTTACGGACGGACTTGTGTGACGCGTCTCTCAGGTTACGGACGGACTTGGGTGACGGGTTTGCAGGTTTTGGACGGACATGGGTATTGCGTCTAACGGGTTACTGACGGACTTAGGTGCCGCGTCTCTCAGGTTACGGACGGACTTGGGTGACGCGTCTCTCAGGTTTTGGACGGACTTGGGTGACGCGTCTTGCAGGTTACGGACGGACTTGGGTATTACTTCTCTCGGGTTACGGACGGACTTAGGTGCCGCGTCTCCCAGGTTACGGTCGGACTTGAGTGCCGCGTCTCTCAGGTTACGGACGGACTTGGGTGACGCGTTTGCAGGTTTTGGACGGACTTGGGTATTGCGTCTAACGGGTTACTGACGGACTTGGGTGTTGCGTCTCTCGGGTTACGGATGGACTCGGGTATTGCGTGTCTCAGGTTACGGACGTACTCGGGTATCGCGTCTCTCGGGTCACGGACTGACTTGGGTATTGCGTCTCTCGGGTTGAGGACGGACTTGGGTATTGCGTCTCTCGGGTCACGACGGACTTGGGTATGGCGTCTCTCAGGTTACGGACGGATACGGGTATTGCGTCTATCAGGTCACGGACGGACCTAGGTATTGCGTCTCTCGGGTTACGGACGGACTCGGGTGCCGCGTCTCTCAGGTTACGGACGGAATGGATGTCTCTTCTCTCGGGTTACGGACGGACTTAGGTGTTGCGTCTCTCAGGTTACGGACGGACTTGGGTGTCGCGTCTCTCAGGTTACGGACGGACTTGGATGTCGCGTCTCTCAGGTTACGGACGGACTTGGGTGTCGCGTCTCTCAGGTTACGGACGGACCTGGATGTCGCGTCTCTCGGGTTACGGACGGACTTAGGTGCTGCGTCTCTCAGGTTACGGACGGACTTATGTGTCGCGTCTCTCAGGTTACGGACGGACTTGGGTGTCGCGTCTCTCAGGTTACGGACGGACTTGGGTGACGCGTCTTTCAGGTTACGGACGGACTTGGGTGTTGCATCTCTCGGGTTACGGACGGACTTGGGTGACGCGTCTCTCAGGTTACGAACGGACTTGGGTGACGCGTCTCTCGGGTTACGGACGGATTTGGGTGTTGCGTCTCTCGGGTTACGGACGGACTTGGGTGACGCGTCTTGCAGGTTTTGGATGGACTTGGGTGTCGCGTCTCTCAGGTTACGGACGGACTTGGGTATCGCGTCTCTCGGGTTACGGACGGACTTGGGTGACGCGTCTCTCAGGTTACGGACGGACTTGGGTATCGCTCCTCCTGGGTTACGGACGGACTTAGGTGCCGCGTCTCTCAGGTTACGGACGGACTTGGGTGCCGCGTCTCTCAGGTGACGGACGGACTTAGGTGCCGCGTATCTCAGGTTACGGACGGACTTGGGTATTGCGTCTCTCGGGTTACGGACGGACTTAGGTGCCGCGTCTCTCAGGTTACGGACGGACTTGGGTGACGCGTCTCTCAGGTTATGGACGGACTTGGGTGACGCGTTTGCAGGTTTTGGACGGACTTGGGTGTTGCGTCTAACGGGTTACTGACGGACTTAGGTGCCGCGTCTCTCAGTTTACGGACGGACTTGGGTATTGCGTCTCTCGGGTTACGGACTGACTTGAGTCTTGCGTCTCTCAGGTCGGACGGCATGGGTATCGCGTCTCTCAGGATACGGACGGACTCGGGTATCGCGTCTCTCGGGTTACGGACGGAATGGGTGACGCGTCTCTCGGGTTACGGACGGACTTAGGTGTTGCGTCTCTCAGGTTACAGACGGACTTGGGTGTCACGTCTCTCAGGTTACGGACGGACTTGGATGTCACGTCTCTCAGGTTACGGACGGACTTGGGTGTCGCGTCTCTCAGGTTACGGACGGACCTGGATGTCGCGTCTCTCGGGTTACGGACGGAATTAGGTGCTACGTCTCTCAGGTTAAGGACGGACTCATTTGTCGCGTCTCTCAGGTTACGGACGGACTTGGGTGTCGCGTCTCTCAGGTTACAGACGGACTTGGGTGACGCGTCTTTCAGGTTACGGACGGACTTGGGTGAAGCGTCTGTCAGGTCACGGACGGACTTGGTTGACGCGTCTTTCAGGTTACGGACGGACTTGGGTGACGCGTCTGTCAGGTTACGGACGGACTTGGGTATCGCTTCTCTCGGGTTACGGACGGACTTAGGTGCCGCGTCTCTCAGGTTACGGACGGACTTGGGTGCCGCGTCTCTCAGGTGACGGACGGACTTAGGTGCCGCGTCTCTCAGGATACGGATGGACTTGAGTATTGCGTCTCTCGGGTTACGGACGGACTTAGGTGCCGCGTCTCTCAGGTTACGGACGGACTTGGGTGACGCGTCTCTCAGGTTACGGACGGACTTGGGTGACGCGTTTGCAGGTTTTGGACGGACTTGGGTATCGCGTCTAACGGGTTACTGACGGACTTAGGTGCCGCGTCTCTCAGGTCACGGACGGACTTGGGTGACGCGTCTCTCGGGTTACGGACGGACTTGGGTGACGCGTGTTGCAGGTTACTGACGGGCTTGGGTGACGCGTCTCTCAGGTTACGGACGGACTTGGGTGCCACGTCTCTCAGGTTACGGACGGACTTAGGTGCCGCGTCTCTCAGGTTTTGGACGGACTTGGGTGACGCGTCTCTCGGGTTACGGACGGACTTAGGTGCCGCGTCTCTCAGGTTTTGGACGGACTTGGGTGACACGTCTCTCAGGTTACAGACGGACTTGGGTATTACGTCTCTCGGGTTACGGACGGACTTACGTGCCGCGTCTCCCAGGTTACGTTAGGACTTGGGTGCCGCGTCTCTCAGGTTACGGACGGACTTAGGTGCCGCGTCTCCCAGGTTACGGACGGACTTGGGTGACGCGTCTCTCAGGTTACGGACGGACTTGGGTGACGCGTTTGCAGGTTTTGGACGGACTTGGGTATTGCGTCTAACGGGTTACTGACGGACTTGGGTGTTGCGTCTCTCGGGTTACGGATGGACTCGGGTATTGCGTCTCTCGGGTTACGGATGGATTCGGGTATAACGTGTCTCAGGTTACGGACGGACTTGGGTATCGCGTCTCTCGGGTCACGGACTGACTTGGGTATTGCGTCTCTCGGGTTGAGGACGGACTTGGGTATTGCGTCTCTCGGGTCACGACGGACTTGGGTATGGCGTCTCTCAGGTTACGGACGGATACGGGTATTGCGTCTATCAGGTTACGGACGGACTTACGTATTGCGTCTCTCAGGTTACGGACGGACTTGGGTATTGCGTCTCTCAGGTTACGGACGGACTTGGGTATCGCGTCTCTCAGTTGACGGATGGACTTGGGTATTGCGTCTCTCAGGTTACGGACGGCATGGGTGTCGCCTCTCTCGGGTTACGGACCGACTTGAGTATTGCGTCTCTCAGGTTACGGATGGCATGTGTATTGCGTCTCTCAGGTTACGGACGGACCTAGGTATTGCGTCTCTCGGGTTACGGACTGACTTGAATATTGAGTCTCTCAGGTTACGGACGGACTTGAGTATTGCCTCTCTCAGGGTAATGCCGGACTTGGGTATAGCGTCTCTCGAGTTACGGACGGACTTGGGTATTAAGTATCTCAGTTTACGGACGGCATGGGTGTCGCGTCTCTCGGGTTACGGACTAACTTGTGTATTGCGTCTCTCAGGTTACGGACGGCATGGGTATTGCGTCTCTCAGGTTACGGACGGACTTGGGTATTGCGTCTCTCGGGTTACGGACTGACCTGAGTCTTGCGTCTCTCAGGTCGGACGGCATGTGTATTGCGTCTCTCAGGATACGGGCGGACTTGGGTATTGCGTCTCTCGGGTTACGGACTGACTTGAGTATTGCGTCTCTCAGGTTACGGACGGACTTGGGTATTGCCTCTCTCAGGGTAATGACGGACTTGTGTGACGCGTCTCTTGGGTTACGGACGGACTTGGGTGACGCGTCTCTCGGGTTACGGACGGACTTGGGTGTCGCGTCTCTCAGGTTACGGACGGACCTGGATGTCGCGTCTCTCGGGTAACGGACGGACTAAGGTGCTGCGTCTCTCAGGTTACGGTCGGACTTATGTGTCGCGTCTCTCAGGTTACGGACGGACTTGGGTGTCGCGTCTCTCAGGTTACGGACGGACTTGGGTGACGCGTCTTTCAGGTTACGGACGGACTTGGGTGACGCGTCTGTCAGGTCACGGACGGACTTGGGTGTTGCGTCTCTCGGGTTACGGACGGACTTGGGTGACGCGTCTCTCAGGTTACGAACGGACTTGGGTGACGCGTCTCTCGGGTTACGGACGGATTTGAGTGTTGCGTCTCTCGGGTTACGGACGGACTTGGGTGACGCGTCTTGCAGGTTTTGGATGGACTTGGGTGTCGCGTCTCTCAGGTTACGGACGGACTTGGGTATTGCGTCTCTCGGGTTACGGACGGACTTGGGTGACGCGTCTCTCAGGTTACGGACGGACCTGGGTATCGCTTCTCTCGGGTTACGGACGGACTTAGATGCCGCGTCTCTCAGGTTACGGATGGACTTGGGTGCCGCGTCTCTCAGGTGACGGACGGACTTACGTGCCGCGTCTCTCAGGTTACGGACGGACTTGGGTATTGCGTCTCTCGGGTTACGGACGGAATTAGGTGCCGCGTCTCTCAGGTTACGGACGGACTTGGGTGACGCGTCACTCAGGTTACGGACGGACTTGGGTGACGCGTTTGCAGGTTTTGGACGGACATGGGTATTGCGTCTAACGGGTTACTGACGGACTTAGGTGCCGCGTCTCTCAGGTTACGGACGGACTTGGGTGACGCGTCTCTCAGGTTTTGGACGGACTTGGGTGACGCGTCTTGCAGGTTACGGACGGACTTGGGTATTACGTCTCTCGGGTTACGGACGGACTTAGGTGCCGCGTCTCCCAGGTTACGGTCGGACTTGGGTGCCGCGTCTCTCAGGTTACGGACGGACTTGGGTGACGCGTTCGCAGGTTTTGGACGGACTTGGGTATTGCGTCTAACGGGTTACTGACGGACTTGGGTGTTGCGTCTCTCGGGTTACGGATGGACTCGGGTATTGCGTCTCTTGGGTTACGGATGGATTCGGGTATTACGTGTCTCAGGTTACGGACGGACTCGGGTATCGCGTCTCTCGGGTCACGGACTGACTTGGGTATTGCGTCTCTCGGGTTGAGGACGGACTTGGGTATTGCGTCTCTCGGGTCACGACGGACTTGGGTATGGCGTCTCTCAGGTTACGGACGGATACGGGTATTGCGTCTATCAGGTCACGGACGGACCTAGGTATTGCGTCTCTCGGGTTACGGACGGACTCGGGTGCCGCGTCTCTCAGGTTACGGACGGAATGGATGTCTCTTCTCTCGGGTTACGGACGGACTTAGGTGTTGCGTCTCTCAGGTTACGGACGGACTTGGGTGTCACGTCTCTCAGGTTACGGACGGACTTGGATGTCGCGTCTCTCAGGTTACGGACGGACTTGGGTGTCGCGTCTCTCAGGTTACGGACGGACCTGGATGTCGCGTCTCTCGGGTTACGGACGGACTTGGGTGCTGCGTCTCTCAGGTTACGGACGGACTTATGTGTCGCGTCTCTCAGGTTACGGACGGACTTGGGTGTCGCGTCTCTCAGGTTACGGACGGACTTGGGTGACGCGTCTTTCAGGTTACGGACGGACTTGGGTGTTGCATCTCTCGGGTTACGGACGGACTTGGGTGACGCGTCTCTCAGGTTACGAACGGACTTGGGTGACGCGTCTCTCGGGTTACGGACGGATTTGGGTGTTGCGTCTCTCGGGTTACGGACGGACTTGGGTGACGCGTCTTGCAGGTTTTGGATGGACTTGGGTGTCGCGTCTCTCAGGTTACGGACGGACTTGGGTATCGCGTCTCTCGGGTTACGGACGGACTTGGGTGACGCGTCTCTCAGGTTACGGACGGACTTGGGTATCGCTCCTCCTGGGTTACGGACGGACTTAGGTGCTGCGTCTCTCAGGTTACGGACGGACTTGGGTGCCGCGTCTCTCAGGTGACGGACGGACTTAGGTGCCGCGTCTCTCAGGTTACGGACGGACTTGGGTATTGCGTCTCTCGGGTTACGGACGGACTTAGGTGCCGCGTCTCTCAGGTTACGGACGGACTTGGGTGACGCGTCTCTCAGGTTATGGACGGACTTGGGTGACGCGTTTGCAGGTTTTGGACGGACTTGGGTGTTGCGTCTAACGGGTTACTGACGTACTTAGGTGCCGCGTCTCTCAGTTTACGGACGGACTTGGGTATTGCGTCTCTCGGGTTACGGACTGACTTGAGTCTTGCGTCTCTCAGGTCGGACGGCATGGGTATCGCGTCTCTCAGGATACGGACGGACTCAAGTATCGCGTCTCTCAGGTTACGGACGGAATGGGTGACGCGTCTCTCGGGTTACGGACGGACTTAGGTGTTGCGTCTCTCAGGTTACAGACGGACTTGGGTGTCACGTCTCTCAGGTTACGGACGGACTTGGATGTCGCGTCTCTCAGGTTACGGACGGACTTGGGTGTCGCGTCTCTCAGGTTACGGACGGACCTGGATGTCGCGTCTCTCGGGTTACGGACGGAATTAGGTGCTACGTCTCTCAGGTTAAGGACGGACTCATGTGTCGCGTCTCTCAGGTTACGGACGGACTTGGGTGTCGCGTCTCTCAGGTTACGGACGGACTTGGGTGACGCGTCTTTCAGGTTACGGACGGACTTGGGTGACGCGTCTGTCAGGTCACGGACGGACTTGGTTGACGCGTCTTTCAGGTTACGGACGGACTTGGGTGACGCGTCTGTCAGGTTACGGACGGACTTGGGTATCGCTTCTCTCGGGTTACGGACGGACTTAGGTGCCGCGTCTCTCAGGTGACGGACGGACTCAGGTGCCGCGTCTCTCAGGTTTCGGACGGACTTGAGTATTGCGTCTCTCGGGTTACGGACGGACTTAGGTGCCGCGTCTCTCAGGTTACGGACGGACTTGGGTGACGCGTCTCTCAGGTTACGGACGGACTTGGGTGCCGCGTTTGCAGGTTTTGGACGGACTTGGCTATCGCGTCTAACGGGTTACTGACGGACTTAGGTGCCGCGTCTCTCAGGTCACGGACGGACTTGGGTGACGCGTCTCTCGGGTTACGGACGGACTTGGGTGACGCGTGTTGCAGGTTACGGACGGACTTGGGTGACGCGTCTCTCAGGTTACGGACGGACTTGGGTGCCACGTCTCTCAGGTTACGGACGGACTTAGGTGACGCGTCTCTCAGGTTTTGGACGGACTTGGGTGATGCGTCTCTCGGGTTACGGACGGACTTAGGTGCCGCGTCTCTCAGGTTTTGGACGGACTTGGGTGACACGTCTCTCAGGTTACAGACGGACTTGGGTATTACGACTCTCGGGTTACGGACGGACTTACGTGCCGCGTCTCCCAGGTTACGTTCGGACTTGGGTGCCGCGTCTCTCAGGTTACGGACGGACTTAGGTGCCGCGTCTCCCAGGTTACGGACGGACTTGGGTGACGCGTCTCTCAGGTTACGGACGGACTTGGGTGACGCGTTTGCAGGTTTTGGACGGACTTGGGTATTGCGTCTAACGGGTTACTGACGGACTTGGGTGTTGCGTCTCTCGGGTTACGGATGGACTCGGGTATTGCGTCTCTCGGGTTACGGATGGATTCGGGTATAACGTGTCTCAGGTTACGGACGGACTTGGGTATCGCGTCTCTCGGGTCACGGACTGACTTGGGTATTGCGTCTCTCGGGTTGAGGACGGACTTGGGTATTGCGTCTCTCGGGTCACGACGGACTTGGGTATGGCGTCTCTCAGGTTACGGACGGATACGGGTATTGCGTCTATCAGGTTACGGACGGACTTACGTATTGCGTCTCTCAGGTTACGGACGGACTTGGGTATTGCGTCAATCAGGTTACGGACGGACTTGGTATCGCGTCTCTCAGTTGACGGACGGACTTGGGTATTGCGTCTCTCAGGTTACGGACGGCATGGGTGTCGCCTCTCTCGGGTTACGGACCGACTTGAGTATTGCGTCTCTCAGGTTACGGATGGCATGTGTATTGCGTCTCTCAGGTTACGGACGGACCTAGGTATTGCGTCTCTCGGGTTACGGACTGACTTGAATATTGAGTCTCTCAGGTTACGGACGGACTTGAGTATTGCCTCTCTCAGGGTAATGCCGGACTTGGGTATAGCGTCTCTCGAGTTACGGACGGACTTGGGTATTAAGTATCTCAGTTTACGGACGGCATGGGTGTCGCGTCTCTCGGGTTACGGACTAACTTGTGTATTGCGTCTCTCAGGTTACGGACGGCAAGGGTATTGCGTCTCTCAGGTTACGGACGGACTTGGGTATTGCGTCTCTCGGGTTACGGACTGACCTGAGTCTTGCGTCTCTCAGGTCGGACGGCATGTGTATTGCGTCTCTCAGGATACGGGCGGACTTGGTATTGCGTCTCTCGGGTTACGGACTGACTTGAGTATTGCGTCTCTCAGGTTACGGACGGACTTGGGTATTGCCTCTCTCAGGGTAATGACGGACTTGGGTGACGCGTCTCTTGGGTTACGGACGGACTTGGGTGACGCGTCTCTCGGGTTACGGACGTACTTGGGTGACGCGTCTCTCGGGTTACGGACGGACTCAGGTGTCGCATCTATCAGGTTTTGGACGGAATTGGGTGACGCGTCTCTCAGGTTACGGACGGACTTGGGTATTGCGTCTCTCGGGTTACGGACGGACTTAGGTGCCGCGTCTCCCAGGTTACGGACGGACTCGGGTGCCGCGTCTCTCAGGTTACGGACGGACTTAGGTGCCGCGTCTCTCAGGTTACGGACGGACTTGGGTGACGCGTCTCTCAGGTTACGGACGGACTTGGGTGTCACGTCTCTCAGGTTACGGACGGACTTGGATGTCGCGTCTCTCAGGTTAAGGGCGGACTTGGGTGTCGCGGCTCTCAGGTTACGGACGGACCTGATTGTCGCGTCTCTCGGGTTACGGACGGACTTAGGTGCTGCGTCTCTCAGGTTACGGACGGACTTATGTGTCGCGTCTCTCAGGTTACGGACGGACTTGGGTGTCGCGTCTCTCAGGTTACGGACGGACTTGGGTGACGCGTCTTTCGGGTTACGGACGGACTTTGGTGACGCGTCTGTCTCGTCACCGACGGACTTGGGTGTTGCGTCTCTCGGGTTACGGACGGACTTGGGTGACGCGTCTCTCAGGTTACGAACGGACTTGGGTGACGCGTCTCTCGGGTTACGGACGGATTCGGGTGTTGCGTCTCTCGGGTTACGGACGGACTTGGGTGACGCGTCTTGCAGGTTTTGGATGGACTTGTGTGACGCGTCTCTCAGGTTGCGGACGGACTTGGGAATCGCGTCTCTCGGGTTACGGACGGACTTGGGTGATCCGTCTCTCAGGTTACGGACGGACTTGGGTATCGCTTCTCTCGGGTTACGGACGGATTTAGGTGCCGCATCTCTCAGGTTACGGACGGACTTGGGTGCCGCGTTTGCGGGTTTTGGACGGACTTGGGTATTGCGTCTAACGGGTTACTGACGGACTTAGGTGCCGCGTCTCTCAGGTTACGGACGGAATTGGGTGACGCGTCTCTCGGGTTACGGACGGACTTGGGTGACGCGTCTTGCAGGTTACGGACGGACTTGGGAGACGCATCTCTCAGGTTACGGACGGACTTGGGTGCCACGTCTCTCAGGTTACGGACGGACTTAGGTGCCGCGTCTCTCAGGTTTTGGACGGACTTGGGTGACGCGTCTCTCGGGTTACGGACGGACTTAGGTGCCGCGTCTCTCAGGTTTTGGACGGACTTGGGTGACGCGTCTCTCAGGTTACGGACGGACTTGTGTATTAGGTCTCTCGGGTTACGGACGGACTTAGGTGCCGCGTCTCCCAGGTTACGGTCGGACTTGGGTGCCGCGTCTCTCAGGATTTCGGACGGACTTAGGTGCCGCGTCTCTCAGGTTACGGACGGACTTGGGTGACGCGTCTCTCAGGTTACGGACGGACTTGGGTGACGCGTTTGCAGGTTTTGGACGGACTTGGGTATTGCGTCTAACGGGTTACTGACGGACTTGGGTGTTGCGTCTCTCGGGTTACGGATGGACTCGGGTATTGCGTCTCTCGGGTTACGGATGGATTCGGGTATTACGTGTCTCAGGTTACGGACAGACTTGGGTATCGCGTCTCTCGGGTCACGGACTGACTTGGGTATTGCGTCTCTCGGGTTGAGGACGGACATGGGTATTGCGTCTCTCGGGTCACGACGGACTTGGGTATGTCGTCTCTCAGGTTACGGACGGATACGGGTATTGCGTCTATCAAGTTACGGACGGACTTACGTATCGCGTCTCTCAGGTTACGGACGGACTTGGTTATTGCGTCTCTCAGGTTACGGACGGACTTGGGTATTGCGTCTCTCAGTTGACGGACGGACTTGGGTATTGCGTCTCTCAGGTAACGGACGGCATGGGTGTCGCGTCTCTCGGGTTACGGACTGACTTGAGTATTGCGTCTCTCAGGTTACGGATGGCATGAGTATTGCGACTCTCAGGTTACGGACAGACCTAGGTATTGCGTCTCTCGGGTTACGGACTGACTTGAGTATTGAGTCTCTCAGGTTACGGACGGACTTGAGTATTGCCTCTCTCAGGGTAATGCCGGACTTGGGTATAGCGTCTCTCGAGTTACGGACGGACTTGGGTATTGCGTCTCTCGGGTTACGGACTGACCTGAGTCTTGCGTCTCTCAGGTCGGACGGCATGGGTATTGCGTCTCTCAGGATACGGACGGACTTAGGTGCCGCGTCTCTCAGGTTACGGACGGACTTGGGTGCCGCGTCTCTCGGGTGACGGACGGACTTAGGTGCCGCGTCTCTCAGGATACGGACAGACTTGGGTATTGCGTCTCTCGGGTTACGGACGGAATTAGGTGCCGCGTCTCTCAGGTTACGGACGGACTTGGGTGACGCGTCTCTCAGGTTACGGACGGACTTGGGTGACGCGTTTGCAGGTTTTGGACGGACATGGGTATTGCGTCTAACGGGTTACTGACGGACTTAGGTGCCGCGTCTCTCAGGTTACGGACGGACTTGGGTGACGCGTCTCTCAGGTTTTGGACGGACTTGGGTGACGCGTCTTGCAGGTTACGGACGGACTCGGGTATTACGTCTCTCGGGTTACGGACGGACTTAGGTGCCGCGTCTCCCAGGTTACGGTCGGACTTGGGTGCCGCGTCTCTCAGGATACGGACGGACTTGGGTGACGCGTTTGCAGGTTTTGGACGGACTTGGGTATTGCGTCTAACGGGTTACTGACGGACTTGGGTGTTGCGTCTCTCGGGTTACGGATGGACTCGGGTATTGCGTCTCTTGGTTTACGGATGGATCCGGGTATTACGTGTCTCAGGTTACGGACGGACTTGGGTATCGCGTCTCTCGGGTCACGGACTGACTTGGGTATTGCGTCTCTCGGGTTGAGGACGGACTTGGGTATTGCGTCTCTCGGGTCACGACGGACTTGGGTATGGCGTCTCTCAGGTTACGGACGGACTTGGGTATCGCGTCTCTCAGTTGACGGACGGACTTGGGTATTGCGTCTCTCAGGTTACGGACGGCATGGGTGTCGCCTCTCTCGGGTTACGGACTAACTTGTGTATTGCGTCTCTCAGGTTACGGACGGCATGGGTATTGCGTCTCTCAGGTTACGGATGGCATGTGTATTGCGTCTCTCAGGTTACGGACGGACCTAGGTATTGCGTCTCTCGGGTTACGGACTGACTTGAATATTGAGTCTCTCAGGTTACGGACGGACTTGACTATTGCCTCTCTCAGGGTAATGCCGGACTTGGGTATAGCGTCTCTCGAGTTACGGACGGACTTGGGTATTAAGTATCTCAGTTTACGGACGGCATGGGTGTCGCGTCTCTCGGGTTACGGACTAACTTGTGTATTGCGTCTCTCAGGTTACGGACGGCATGGGTATTGCGTCTCTCAGGTTACGGACGGACTTGAGTATTGCGTCTCTCGGGTTACGGACTGACCTGAGTCTTGCGTCTCTCAGGTCGGACGGCATGGGTATTGCGTCTCTCAGGATACGGGCGGACTTGGGTATTTCGTCTCTCGGGTTACGGACTGACTTGAGTATTGCGTCTCTCAGGTTACGGACGGACTTGGGTATTGCCTCTCTCAGGGTAATGACGGACTTGGGTGACGCGTCTCTTGGGTTACGGACGGACTTGGGTGACGCGTCTCTCGGGTTACGGACGTACTTGGGTGACGCGTCTCTCGGGTTACGGACGGACTCAGGTGTCGCGTCTATCAGGTTCTGGACGGAATTGGGTGACGCGTCTCTCAGGTTACGGACGGACTTGGGTATTGCGTCTCTCGGGTTACGGACAGACTTAGGTGCCGCGTCTCCCAGGTTACGGACGGACTCGGGTGCCGCATCTCTCAGGTTACGGACGGACTTAGGTGCCGCGTCCCTCAGGTTACTGACGGACTTGGGTGACGCGTCTCTCAGGTTACTGATGGACTTAAGTGACGCGTCTCTCAGGTTACGGACGGACTTGGATGTCGCGTCTCTCGGGTTACGGACGGACTTAGGTGTTGCGTATCCCAGGTTACGGACGGACTTGGGTGTCACGTCTCTCAGGTTACGGACGGACTCGGGTGACGCGTCTCTCAGGTTACGGACGGACTTGGGTATCGCTTCTCTCGGGTTACGGATGGACTTAGGTGCCGCGTCTCTCAGGTTACGGACGGACTTGGGTGCCGCGTCTCTCAGGTGACGGACGGACTTAGGTGCCGCGTCTCTCAGGTTACGGACGGACTTGGGTATTGCGTCTCTCGGGTTACGGACGAACCTAGGTGACGCGTCTCTCAGGTTACGGACGGACTTGGGTGACGCGTCTCTCAGGTTACGGACGGACTTGGGTGACGCGTTTGCAGGTTTTGGACGGACTTGGGTATTGCGTCTAACGGGTTACTGACGGACTTAGGTGCCGCGTCTCTCAGGTTACGGACGGACTTGGGTGACGCGTCTCTCGGGTCACGGACAAACTTGGGTGACGCGTCTTGCAGGTTACGGACGGACTCGGGTGACGCGTCTCTCAGGTTACGGACGGACTTGGGTGCCACGTCTCTCAGGTTACGGACGGACTCAGGTGCCGCGTCTCTCAGGTTTTGGACGGACTTGGGTGACGCGTCGCTCGGGTTACGGACGGACTTAGGTGCCGCGTCTCTCAGGTTTTGGACGGACTTGGGTGACGCGTCTCTCAGGTTACGGACGGACTTGGGTATTACGTCTCTCGGGTTACGGACGGACTTAGGTGCCGCGTCTCCCAGGTTACGGTCGGACTTGGGTGCCGCGTCTCTCAGGTTACGGACGTACTTAGGTGCCGCGTCTCTCAGGTTACGGACGGACTTGGGTGACGCGTCTCTCAGGTTACGGACGGACTTGGGTGACGCGTTTGCAGGTTTTGGACGGACTTGGGTATTGCGTCAAACGGGTTACTGACGGACTTGGGTGTTGCGTCTCTTGGGTTACGGATGGACTCGGGTATTGCGTCTCTCAGTTTGCGGATGGATTCGGGTATGACGTGTCTCAGGTTACGGACGGACTTGGGATCGCGTCTCTCGGGTCACGGACTGACTTGGGTATTGCTTCTCTCGGGTTGGGGACGGACTTGGGTATTGCGTCTCTCGGGTCACGACGGACTTGGGTATGGCGTCTCTCAGGTTACGGACGGATACGGGTATTGCGTCTATCAGGTTACGGACGGACTTACGTATTGCGTCTCTCAGGTTACGGACGGACTTGGGTATTGCGTCTCTCAGGTTACGGACGGACTTGGGTATTGCGTCTCTCAGTTGACGGACGGACTTGGGTATTGCGTCTCTCAGGTTACGGACGGCATGGGTGTCGCGTCTCTCGGGTTACAGACTGACTTGAGTATTGCTTCTCTCAGGTTACGGATGGCATGAGTATTGCGTCTTTCAGGTTACGGACGGACTTGAGTATTGCCTCTCTCAGGGTAATGCCGGACTAGGGTATAGCGTCTCTCGAGTTACGGACGGACTTGGGTATTAACTATCTCAGGTAACGGACGGCATGGGTGTCGCGTCTCTCGGGTTACGGACTAACTTGTGTATTGCGTCTCTCAGGTATACGGACGGCATGGGTATTGCGTCTCTCAGGTTACGGACGGACTTGGGTATTGCGTCTCTCGGGTTACGGACTGACCTGAGTCTTGCGTCTCTCAGGTCGGACGGCATGGGTATTGCGTCTCTCAGGATACGGACGGACTTGGGTATTGCGTCTCTCGGGTTACGGACTGACTTGAGTATTGCGTCTCTCAGGTTACGGACGGACTTGGGTATTGCCTCTCTTAGGGTAATGACGGACTTGGGTGACGCGTCTCTTGGGTTACGGACGGACTTGGATGACGCGTCTCTCGGGTTACGGACGTACTTGGGTGACGCGTCTCTCGGGTTACAGACGGACTCAGGTGCCGCGTCTATCAGGTTTTGGACGGAATTGGGTGACGCGTCTCTCAGGTTACGGACGGACTTGGGTATTGCGTCTCTCGGGTTACGGACGGACTTAGGTGCTGCGTCTCCCAGGTTACGGACGGACTCGGGTGCCGCGTCTCTCAGGTTACGGACGGACTTGGATGTCGCGTCCCTCAGGTTAAGGGCGGACTTGGGTGTCGCGTCTCTCAGGTTACGGACGGACCTGAATGTCGCGTCTCTCGGGTTACGGACGGACTTAGGTGCTGCGTCTCTCAGGTTACGGATGGACTTATGTGTCGCGTCTCTCAGGTTACGGACGGACTTGGGTGTCGCGTCTCTCAGGTTACGGACGGACTTGGGAGACGCGTCTTTCGGGTTACGGACGGACTTGGGTGACGCGTCTGTCAGGTCACGGACGGACTTTGGTGTTGCGTCTCTCGGGTTACGGACGGACTTGGGTGACGCGTCTCTCAGGTTACGAACGGTCTTGGGTGACGCGTCTCTCGGGTTACGGACGGATTCGGGTGTTGCGTCTCTCGGGTTACGGACGGACTTGGGTGACGCGTCTTGCAGGTTTTGGATGGACTTGTGTGTCGCGTCTCTCAGGTTACAGACGGACTTGGGTATCGCGTCTCTCGGGTTACGGACGGACTTGGGTAATGCGTCTCTCAGGTTACGGACGGACCTGGATGTCGCGTCTCTCGGGTTACGGACGGACTTAGGTGCTGCGTCTCTCAGGTTACGGACGGACTTGGGAATCGCGTCTCTCGGGTTACGGACGGACTTGGGTGACGCGTCTCTCAGGTTACGGACGGACTTGGGTGACGCGTCTCTCGGGTTACGGACGGATTTGGGTGTTGCGTCTCTCGGGTCACGGACGGACTTGGGTGACGCGTCTTGCAGGTTTTGGATGGACTTGGGTGTCGCGTCTCTCAGGTTACGGACGGACTTGGGTATCGCGTCTATCGGGTTACGGACGGACTTGAGTGACGCGTCTCTCAGGTTACGGACGGACTTGGGTATCGCTTCTCTCGGGTTACGGACGGACTTGGGTGACGCGTTTGCAGGTTTTGGACGGACTTGGGTATTGCGTCTAACGGGTTACTGACGGACTTAGGTGCCGCGTCTCTCAGGTTACGGACGGACTTGGGTGACGCGTCTCTCGGGTTACGGACGGACTTGGGTGACGCGTCTTGCAGGTTACGGACGGACTTGGGTGACGCGTCTCTTGGGTTACGGACGGACTTGGGTGCCACGTCTCTCAGGTTACGGACGGACTTAGGTGCCGCGTCTCTCAGATTTTGGACGGACTTGGGTGACGCGTCTCTCGGGTTACTGACGGACTTAGGTGCCGCGTCTCTCAGGTTTTGAACGGACTTGGGTGACGCGTCTCTCAGGTTACGGACGGACTTGGGTATTACGTCTCTCGGGTTAAGGACGGACTTAGGTGCCGCGTCTCCCAGGTTACGGTCGGACTTGGGTGCCGCGTCTCTCAGGTTACGGACGGACTTAGGTGCCGCGTCTCTCAGGTTACGGACGGACTTGAGTGACGCGTCTCTCAGGTTACGGACGGACTTGGGTGACGCGTTTGCAGGTTTAGGACGGACTTGGGTATTGCGTCTAACGGGTTACTGACGGACATGGGTGTTGCGTCTCTCGGGTTACAGATGGACTCGGGTATTGCGTCTCTCGGGTTACGGATGGATTCGGGTATTACGTGTCTCAGGTTACGGACGGACTTGGGTATCGCGTCTCTCGGGTCACGGACTGACTTGGGTATTGCGTCTCTCGGGTTGAGGACGGACTTGGGTATTGCGTCTCTCGGGTCACGACGGACTTGGGTATGGCGTCTCTCAGGTTACGGACGGATACGGGTATTGCGTCTATCAGGTTACGGACGGACTTACGTATTGCGTCTCTCAGGTTACGAACGGTCTTGGGTATTGCGTCTCTCAGGTTACGGACGGCATGGGTGTCGCCTCTCTCGGGTTACGGACTGACTTGAGTCTTGCGTCTCTCAGGTTACGGATGGCATGAGTATTGCGTCTCTCAGGTTACGGACGGACCTAGGTATTGCGTCTCTCGGGTTACGGACAGACTTGAGTATAGAGTCTCTCAGGTTACGGACGGACTTGAGTATTGCCTCTCTCAGGGTAAAGCCGGACTTGGGTATAGCGTCTCTCGAGTTACGGACGGACTTGGGTATTAAGTATCTCAGGTTACGGACGGCATGGGTGTCGCGTCTCTCGGGTTACGGACTAACTTGTGTATTGCGTCTCTCAGGTTACGGACGGCATGGGTATTGCGTCTCTCAGGTTACGGACGGACTTGGGTATTGCGTCTCTCGGGTTACGGACTGACTTGAGTCTTGCGTCTCTCAGGTCGGACGGCATGGGTATTGCGTCTCTCAGGATACGGACGGACTTGGGTATTGCGTCTCTCGGGTTACGGACTGACTCGAGTATTGCGTCTCTCAGGTTACGGACGGACTTGGGTATTGCCTCTCTCAGGGTAATGACGGATTTGGGTGACGCGTCTTTCGGGTAACGGACGGACTTGGGTGACGCGTCTCTCGGGTTACGGACGTACTTGGGTGACGCGTCTCTCGGGTTACGGACGGACTCAGGTGCCGCGTCTATCAGGTTTTGGATGGAATTGGGTGACGCGTCTCTCAGGTTACGGACGGACTTGGGTATTGCGTCTCTCGGGTTACGGACGGACTTAGGTGCCGCGTCTCCCAGGTTACGGACGGACTCGGGTGCCGCGTCTCTATGGTTACGGACGGACTTAGGTGCCGCGTCACTCAGGTTACGGACGGACTTGGGTGACGCGTCTCTCAGGTTACGGACGGACTTGGGTGACGCGTGTCTCAGGTTACGGACGGACTTGGATGTCGCGTCTCTCGGGTTACGGACGGAATTAGGTGCTGCGTCTCTCAGGTTACGGACGGACTTGGGTGTCACGTCTCTCAGGTTACGGACGGACTTGGATGTCGCGTCTCTCAGGTCACGGACGGACTTGGGTGTCGCGTCTCTCAGGTTACGGACGGACCTGGATGTCGCGTCTCTCGGGTTACGGACGGACTAAGGTGCTGCGACTCTCAGGTTACGGTCGGACTTATGTGTCGCGTCTCTCAGGTTACGGACGGACTTGGGTGTCGCGTCTCTCAGGTTACGGACGGACTTGGGTGACGCGTCTTTCAGGTTACGGACGGACTTGGGTGACGCGTCTGTCAGGTCACGGACGGACTAAGGTGCTGCGTCTCTCAGGTTACGGTCGGACTTATGTTTCGCGTCTCTCAGGTTACGGACGGACTTGGGTGTCGCGTCTCTCAGGTTACGGACGGACTTGGGTGACGCGTCTTTCAGGTTACGGACGGACTTGGGTGACGCGTCTGTCAGGTCACGGACGGACTTGGGTGTTGCGTCTCTCGGGTTACGGACGGACTTGGGTGACGCGTCTCTCAGGTTACGAACGGACTTGGGTGACGCGTCTCTCGGGTTACGGACGGATTTGAGTGTTGCGTCTCTCGGGTTACGGACGGACTTGGGTGACGCGTCTTGCAGGTTTTGGATGGACTTGGGTGTCGCGTCTCTCAGGTTACGGACGGACTTGGGTATTGCGTCTCTCGGGTTACGGACGGACTTGGGTGACGCGTCTCTCAGGTTACGGACGGACCTGGGTATCGCTTCTCTCGGGTTACGGACGGACTTAGGTGCCGCGTCTCTCAGGTTACGGACGGACTTGGGTGCCGCGTCTCTCAGGTGACGGACGGACTTAAGTGCCGCGTCTCTCAGGTTACGGACGGACTTGGGTATTGCGTCTCTCGGGTTACGGACGGAATTAGGTGCCGCGTCTCTCAGGTTACGGACGGACTTGGGTGACGCGTCTCTCAGGTTACGGACGGACTTGGGTGACGCGTTTGCAGGTTTTGGACGGACATGGGTATTGCGTCTAACGGGTTACTGACGGACTTAGGTGCCGCGTCTCTCAGGTTACGGACGGTTTTGGGTGACGCGTCTCTCAGGTTTTGGACGGACTTGGGTGACGCGTCTTGCAGGTTACGGACGGACTTGGGTATTACGTCTCTCGGGTTACGGACGGACTTAGGTGCCGCGTCTCCCAGGTTACGGTCGGACTTGGGTGCCGCGTCTCTCAGGTTACGGACGGACTTGGGTGACGCGTTTGCATGTTTTGGACGGACTTGGGTATTGCGTCTAACGGGTTACTGACGGACTTGGGTGTTGCGTCTCTCGGGTTACGGATGGACTCGGGTATTGCGTCTCTTGGGTTACGGATGGATTCGGGTATTACGTGTCTCAGGTTACGGACGGACTTGGGTATCGCGTCTCTCGGGTCACGGACTGACTTGGGTATTGCGTCTCTCGGGTTGAGGACGGACTTGGGTATTGCGTCTCTCGGGTCACGACGGACTTGGGTATGGCGTCTCTCAGGTTACGGACGGATACGGGTATTGCGTCTATCAGGTCACGGACGGACCTAGGTATTGCGTCTCTCGGGTTACGGACGGACTCGGGTGCCGCGTCTCTCAGGTTACGGACGGAATGGATGTCGCTTCTCTCGGGTTACGGACGGACTTAGGTGTTGCGTCTCTCAGGTTACGGACGGACTTGGGTGTCACGTCTCTCAGGTTACGGACGGACTTGGATGTCGCGTCTCTCAGGTTACGGACGGACTTGGGTGTCGCGTCTCTCAGGTTACGGACGGACCTGGATGTCGCGTCTCTCGGGTTACGGACGGACTTAGGTGCTGCGTCTCTCAGGTTACGGACGGACTTATGTGTCGCGTCTCTCAGGTTACGGACGGACTTGGGTGTCGCGTCTCTCAGGTTACGGACGGACTTGGGTGACGCGTCTTTCAGGTTACGGACGGACTTGGGTGTTGCATCTCTCGGGTTACGGACGGACTTGGGTGACGCGTCTCTCAGGTTACGAACGGACTTGGGTGACGCGTCTCTCGGGTTACGGACGGATTTGGGTGTTGCGTCTCTCGGGTTACGGACGGACTTGGGTGACGCGTCTTGCAGGTTTTGGATGGACTTGGGTGTCGCGTCTCTCAGGTTACGGACGGACTTGGGTATCGCGTCTCTCGGGTTACGGACGGACTTGGGTGACGCGTCTCTCAGGTTACGGACGGACTTGGGTATCGCTCCTCCTGGGTTACGGACGGACTTAGGTGCCGCGTCTCTCAGGTTACGGACGGACTTGGGTGCCGCGTCTCTCAGGTGACGGACGGACTTAGGTGCCGCGTCTCTCAGGTTACGGACGGACTTGGGTATTGCGTCTCTCGGGTTACGGACGGACTTAGGTGCCGCGTCTCTCAGGTTACGGACGGACTTGGGTGACGCGTCTCTCAGGTTATGGACGGACTTGGGTGACGCGTTTGCAGGTTTTGGACGGACTCGGGTGTTGCGTCTAACGGGTTACTGACGGACTTAGGTGCCGCGTCTCTCAGTTTACGCACGGACTTGGGTATTGCGTCTCTCGGGTTACGGACTGACTTGAGTCTTGCGTCTCTCAGGTCGGACGGCATGGGTATCGCGTCTCTCAGGATACGGACGGACTCGGGTATCGCGTCTCTCGGGTTACGGACGGAATGGGTGACGCGTCTCTCGGGTTACGGACGGACTTAGGTGTTGCGTCTCTCAGGTTACGGACGGACTTGGGTGTCACGTCTCTCAGGTTACGGACGGACTTGGATGTCGCGTCTCTCAGGTTACGGACGGACTTGGGTGTCGCGTCTCACAGGTTACGGACGGACCTGGATGTCGCGTCTCTCGGGTTACGGACGGAATTAGGTGCTACGTCTCTCAGGTTAAGGACGGACTCATGTGTCGCGTCTCTCAGGTTACGGACGGACTTGGGTGTCGCGTCTCTCAGGTTACGGACGGACTTGGGTGACGCGTCTTTCAGGTTACGGACGGACTTGGGTGACGCGTCTGTCAGGTCACGGACGGACTTGGTTGACGCAACTTTCAGGTTACGGACGGACTTGGGTGACGCGTCTGTCAGGTTACGGACGGACTTGGGTATCGCTTCTCTCGGGTTACGGACGGACTTAGGTGCCGCGTCTCTCAGGTTACGGACGGACTTGGGTGCCGCGTCTCTCAGGTGACGGACGGACTTAGGTGCCGCGTCTCTCAGGTTACGGATGGACTTGAGTATTGCGTCTCTCGGGTTACGGACGGACTTAGGTGCCGCGTCTCTCAGGTTACGGACGGACTTGGGTGACGCGTCTCTCAGGTTACGGACGGACTTGGGTGACGCGTTTGCAGGTTTTGGACGGACTTGGGTATCGCGTCTAACGGGTTACTGACGGACTTAGGTGCCGCGTCTCTCAGGTCACGGACGGACTTGGGTGACGCGTCTCTCGGGTTACGGACGGACTTGGGTGACGCGTGTTGCAGGTTACTGACGGGCTTGGGTGACGCGTCTCTCAGGTTACGGACGGACTTGGGTGCCACGTCTCTCAGGTTACGGACGGACTTAGGTGCCGCGTCTCTCAGGTTTTGGACGGACTTGGGTGACGCGTCTCTCGGGTTACGGACGGACTTAGGTGCCGGGTCTCTCAGGTTTTGGACGGACTTGGGTGACACGTCTCTCAGGTTACAGACGGACTTGGGTATTACGTCTCTCGGGTTACGGACGGACTTACGTGCCGCGTCTCCCAGGTTACGTTCGGACTTGGGTGCCGCGTCTCTCAGGTTACGGACGGACTTAGGTGCCGCGTCTCCCAGGTTACGGACGGACTTGGGTGACGCGTCTCTCAGGTTACGGACGGACTTGGGTGACGCGTTTGCAGGTTTTGGACGGACTTGGGTATTGCGTCTAACGGGTTACTGACGGACTTGGGTGTTGCGTCTCTCGGGTTACGGATGGACTCGGGTATTGCGTCTCTCGGGTTACGGATGGATTCGGGTATAACGTGTCTCAGGTTACGGACGGACTTGGGTATTGCGTCTCTCGGGTCACGACGGACTTGGGTATGGCGTCTCTCAGGTTACGGACGGATACGGGTATTGCGTCTATCAGGTTACGGACGGACTTACGTATTGCGTCTCTCAGGTTACGGACGGACTTGCGTATTGCGTCTCTCAGGTTACGGACGGACTTGGGTATTGCGTCTCTCAGTTGACGGACGGACTTGGGTATTGCGTCTCTCAGGTTACGGACGGCATGGGTGTCGCCTCTCTCGGGTTACGGACTGACTTGAGTCTTGCGTCTCTCAGGTTACGGATGGCATGAGTATTGCGTCTCTCAGGTTACGGACGGACCTAGGTATTGCGTCTCTCGGGTTACGGACTGACTTGAGTATAGAGTCTCTCAGGTTACGGACGGACTTGAGTATTGCCTCTCTCAGGGTAAAGCCGGACTTGGGTATAGCGTCTCTCGAGTTACGGACGGACTTGGGTATTAAGTATCTCAGGTTACGGACGGCATGGGTGTCGCGTCTCTCGGGTTACGGACTAACTTGTGTATTGCGTCTCTCAGGTTACGGACGGCATGGGTATTGCGTCTCTCAGGTTACGGACGGACTTGGGTATTGCGTCTCTCGGGTTACGGACTGACTTGAGTCTTGCGTCTCTCAGGTCGGACGGCATGGGTATTGCGTCTCTCAGGATACGGACGGACTTGGGTATTGCGTCTCTCGGGTTACGGACTGACTCGAGTATTGCGTCTCTCAGGTTACGGACGGACTTGGGTATTGCCTCTCTCAAGGTAATGACGGACTTGGGTGACGCGTCTTTCGGGTAACGGACGGACTTGGGTGACGCGTCTCTCGGGTTACGGACGTACTTGGGTGAAGCGTCTCTCGGGTTACGGACGGACTCAGGTGCCGCGTCTATCAGGTTTTGGATGGAATTGGGTGACGCGTCTCTCAGGTTACGGACGGACTTGGGTATTGCGTCTCTCGGGTTACGGACGGACTTAGGTGCCGCGTCTCCCAGGTTACGGACGGACTCGGGTGCCGCGTCTCTAAGGTTACGGACGGACTTAGGTGCCGCGTCACTCAGGTTACGGACGGACTTGGGTGACGCGTCTCTCAGGTTACGGACGGACTTGGGTGACGCGTGTCTCAGGTTACGGACGGACTTGGTTGTCGCGTCTCTCGGGTTACGGACGGAATTAGGTGCTGCGTCTCTCAGGTTACGGACGGACTTGGGTGTCACGTCTCTCAGGTTACGGACGGACTTGGATGTCGCGTCTCTCAGGTTACGGACGGACTTGGGTGTCGCGTCTCTCAGGTTACGGACGGACCTGGATGTCGCGTCTCTCGGGTTACGGACGGACTAAGGTGCTGCGTCTCTCAGGTTACGGTCGGACTTATGTGTCGCGTCTCTCAGGTTACGGACGGACTTGGGTGTCGCGTCTCTCAGGTTACGGACGGACTTGGGTGACGCGTCTTTCAGGTTACGGACGGACTTGGGTGACGCGTCTGTCAGGTCACGGACGGACTTGGGTGTTGCGTCTCTCGGGTTACGGACGGACTTGGGTGACGCGTCTCTCAGGTTACGAACGGACTTGGGTGACGCGTCTCTCGGGTTACGGACGGATTTGAGTGTTGCGTCTCTCGGGTTACGGACGGACTTGGGTGACGCGTCTTGCAGGTTTTGGATGGACTTGGGTGTCGCGTCTCTCAGGTTACGGACGGACTTGGGTATTGCGTCTCTCGGGTTACGGACGGACTTGGGTGACGCGTCTCTCAGGTTACGGACGGACCTGGGTATTGCTTCTCTCGGGTTACGGACGGACTTAGGTGCCGCGTCTCTCAGGTTACGGACGGACTTGGGTGCCGCGTCTCTCAGGTGACGGACGGACTTACGTGCCGCGTCTCTCAGGTTACGGACGGACTTGGGTATTGCGTCTCTCGGGTTACGGACGGAATTAGGTGCCGCGTCTCTCAGGTTACGGACGGACTTGGGTGACGCGTCTCTCAGGTTACGGACGGACTTGGGTGACGCGTTTGCAGGTTTTGGACGGACATGGGTATTGCGTCTAACGGGTTACTGACGGACTTAGGTGCCGCGTCTCTCAGGTTACGGACGGTTTTGGGTGACGCGTCTCTCAGGTTTTGGACGGACTTGGGTGACGCGTCTTGCAGGTTACGGACGGACTTGGGTATTACGTCTCTCGGGTTACGGACGGACTTAGGTGCCGCGTCTCCCAGGTTACGGTCGGACTTGGGTGCCGCGTCTCTCAGGTTACGGACGGACTTGGGTGACGCGTTTGCAGGTTTTGGACGGACTTGGGTATTGCGTCTAACGGGTTACTGACGGACTTGGGTGTTGCGTCTCTCGGGTTACGGATGGACTCGGGTATTGCGTCTCTTGGGTTACGGATGGATTCGGGTATTACGTGTCTCAGGTTACGGACGGACTTGGGTATCGCGTCTCTCGGGTCACGGACTGACTTGGGTATTGCGTCTCTCGGGTTGAGGACGGACTTGGGTATTGCGTCTCTCGGGTCACGACGGACTTGGGTATGGCGTCTCTCAGGTTACGGACGGATACGGGTATTGCGTCTATCAGGTCACGGACGGACCTAGGTATTGCGTCTCTCGGGTTACGGACGGACTCGGGTGCCGCGTCTCTCAGGTTACGGACGGAATGGATGTCGCTTCTCTCGGGTTACGGACGGACTTAGGTGTTGCGTCTCTCAGGTTACGGACGGACTTGGGTGTCACGTCTCTCAGGTTACGGACGGACTTGGATGTCGCGTCTCTCAGGTTACGGACGGACTTGGGTGTCGCGTCTCTCAGGTTACGGACGGACCTGGATGTCGCGTCTCTCGGGTTACGGACGGACTTAGGTGCTGCGTCTCTCAGGTTACGGACGGACTTATGTGTCGCGTCTCTCAGGTTACGGACGGACTTGGGTGTCGCGTCTCTCAGGTTACGGACGGACTTGGGTGACGCGTCTTTCAGGTTACGGACGGACTTGGGTGTTGCATCTCTCGGGTTACGGACGGACTTGGGTGACGCGTCTCTCAGGTTACGAACGGACTTGGGTGACGCGTCTCTCGGGTTACGGACGGATTTGGGTGTTGCGTCTCTCGGGTTACGGACGGACTTGGGTGACGCGTCTTGCAGGTTTTGGATGGACTTGGGTGTCGCGTCTCTCAGGTTACGGACGGACTTGGGTATCGCGTCTCTCGGGTTACGGACGGACTTGGGTGACGCGTCTCTCAGGTTACGGACGGACTTGGGTATCGCTCCTCCTGGGTTACGGACGGACTTAGGTGCCGCGTCTCTCAGGTTACGGACGGACTTGGGTGACGCGTCTGTCAGGTCACGGACGGACTTGGGTGTTGCGTCTCTCGGGTTACGGACGGACTTGGGTGACGCGTCTCTCGGGTTACGAACGGACTTGGGTGACGCGTCTCTCGGGTTACGGACGGATTTGAGTGTTGCGTCTCTCGGGTTACGGACGGACTTGGGTGACGCGTCTTGCAGGTTTTGGATGGACTTGGGTGTCGCGTCTCTCAGGTTACGGACGGACTTGGGTATTGCGTCTCTCGGGTTACGGACGGACTTGGGTGACGCGTCTCTCAGGTTACGGACGGACCTGGGTATTGCTTCTCTCGGGTTACGGACGGACTTAGGTGCCGCGTCTCTCAGGTTACGGACGGACTTGGGTGCCGCGTCTCTCAGGTGACGGACGGACTTACGTGCCGCGTCTCTCAGGTTACGGACGGACTTGGGTATTGCGTCTCTCGGGTTACGGACGGAATTAGGTGCCGCGTCTCTCAGGTCACGGACGGACTTGGGTGACGCGTCTCTCAGGTTACGGACGGACTTGGGTGACGCGTTTGCAGGTTTTGGACGGACATGGGTATTGCGTCTAACGGGTTACTGACGGACTTAGGTGCCGCGTCTCTCAGGTTACGGACGGTTTTGGGTGACGCGTCTCTCAGGTTTTGGACGGACTTGGGTGACGCGTCTTGCAGGTTACGGACGGACTTGGGTATTACGTCTCACGGGTTACGGACGGACTTAGGTGCCGCGTCTCCCAGGTTACGGTCGGACTTGGGTGCCGCGTCTCTCAGGTTACGGACGGACTTGGGTGACGCGTTTGCAGGTTTTGGACGGACTTGGGTATTGCGTCTAACGGGTTACTGACGGACTTGGGTGTTGCGTCTCTCGGGTTACGGATGGACTCGGGTATTGCGTCTCTTGGGTTACGGATGGATTCGGGTATTACGTGTCTCAGGTTACGGACGGACTTGGGTATCGCGTCTCTCGGGTCACGGACTGACTTGGGTATTGCGTCTCTCGGGTTGAGGACGGACTTGGGTATTGCGTCTCTCGGGTCACGACGGACTTGGGTATGGCGTCTCTCAGGTTACGGACGGATACGGGTATTGCGTCTATCAGGTCACGGACGGACCTAGGTATTGCGTCTCTCGGGTTACGGACGGACTCGGGTGCCGCGTCTCTCAGGTTACGGACGGAATGGATATCGCTTCTCTCGGGTTACGGACGGACTTAGGTGTTGCGTCTCTCAGGTTACGGACGGACTTGGGTGTCACGTCTCTCAGGTTACGGACCGACTTGGATGTCGCGTCTCTCAGGTTACGGACGGACTTGGGTGTCGCGTCTCTCAGGTTACGGACGGACCTGGATGTCGCGTCTCTCGGGTTACGGACGGACTTAGGTGCTGCGTCTCTCAGGTTACGGACGGACTTATGTGTCGCGTCTCTCAGGTTACGGACGGACTTGGGTGTCGCGTCTCTCAGGTTACGGACGGACTTGGGTGACGCGTCTTTCAGGTTACGGACGGACTTGGGTGTTGCATCTCTCGGGTTACGGACGGACTTGGGTGACGCGTCTCTCAGGTTACGAACGGACTTGGGTGACGCGTCTCTCGGGTTACGGACGGATTTGGGTGTTGCGTCTCTCGGGTTACGGACGGACTTGGGTGACGCGTCTTGCAGGTTTTGGATGGACTTGGGTGTCGCGTCTCTCAGGTTACGGACGGACTTGGGTATCGCGTCTCTCGGGTTACGGACGGACTTGGGTGACGCGTCTCTCAGGTTACGGACGGACTTGGGTATCGCTCCTCCTGGGTTACGGACGGACTTAGGTGCCGCGTCTCTCAGGTTACGGACGGACTTGGGTGCCGCGTCTCTCAGGTGACGGACGGACTTAGGTGCCGCGTCTCTCAGGTTACGGACGGACTTGGGTATTGCGTCTCTCGGGTTACGGACGGACTTAGGTGCCGCGTCTCTCAGGTTACGGACGGACTTGGGTGACGCGTCTCTCAGGTTATGGACGGACTTGGGTGACGCGTTTGCAGGTTTTGGACGGACTCGGGTGTTGCGTCTAACGGGTTACTGACGGACTTAGGTGCCGCGTCTCTCAGTTTACGCACGGACTTGGGTATTGCGTCTCTCGGGTTACGGACTGACTTGAGTCTTGCGTCTCTCAGGTCGGACGGCATGGGTATCGCGTCTCTCAGGATACGGACGGACTCGGGTATCGCGTCTCTCGGGTTACGGACGGAATGGGTGACGCGTCTCTCGGGTTACGGACGGACTTAGGTGTTGCGTCTCTCAGGTTACGGACGGACTTGGGTGTCACGTCTCTCAGGTTACGGACGGACTTGGATGTCGCGTCTCTCAGGTTACGGACGGACTTGGGTGTCGCGTCTCTCAGGTTACGGACGGACCTGGATGTCGCGTCTCTCGGGTTACGGACGGAATTAGGTGCTACGTCTCTCAGGTTAAGGACGGACTCATGTGTCGCGTCTCTCAGGTTACGGACGGACTTGGGTGTCGCGTCTCTCAGGTTACGGACGGACTTGGGTGACGCGTCTTTCAGGTTACGGACGGACTTGGGTGACGCGTCTGTCAGGTCACGGACGGACTTGGTTGACGCAACTTTCAGGTTACGGACGGACTTGGGTGACGCGTCTGTCAGGTTACGGACGGACTTGGGTATCGCTTCTCTCGGGTTACGGACGGACTTAGGTGCCGCGTCTCTCAGGTTACGGACGGACTTGGGTGCCGCGTCTCTCAGGTGACGGACGGACTTAGGTGCCGCGTCTCTCAGGTTACGGATGGACTTGAGTATTGCGTCTCTCGGGTTACGGACGGACTTAGGTGCCGCGTCTCTCAGGTTACGGACGGACTTGGGTGACGCGTCTCTCAGGTTACGGACGGACTTGGGTGACGCGTTTGCAGGTTTTGGACGGACTTGGGTATCGCGTCTAACGGGTTACTGACGGACTTAGGTGCCGCGTCTCTCAGGTCACGGACTGACTTGGGTGACGCGTCTCTCGGGTTACGGACGGACTTGGGTGACGCGTGTTGCAGGTTACTGACGGGCTTGGGTGACGCGTCTCTCAGGTTACGGACGGACTTGGGTGCCACGTCTCTCAGGTTACGGACGGACTTAGGTGCCGCGTCTCTCAGGTTTTGGACGGACTTGGGTGACGCGTCTCTCGGGTTACGGACGGACATAGGTGCCGCGTCTCTCAGGTTTTGGACGGACTTGGGTGACACGTCTCTCAGGTTACAGACGGACTTGGGTATTACGTCTCTCGGGTTACGGACGGACTTACGTGCCGCGTCTCCCAGGTTACGTTCGGACTTGGGTGCCGCGTCTCTCAGGTTACGGACGGACTTAGGTGCCGCGTCTCCCAGGTTACGGACGGACTTGGGTGACGCGTCTCTCAGGTTACGGACGGACTTGGGTGACGCGTTTGCAGGTTTTGGACGGACTTGGGTATTGCGTCTAACGGGTTACTGACGGACTTGGGTGTTGCGTCTCTCGGGTTACAGATGGACTCGGGTATTGCGTCTCTCGGGTTACGGATGGATTCGGGTATAACGTGTCTCAGGTTACGGACGGACTTGGGTATCGCGTCTCTCGGGTCACGGACGGACTTGGGTATTGCGTCTCTCGGGTCACTACGGACTTGGGTATGGCGTCTCTCAGGTTACGGACGGATACGGGTATTGCGTCTATAAGGTTACGGACGGACTTACGTATTGCGTCTCTCAGGTTACGGACGGACTTGGGTATTGCGTCTCTCAGGTTACGGACGGACTTGGGTATCGCGTCTCTCAGTTGACGGACGGACTTGGGTATTGCGTCTCTCAGGTTACGGACGGCATGGGTGTCGCCTCTCTCGGGTTACGGACCGACTTGAGTATTGCGTCTCTCAGGTTACGGATGGCATGTGTATTGCGTCTATAAGGTTACGGACGGACTTACGTATTGCGTCTCTCGGGTTACGGACTGACTTGAGTATAGAGTCTCTCAGGTTACGGACGGACTTGAGTATTGCCTCTCTCAGGGTAAAGCCGGACTTGGGTATAGCGTCTCTCGAGTTACGGACGGACTTGGGTATTAAGTATCTCAGGTTACGGACGGCATGGGTGTCGCGTCTCTCGGGTTACGGACTAACTTGTGTATTGCGTCTCTCAGGTTACGGACGGCATGGGTATTGCGTCTCTCAGGTTACGGACGGACTTGGGTATTGCGTCTCTCGGGTTACGGACTGACTTGAGTCTTGCGTCTCTCAGGTCGGACGGCATGGGTATTGCGTCTCTCAGGATACGGACGGACTTGGGTATTGCGTCTCTCGGGTTACGGACTGACTCGAGTATTGCGTCTCTCAGGTTACGGACGGACTTGGGTATTGCCTCTCTCAAGGTAATGACGGACTTGGGTGACGCGTCTTTCGGGTAACGGACGGACTTGGGTGACGCGTCTCTCGGGTTACGGACGTACTTGGGTGACGCGTCTCTCGGGTTACGGACGGACTCAGGTGCCGCGTCTATCAGGTTTTGGATGGAATTGGGTGACGCGTCTCTCAGGTTACGGACGGACTTGGGTATTGCGTCTCTCGGGTTACGGACGGACTTAGGTGCCGCGTCTCCCAGGTTACGGACGGACTCGGGTGCCGCGTCTCTATGGTTACGGACGGACTTAGGTGCCGCGTCACTCAGGTTACGGACGGACTTGGGTGACGCGTCTCTCAGGTTACGGACGGACTTGGGTGACGCGTGTCTCAGGTTACGGACGGACTTGGATGTCGCGTCTCTCGGGTTACGGACGGAATTAGGTGCTGCGTCTCTCAGGTTACGGACGGACTTGGGTGTCACGTCTCTCAGGTTACGGACGGACTTGGATGTCGCGTCTCTCAGGTTACGGACGGACTTGGGTGTCGCGTCTCTCAGGTTACGGACGGACCTGGATGTCGCGTCTCTCGGGTTACGGACGGACTAAGGTGCTGCGTCTCTCAGGTTACGGTCGGACTTATGTGTCGCGTCTCTCAGGTTACGGACGGACTTGGGTGTCGCGTCTCTCAGGTTACGGACGGACTTGGGTGACGCGTCTTTCAGGTCACGGACGGACTTGGGTGACGCGTCTGTCAGGTCACGGACGGACTTGGGTGTTGCGTCTCTCGGGTTACGGACGGACTTGGGTGACGCGTCTCTCAGGTTACGAACGGACTTGGGTGACGCGTCTCTCGGGTTACGGACGGATTTGAGTGTTGCGTCTCTCGGGTTACGGACGGACTTGGGTGACGCGTCTTGCAGGTTTTGGATGGACTTGGGTGTCGCGTCTCTCAGGTTACGGACGGACTTGGGTATTGCGTCTCTCGGGTTACGGACGGACTTGGGTGACGCGTTTGCAGGTTTTGGACGGACATGGGTATTGCGTCTAACGGGTTACTGACGGACTTAGGTGCCGCGTCTCTCAGGTTACGGACGGTTTTGGGTGACGCGTCTCTCAGGTTTTGGACGGACTTGGGTGACGCGTCTTGCAGGTTACGGACGGACTTGGGTATTACGTCTCTCGGGTTACGGACGGACTTAGGTGCCGCGTCTCCCAGGTTACGGTCGGACTTGGGTGCCGCGTCTCTCAGGTTACGGACGGACTCGGGTGACGCGTTTGCAGGTTTTGGACGGACTTGGGTATTGCGTCTAACGGGTTACTGACGGACTTGGGTGTTGCGTCTCTCGGGTTACGGATGGACTCGGGTATTGCGTCTCTTGGGTTACGGATGGATTCGGGTATTACGTGTCTCAGGTTACGGACGGACTTGGGTATCGCGTCTCTCGGGTCACGGACTGACTTGGGTATTGCGTCTCTCGGGTTGAGGACGGACTTGGGTATTGCGTCTCTCGGGTCACGACGGACTTGGGTATGGCGTCTCTCAGGTTACGGACGGATACGGGTATTGCGTCTATCAGGTCACGGACGGACCTAGGTATTGCGTCTCTCGGGTTACGGACGGACTCGGGTGCCGCGTCTCTCAGGTTACGGACGGAATGGATGTCGCTTCTCTCGGGTTACGGACGGACTTAGGTGTTGCGTCTCTCAGGTTACGGACGGACTTGGGTGTCACGTCTCTCAGGTTACGGACGGACTTGGATGTCGCGTCTCTCAGGTTACGGACGGACTTGGGTGTCGCGTCTCTCAGGTTACGGACGGACCTGGATGTCGCGTCTCTCGGGTTACGGACGGACTTAGGTGCTGCGTCTCTCAGGTTACGGACGGACTTATGTGTCGCGTCTCTCAGGTTACGGACGGACTTGGGTGTCGCGTCTCTCAGGTTACGGACGGACTTGGGTGACGCGTCTTTCAGGTTACGGACGGACTTGGGTGTTGCATCTCTCGGGTTACGGACGGACTTGGGTGACGCGTCTCTCAGGTTACGAACGGACTTGGGTGACGCGTCTCTCGGGTTACGGACGGATTTGGGTGTTGCGTCTCTCGGGTTACGGACGGACTTGGGTGACGCGTCTTGCAGGTTTTGGATGGACTTGGGTGTCGCGTCTCTCAGGTTACGGACGGACTTGGGTATCGCGTCTCTCGGGTTACGGACGGACTTGGGTGACGCGTCTCTCAGGTTACGGACGGACTTGGGTATCGCTCCTCCTGGGTTACGGACGGACTTAGGTGCCGCGTCTCTCACGTTACGGACGGACTTGGGTGACGCGTCTGTCAGGTCACGGACGGACTTGGGTGTTGCGTCTCTCGGGTTACGGACGGACTTGGGTGACGCGTCTCTCAGGTTACGAACGGACTTGGGTGACGCGTCTCTCGGGTTACGGACGGATTTGAGTGTTGCGTCTCTCGGGTTACGGACGGACTTGGGTGACGCGTCTTGCAGGTTTTGGATGGACTTGGGTGTCGCGTCTCTCAGGTTACGGACGGACTTGGGTATTGCGTCTCTCGGGTTACGGACGGACTTGGGTGACGCGTCTCTCAGGTTACGGACGGACCTGGGTATTGCTTCTCTCGGGTTACGGACGGACTTAGGTGCCGCGTCTCTCAGGTTACGGACGGACTTGGGTGCCGCGTCTCTCAGGTGACGGACGGACTTACGTGCCGCGTCTCTCAGGTTACGGACGCACTTGGGTATTGCGTCTCTCGGGTTACGGACGGAATTAGGTGCCGCGTCTCTCAGGTTACGGACGGACTTGGGTGACGCGTCTCTCAGGTTACGGACGGACTTGGGTGACGCGTTTGCAGGTTTTGGACGGACATGGGTATTGCGTCTAACGGGTTACTGACGGACTTAGGTGCCGCGTCTCTCAGGTTACGGACGGTTTTGGGTGACGCGTCTCTCAGGTTTTGGACGGACTTGGGTGACGCGTCTTGCAGGTTACGGACGGACTTGGGTATTACGTCTCTCGGGTTACGGACGGACTTAGGTGCCGCGTCTCCCAGGTTACGGTCGGACTTGGGTGCCGCGTCTCTCAGGTTACGGACGGACTTGGGTGACGAGTTTGCAGGTTTTGGACGGACTTGGGTATTGCGTCTAACGGGTTACTGACGGACTTGGGTGTTGCGTCTCTCGGGTTACGGATGGACTCGGGTATTGCGTCTCTTGGGTTACGGATGGATTCGGGTATTACGTGTCTCAGGTTACGGACGGACTTGGGTATCGCGTCTCTCGGGTCACGGACTGACTTGGGTATTGCGTCTCTCGGGTTGAGGACGGACTTGGGTATTGCGTCTCTCGGGTCACGACGGACTTGGGTATGGCGTCTCTCAGGTTACGGACGGATACGGGTATTGCGTCTATCAGGTCACGGACGGACCTAGGTATTGCGTCTCTCGGGTTACGGACGGACTCGGGTGCCGCGTCTCTCAGGTTACGGACGGAATGGATGTCGCTTCTCTCGGGTTACGGACGGACTTAGGTGTTGCGTCTCTCAGGTTACGGACGGACTTGGGTGTCACGTCTCTCAGGTTAAGGACGGACTTGGATGTCGCGTCTCTCAGGTTACGGACGGACTTGGGTGTCGCGTCTCTCAGGTTACGGACGGACCTGGATGTCGCGTCTCTCGGGTTACGGACGGACTTAGGTGCTGCGTCTCTCAGGTTACGGACGGACTTATGTGTCGCGTCTCTCAGGTTACGGACGGACTTGGGTGTCGCGTCTCTCAGGTTACGGACGGACTTGGGTGACGCGTCTTTCAGGTTACGGACGGACTTGGGTGTTGCATCTCTCGGGTTACGGACGGAATGGGTGACGCGTCTCTCAGGTTACGAACGGACTTGGGTGACGCGTCTCTCGGGTTACGGACGGATTTGGGTGTTGCGTCTCTCGGGTTACGGACGGACTTGGGTGACGCGTCTTGCAGGTTTTGGATGGACTTGGGTGTCGCGTCTCTCAGGTTACGGACGGACTTGGGTATCGCGTCTCTCGGGTTACGGACGGACTTGGGTGACGCGTCTCTCAGGTTACGGACGGACTTGGGTATCGCTCCTCCTGGGTTACGGACGGACTTAGGTGCCGCGTCTCTCAGGTTACGGACGGACTTGGGTGCCGCGTCTCTCAGGTGACGGACGGACTTAGGTGCCGCGTCTCTCAGGTTACGGACGGACTTGGGTATTGCGTCTCTCGGGTTACGGACGGACTTAGGTGCCGCGTCTCTCAGGTTACGGACGGACTTGGGTGACGCGTCTCTCAGGTTATGGACGGACTTGGGTGACGCGTTTGCAGGTTTTGGACGGACTCGGGTGTTGCGTCTAACGGGTTACTGACGGAATTAGGTGCCGCGTCTCTCAGTTTACGGACGGACTTGGGTATTGCGTCTCTCGGGTTACGGACTGACTTGAGTCTTGCGTCTCTCAGGTCGGACGGCATGGGTATCGCGTCTCTCAGGATACGGACGGACTCGGGTATCGCGTCTCTCGGGTTACGGACGGAATGGGTGACGCGTCTCTCGGGTTACGGACGGACTTAGGTGTTGCGTCTCTCAGGTTACGGACGGACTTGGGTGTCACGTCTCTCAGGTTACGGACGGACTTGGATGTCGCGTCTCTCAGGTTACGGACGGACTTGGGTGTCGCGTCTCTCAGGTTACGGACGGACCTGGATGTCGCGTCTCTCGGGTTACGGACGGAATTAGGTGCTACGTCTCTCAGGTTAAGGACGGACTCATGTGTCGCGTCTCTCAGGTTACGGACGGACCTGGGTGTCGCGTCTCTCAGGTTACGGACGGACTTGGGTGACGCGTCTTTCAGGTTACGGACGGACTTGGGTGACGCGTCTGTCAGGTCACGGACGGACTTGGTTGACGCAACTTTCAGGTTACGGACGGACTTGGGTGACGCGTCTGTCAGGTTACGGACGGACTTGGGTATCGCTTCTCTCGGGTTACGGACGGACTTAGGTGCCGCGTCTCTCAGGTTACGGACGGACGTGGGTGCCGCGTCTCTCAGGTGACGGACGGACTTAGGTGCCGCGTCTCTCAGGTTACGGATGGACTTGAGTATTGCGTCTCTCGGGTTACGGACGGACTTAGGTGCCGCGTCTCTCAGGTTACGGACGGACTTGGGTGACGCGTCTCTCAGGTTACGGACGGTCTTGGGTGACGCGTTTGCAGGTTTTGGACGGACTTGGGTATCGCGTCTAACGGGTTACTGACGGACTTAGGTGCCGCGTCTCTCAGGTCACGGACGGACTTGGGTGACGCGTCTCTCGGGTTACGGACGGACTTGGGTGACGCGTGTTGCAGGTTACTGACGGGCTTGGGTGACGCGTCTCTCAGGTTACGGACGGACTTGGGTGCCACGTCTCTCAGGTTACGGACGGACTTAGGTGCCGCGTCTCTCAGGTTTTGGACGGACTTGGGTGACGCGTCTCTCGGGTTACGGACGGACATAGGTGCCGCGTCTCTCAGGTTTTGGACGGACTTGGGTGACACGTCTCTCAGGTTACAGACGGACTTGGGTATTACGTCTCTCGGGTTACGGACGGACTTACGTGCCGCGTCTCCCAGGTTACGTTCGGACTTGGGTGCCGCGTCTCTCAGGTTACGGACGGACTTAGGTGCCGCGTCTCCCAGGTTAAGGACGGACTTGGGTGACGCGTCTCTCAGGTTACGGACGGACTTGGGTGACGCGTTTGCAGGTTTCGGACGGACTTGGGTATTGCGTCTAACGGGTTACTGACGGACTTGGGTGTTGCGTCTCTCGGGTTACGGATGGACTCGGGTATTGCGTCTCTCGGGTTACGGATGGATTCGGGTATAACGTGTCTCAGGTTACGGACGGACTTGGGTATCGCGTCTCTCGGGTCACGGACTGACTTGGGTATTGCGTCTCTCGGGTTGAGGACGGACTTGGGTATTGCGTCTCTCGGGTCACGACGGACTTGGGTATGGCGTCTCTCAGGTTACGGACGGATACGGGTATTGCGTCTATAAGGTTACGTACGGACTTACGTATTGCGTCTCTCAGGTTACGGACGGACTTGGGTATTGCGTCTCTCAGGTTACGGACGGACTTGGGTATCGCGTCTCTCAGTTGACGGACGGACTTGGGTATTGCGTCTCTCAGGTTACGGACGGCATGGGTGTCGCCTCTCTCGGGTTACGGACCGACTTGAGTATTGCGTCTCTCAGGTTACGGATGGCATGTGTATTGCGTCTCTCAGGTTACGGACGGACCTAGGTATTGCGTCTCTCGGGTTACGGACTGACTTGAATATTGAGTCTCTCAGGTTACGGACGGACTTGAGTATTGCCTCTCTCAGGGTAATGCCGGACTTGGGTATAGCGTCTCTCGAGTTACGGACGGACTTGGGTATTGCGTCTCTCAGGTTACGGACGGCATGGGTATTGCGTCTCTCAGGTTACGGACGGACTTGGGTATTGCGTCTCTCGGGTTACGGACTGACCTGAGTCTTGCGTCTCTCAGGTCGGACGGCATGGGTATTGCGTCTCTCAGGATACGGGCGGACTTGGGTATTGCGTCTCTCGGGTTACGGACTGACTCGAGTATTGCGTCTCTCAGGTTACGGACGGACTTGGGTATTGCCTCTCTCAGGGTAATGACGGACTTGGGTGACGCGTCTCTTGGGTTACGGACGGATTTGGGTGACGCGTCTCTCGGGTTACGGACGTACTTGGGTGACGCGTCTCTCGGGTTACGGACGGACTCAGGTGTCGCATCTATCAGGTTTTGGACGGAATTGGGTGACGCGTCTCTCAGGTTACGGACGGACTTGGGTATTGCGTCTCTCGGGTTACGGACGGACTTAGGTGCCGCGTCTCCCAGGTTACGGACGGACTCGGGTGCCGCGTCTCTCAGGTTACGGACGGACTTAGGTGCCGCGTCTCTCAGGTTACGGACGGACTTGGGTGACGCGTCTCTCAGGTTACGGACGGACTTGGGTGTCACGTCTCTCAGGTTACGGACGGACTTGGATGTCGCGTCTCTCAGGTTAAGGGCGGACTTGGGTGTCGCGTCTCTCAGGTCACGGACGGACCTGAATGTCGCGTCTCTCGGGTTACGGACGGACTTAGGTGCTGCGTCTCTCAGGTTACGGACGGACTTATGTGTCGCGTCTCTCAGGTTACGGACGGACTTGGGTGTCGCGTCTCTCAGGTTACTGACGGACTTGGGTGACGCGTCTTTCGGGTTACGGACGGACTTGGGTGACGCGTCTGTCAGGTCACCGACGGACTTGGGTGTTGCGTCTCTCGGGTTACGGACGGACTTGGGTGACGCGTCTCTCAGGTTACGAACGGACTTGGGTGACGCGTCTCTCGGGTTACGGACGGATTCGGGTGTTGCGTCTCTCGGGTTACGGACGGACTTGGGTGACGCGTCTTGCAGGTTTTGGATGGACTTGTGTGACGCGTCTCTCAGGTTACGGACGGACTTGGGAATCGCGTCTCTCGGGTTACGGACGGACTTGGGTGATCCGTCTCTCAGGTTACGGACGGACTTGGGTATCGCTTCTCTCGGGTTACGGACGGATTTAGGTGCCGCGTCTCTCAGGTTACGGACGGACTTGGGTGCCGCGTTTGCGGGTTTTGGACGGACTTGGGTATTGCGTCTAACGGGTTACTGACGGACTTAGGTGCCGCGTCTCTCAGGTTACCGACGGACTTGGGTGACGCGTCTCTCGGGTTACGGACGGACTTGGGTGACGCGTCTTGCAGGTTACGGACGGACTTGGGAGACGCATCTCTCAGGTTACGGACGGACTTGGGTGCCACGTCTCTCAGGTTACGGACGGACTTAGGTGCCGCGTCTCTCAGGTTTTGGACGGACTTGGGTGACGCGTCTCTCGGGTTACGGACGGACTTAGGTGCCGCGTCTCTCAGGTTTTGGACGGACTTGGGTGACGCGTCTCTCAGGTTACGGACGGACTTGTGTATTAGGTCTCTCGGGTTACGGACTGACTTAGGTGCCGCGTCTCCCAGGTTACGGTCGGACTTGGGTGCCGCGTCTCTCAGGATTTCGGACGGACTTAGGTGCCACGTCTCTCAAGTTACGGACGGACTTGGGTGACGCGTCTCTCAGGTTACGGACGGACTTGGGTGACGCGTTTGCAGGTTTTGGACGGACTTGGGTATTGCGTCTAACGGGTTACTGACGGACTTGGGTGTTGCGTCTCTCGGGTTACGGATGGACTCGGGTATTGCGTCTCTCGGGTTACGGATGGATTCGGGTATTACGTGTCTCAGGTTACGGACAGACTTGGGTATCGCGTCTCTCGGGTCACGGACTGACTTGGGTATTGCGTCTCTCGGGTTGAGGACGGACATGGGTATTGCGTCTCTCGGGTCACGACGGACTTGGGTATGTCGTCTCTCAGGTTACGGACGGATACGGGTATTGCGTCTATCAAGTTACGGACGGACTTACGTATTGCGTCTCTCAGGTTACGGACGGACTTGGGTATTGCGTCTCTCAGGTTACGGACGGACTTGGCTATTGCGTCTCTCAGTTGACGGACGGACTTGGGTATTGCGTCTCTCAGGTTACGGACGGCATGGGTGTCGCGTCTCTCGGGTTACGGACTGACTTGAGTATTGCGTCTCTCAGGTTACGGATGGCATGAGTATTGCGACTCTCAGGTTACGGACGGACCTAGGTATTGCGTCTCTCGGGTTACGGACTGACTTGAGTATTGAGTCTCTCAGGTTACGGACGGACTTGAGTATTGCCTCTCTCAGGGTAATGCCGGACTTGGGTATAGCGTCTCTCGAGTTACGGACGGACTTGGGTATTGCGTCTTTCGGGTTACGGACTGACCTGAGTCTTGCGTCTCTCAGGTCGGACGGCATGGGTATTGCGTCTCTCAGGATACGGACGGACTTGGGTATTGCGTCTCCTGGGTTACGGACTGACTTGAGTATTGCGTCTCTCAGGTTACGGACGGACTTGGGTATTGCCTCTCTCAGGGTAATGACGGACTTGGGTGACGCGTCTCTTGGGTTACGGACGGACTTGGGTGACGCGTCTCTCGGGTTACGGACGGACTCAGGTGCCGCGTCTCTCAGGTTACGGACGGACTTGGATGTCGCGTCTCTCGGGTTACGGACGGACTTAGGTGCCGCTTCTCCCAGGTTACGGTCGGACTTGGGTGCCGCGTCTCTCAGGTTATGGACGGACTTAGGTGCCGCGTCTCTCAGGTTACGGACCGACTTGGGTGACGCGTCTCTCAGGTTACGGACGGACTTGGGTGACGCGTTTGCAGGTTTTGGACGGACTTGGGTATTGCGTCTAACGGGTTACTGACGGACTTAGGTGCCGCGTCTCTCAGGTTACAGACGGACTTAGGTGCCGCGTCTCTCAGGTTACGGACGGACTAGGGTATCGCGTCTCTCAGGTTACGGACGGACTTGGGTGTCTCGTCTCTCAGGTTACGGACGGACTTAGGTGTTGCGTCTCTCAGGTTACGGACGGACTTGGGTGTCGCGTCTCTCAGGTTGCGGACGGACTTGGGTATTGCGTCTCTCGGGTTACGGACGGACTTAGGTGCCGCGTCTCCCAGGTTACGGTCGGACTTGGGTGTCTCGTCTCTCAGGTTACGGACGGACTAAGGTGTCGCGTCTCTCAGGTTACGGACAGACTTGGGTATTGCGTCTCTCGGGTTACGGACGGACTTAGGTGCCGCGTCTCCCAGGTTACGGTCGGACTTGGGTGTCTCGTCTCTCAGGTTACGGACGGACTTAGGTGTCGCGTCTCTCAGGTTACGGACGGACTTGGGTGTCGCGTCTCTCAGGTTGCGGACGGACTTAGGTGCCGCGTCTCTGGGGTTACGGACGGACTAAGGTGCCGCGTCTCTCGGGTTACCGACGGACTTGGGTGACGCGTATCTAAGGTTACGGACGGACTTGGGTGACGCGTCTCTCAGGTTACGGACGGACTTGGGTATTGCGTCTCTCGGGTTACGGATGGACATGGGTGTCGCTTCTATCAGGTTACGGACGGACTTGGGTATTGCGTCTCTCAGGTTACGGACGGACTCGGGTATTGCGTATCTCGGGTTACGGACGGACTTGGGTGTCGCGTCTCTCAGGTTACGGACGGCCTTGGGTGTCGCGTCTCTCAGGTTACGGACGGACTTGGGTGTCGCGTCTCTCAGGTTACGGACGGACTTGGTTGCCGCGTCTCTCAGGTTACGGACGAACTTAGGTGCCGCGTCTCTCGGGTTACGGACGGATTTAGGTGCCGCGTCTCTCAGGTTACGGACGGACTTGGGTGCCGCGTTTGCAGGTTTTGGACGGACTTGGGTATTGCGTCTAACGGGTTACTGACGGACTTAGGTGCCGCGTCTCTCAGGTTACGGACGGACTTGGGTGACGCGTCTCTCGGGTTACGGACGGACTTGGGTGACGCGTCTTGCAGGTTACGGACGGACTTGGGTGACGCATCTCTCAGGTTACGGACGGACTTGGGTGCCACGTCTCTCAGGTTACGGACGGACTTAGGTGCCGCGTCTCTCAGGTTTTGGACGGACTTGGGTGACGCGTCTCTCGGGTTACGGACGGACTTAGGTGCCGCGTCTCTCAGGTTTTGGACTGACTTGGGTGACGCGTCTCTCAGGTTACGGACGGACTTGTGTATTACGTCTCTCGGGTTACGGACGGACTTAGGTGCCGCGTCTCCCAGGTTACGGTCGGACTTGGGTGCCGCGTCTCTCAGGTTAAGGACGGACTTAGGTGCCGCGTCTCTCAGGTTACGGACGGACTTGGGTGACGCGTCTCTCAGGTTACGGACGGACTTGGGTGACGCGTTTGCAGGTTTTGGACGGACTTATTGCGTCTAACGGGTTACTGACGGACTTGGCTGTTGCGTCTCTCGGGTTACGGATGGACTCGGGTATTGCGTCTCTCGGGTTACGGATGGATTCGGGTATTACGTGTCTCAGGTTACGGACAGACTTGGGTATCGCGTCTCTCGGGTCACGGACTGACTTGGGTATTGCGTCTCTCGGGTTGAGGACGGACTTGGGTATTGCGTCTCTCGGGTCACGACGGACTTGGGTATGTCGTCTCTCAGGTTACGGACGGATACGGGTATTGCGTGTATCAAGTTACGGACGGACTTACGTATTGCGTCTCTCAGGTTACGGACGGACTTGGGTATTGCGTCTCTCAGGTTACGGACGGACTTGGGTATTGCGTCTCTCAGTTGACGGACGGACTTGGGTATTGCGTCTCTCAGGTTACGGACGGCATGTGTGTCGCGTCTCTCGGGTTACGGACTGACTTGAGTATTGCGTCTCTCAGGTTACGGATGGCATGAGTATTGCGTCTCTCAGGTTACGGACGGACCTAGGTATTGCTTCTCTCGGGTTACGGACTGACTTGAGTATTGAGTCTCTCAGGTTACGGACGAACTTGAGTATTGCCTCTCTCAGGGTAATGATGGACTTGGGTATAGCGTCTCTCGAGTTACAGACGGACTTGGGTATTTAGTATCTCAGGTTACGGACGGCATGGGTGTCGCGTCTCTCGGGTTACGGACTAACTTGTGTATTGCGTCTCTCAGGTTACGGACGGCTTGGGTATTGCGTCTCTCAGGTTACGGACGGACTTGGGTATTGCGTCTCTCGGGTTACGGACTGACCTGAGTCTTGCGTCTCTCAGGTCGGACGGCATGGGTATTGCGTCTCTCAGGATACGGACGGACTTGGGTATTGCGTCTCCTGGGTTACGGACTGACTTGAGTATTGCGTCTCTCAGGTTACGGACGGACTTGGGTATTGCCTCTCTCAGGGTAATTACGGACTTGGGTGAAGCGTCTCTTGGGTTACGGACGGACTTGGGTGACGCGTCTCTCGGGTTACGGACGTACTTGGGTGACGCGTCTCTCGGGTTACGGACGGTCTCAGGTGCCGCGTCTCTCAGGTTACGGACGGACTTGGATGTCGCGTCTCTCGGGTTACGGACGGACTAAGGTGTCGCGTCTCTCAGGTTACGGACAGACTTGGGTATTGCGTCTCTCGGGTTACGGACGGACTTAGGTGCCGCGTCTCTCGGGTTACGGACGGACTTAGGTGCCGCGTCTCTCAGGTTACGGACGGACTTAGGTGCCGCGTATCTCAGGTTACGGACGGACTTGGGTGACGCGTCTCTCAGGTTACGGACGGACTTGGAAATTGCGTCTCTCGGGTTACGGACGGACTTGGGTGACGCGTCTCTCGGGTTACGGACGGACTTGGGTGACGCGTCTTGCAGGTTACGGACGGACTTGGGTGACGCGTCTCCCAGGTTACGGACGGACTTGGGTGCCGCGTCTCTCAGGTTACGGATGGACTCAAATGCCGCGTCTCTCAGGTTACGGACTGACTTGGGTGACGCGTCTCTCAGGTTACGGACGGACTTGGGTGACGCGTTTGCAGGTTTTGGACGGACTTGGGTATTGCGTCTAACGGGTTACTGACGGACTTAGGTGCCGCGTCTCTCAGGTAACAGACGGACTTGGGTGCCGCGTCTCTCAGGTTACGGACGGACTTGGGTGTCGCGTCTCTCAGGTTACGGACGGACTTGGGTGTCTCGTCTCTCAGGTTACGGACGGACTTGGTTGCCGCGTCTCTCAGGTTACGGACGAACTTAGGTGCCGCGTCTCTCGGGTTACGGACGGATTTAGGTGCCGCGTCTCTCAGGTTACGGACGGACTTGGGTGCCGCGTTTGCAGGTTTTGGACGGACTTGGGTATTGCGTCTAACGGGTTACTGACGGACTTAGGTGCCGCGTCTCTCAGGTTACGGACGGACTTGGGTGACGCGTCTCTCGGGTTACGGACGGACTTGGGTGACGCGTCTTGCAGGTTACGGACGGACTTGGGTGACGCATCTCTCAGGTTACGGACGGACTTGGGTGCCACGTCTCTCAGGTTACGGACGGACTTGGGTGCCGCGTCTCTCAGGTTAAGGACGGACTTAGGTGCCGCGTCTCTCAGGTTAAGGACGGACTTAGGTGCCGCGTCTCTCAGGTTTTGGACGGACTTGGGTGACGCGTCTCTCGGGTTACGGACGGACTTAGGTGCCGCGTCTCTCAGGTTTTGGACTGACTTGGGTGACGCGTCTCTCAGGTTACGGACGGACTTGTGTATTACGTCTCTCGGGTTACGGACGGACTTAGGTGCCGCGTCTCCCAGGTTACGGTCGGACTTGGGTGCCGCGTCTCTCAGGTTAAGGACGGACTTAGGTGCCGCGTCTCTCAGGTTACGGACGGACTTGGGTGACGCGTCTCTCAGGTTACGGACGGACTTGGGTGACGCGTTTGCAGGTTTTGGACGGACTTATTGCGTCTAACGGGTTACTGACGGACTTGGCTGTTGCGTCTCTCGGGTTACGGATGGACTCGGGTATTGCGTCTCTCGGGTTACGGATGGATTCGGGTATTACGTGTCTCAGGTTACGGACAGACTTGGGTATCGCGTCTCTCGGGTCACGGACTGACTTGGGTATTGCGTCTCTCGGGTTGAGGACGGACTTGGGTATTGCGTCTCTCGGGTCACGACGGACTTGGGTATGTCGTCTCTCAGGTTACGGACGGATACGGGTATTGCGTGTATCAAGTTACGGACGGACTTACGTATTGCGTCTCTCAGGTTACGGACGGACTTGGGTATTGCGTCTCTCAGGTTAAGGACGGACTTGGGTATTGCGTCTCTCAGTTGACGGACGGACTTGGGTATTGCGTCTCTCAGGTTACGGACGGCATGGGTGTCGCGTCTCTCGGGTTACGGACTGACTTGAGTATTGCGTCTCTCAGGTTACGGATGGCATGAGTATTGCGTCTCTCAGGTTACGGACGGACCTAGGTATTGCTTCTCTCGGGTTACGGACTGACTTGAGTATTGAGTCTCTCAGGTTACGGACGAACTTGAGTATTGCCTCTCTCAGGGTAATGATGGACTTGGGTATAGCGTCTCTCGAGTTACAGACGGACTTGGGTATTTAGTATCTCAGGTTACGGACGGCATGGGTGTCGCGTCTCTCGGGTTACGGACTAACTTGTGTATTGCGTCTCTCAGGTTACGGACGGCTTGGGTATTGCGTCTCTCAGGTTACGGACGGACTTGGGTATTGCGTCTCTCGGGTTACGGACTGACCTGAGTCTTGCGTCTCTCAGGTCGGACGGCATGGGTATTGCGTCTCTCAGGATACGGACGGACTTGGGTATTGCGTCTCCTGGGTTACGGACTGACTTGAGTATTGCGTCTCTCAGGTTACGGACGGACTTGGGTATTGCCTCTCTCAGGGTAATGACGGACTTGGGTGACGCGTCTCTTGGGTTACGGACGGACTTGGGTGACGCGTCTCTCGGGTTACGGACGTACTTGGGTGACGCGTCTCTCGGGTTACGGACGGTCTCAGGTGCCGCGTCTCTCAGGTTACGGACGGACTTGGATGTCGCGTCTCTCGGGTTACGGACGGACTAAGGTGTCGCGTCTCTCAGGTTACGGACAGACTTGGGTATTGCGTCTCTCGGGTTACGGACGGACTTAGGTGCCGCGTCTCTCGGGTTACGGACGGACTTAGGTGCCGCGTCTCTCAGGTTACGGACGGACTTAGGTGCCGCGTATCTCAGGTTACGGACGGACTTGGGTGACGCGTCTCTCAGGTTACGGACGGACTTGGGAATTGCGTCTCTCGGGTTACGGACGGACTTGGGTGACGCGTCTCTCGGGTTACGGACGGACTTGGGTGACGCGTCTTGCAGGTTACGGACGGACTTGGGTGACGCGTCTCCCAGGTCACGGACGGACGTGGGTGCCGCGTCTCTCAGGTTACGGATGGACTTAAATGCCGCGTCTCTCAGGTTACGGACTGACTTGGGTGACGCGTCTCTCAGGTTACGGACGGACTTGGGTGACGCGTTTGCAGGTTTTGGACGGACTTGGGTATTGCGTCTAACGGGTTACTGACGGACTTAGGTGCCGCTTCTCTCAGGTAACAGACGGACTTGGGTGCCGCGTCTCTCAGGTTACGGACGGACTTGGGTGTCGCGTCTCTCAGGTTGCGGACGGACTTGGGTATCGCGTCTCTCGGGTTACGGACGGACTCAGGTGCCGCGTCTCTCAGGTTACGGACGGACTTGGTTGCCGCGTATCTCAGGTTACGGACGGACTTAGGCTCCGCGTCTCTCGGGTTACCGACGGACTTGGGTGACGCGTCTCTCAGGTTACGGTTGGACTTGGGTGACGCGTCTCTCAGGTTACGGACGGACTTGGGTATTGCGTCTCTCGGGTTACGGACGGACTTGGGTGTCGCGTCTCTCAGGTTACGGACGGACTTGGGTATTGCGTCTCTCAGGTTACGGACGGACTCGGGTATTGCGTATCTCGGGTTACGGACGGATTTGGGTGTCGCGTCTCTCAGGTTACGGACGGCCTTGGGTGTCGCGTCTCTCAGGTTACGGACGGACTTGGGTGTCGCGTCTCTCAGGTTACGGACGGACTTGGGTGTCGCGTCTCTCAGGTTACGGACGGATTCGGGTATTGCGTCTCTCGGGTTACGGACGGACTAAGGTGCCGCGTCTCTCAGGTTACGGACGGACTTGGTTGCCGCGTCTCTCAGGTTACGGACGGACTTAGGTGCCGCGTCTCTCGGGTTACCGACGGACTTGGGTGACGCGTCTCTCAGATTACGGACGGACTTGGGTGACGCTTCTCTCAGGTCACGGACGGACTTGGGTATTGCGTCTTTCGGGTTACGGACGGACTTGGGTGTCGCGTCTCTCAGGTTACGGACGGACTTGGGTATTGCGTCTCTCAGGTTACGGACGGACTTGGGTGTCGCGTCTCTCAGGTTACGGACGGACTTGTGTATTGCGTCTCTCGGGTTACGGACGACTTAGGTGCCGCGTCTCACAGGTTACGGACGGACTTGGTTGCCGCGTCTCTCAGGTTACGGACGGACTTGGGTGACGCGTCTCTCGGGTTACGGACGGACCTGGGTGACGCGTCTCTCAGGTTACGGACGGACTTGGGTGCCGCGTCTCTCAGGTTACGGACGGACTTAGGTGCCGCGTCTCTCAGGTTGCGGACGGACTTGGGTATTGCGTCTCTCGGGTTACGGACGGACTTAGGTGCCGCGTTTCCCAGGTTACGGTCGGACTTGGGTGTCTCGTCTCTCAGGTTACGGACGGACTAAGGTGTCGCGTCTCTCAGGTTACGGACAGACTTGGGTATTGCGTCTCTCGGGTTACGGACGGACTTAGGTGCCGCGTCTCCCAGGTTACGGTCGGACTTGGGTGTCTCGTCTCTCAGGTTACGGACGGACTTAGGTGTCGCGTCTCTCAGGTTACGGACGGACTTGGGTGTCGCGTCTCTCAGGTTGCGGACGGACTTAGGTGCCGCGTCTCTCGGGTTACGGACGGACTTAGGTGCCGCGTCTCCCAGGTTACGGACGGACTTGGGTGTCACGTCTCTCAGGTTACGGACGGACTTGGATGTCGCGTCTCTCAGGTTAAGGGCGGACTTGGGTGTCGCGTCTCTCAGGTCACGGAAGGAACCTGAATGTCGCGTCTCTCGGGTTACGGACGGACTTAGGTGCTGCGTCTCTCAGGTTACGGACGGACTTATGTGTCGCGTCTCTCAGGTTACGGACGGACTTGGGTTTCGCGTCTCTCAGGTTACTGACGGACTTGGGTGACGCGTCTTTCGGGTTACGGACGGACTTGGGTGACGCGTCTGTCAGGTCACCGACGGACTTGGGTGTTGCGTCTCTCGGGTTACGGACGGACTTGGGTGACGCGTCTCTCAGGTTACGAACGGACTTGGGTGACGCGTCTCTCGGGTTACGGACGGATTCGGGTGTTGCGTCTCTCGGGTTACGGACGGACTTGGGTGACGCGTCTTGCAGGTTTTGGATGGACTTGTGTGACGCGTCTCTCAGGTTACGGACGGACTTGGGAATCGCGTCTCTCGGGTTACGGACGGACTTGGGTGATCCGTCTCTCAGGTTACGGACGGACTTGGGTATCGCTTCTCTCGGGTTACGGACGGATTTAGGTGCCGCGTCTCTCAGGTTACGGACGGACTTGGGTGCCGCGTTTGCGGGTTTTGGACGGACTTGGGTATTGCGTCTAACGGGTTACTGACGGACTTAGGTGCCGCGTCTCTCAGGTTACGGACGGACTTGGGTGACGCGTCTCTCGGGTTACGGACGGACTTGGGTGACGCGTCTTGCAGGTTACGGACGGACTTGGGAGACGCATCTCTCAGGTTACGGACGGACTTGGGTGCCACGTCTCTCAGGTTACGGACGGACTTAGGTGCCGCGTCTCTCAGGTTTTGGACGGACTTGGGTGACGCGTCTCTCGGGTTACGGACGGACTTAGGTGCCGCGTCTCTCAGGTTTTGGACGGACTTGGGTGACGCGTCTCTCAGGTTACGGACGGACTTGTGTATTAGGTCTCTCGGGTTACGGACGGACTTAGGTGCCGCGTCTCCCAGGTTACGGTCGGACTTGGGTGCCGCGTCTCTCAGGATTTCGGACGGACTTAGGTGCCACGTCTCTCAAGTTACGGACGGACTTGGGTGACGCGTCTCTCAGGTTACGGACGGACTTGGGTGACGCGTTTGCAGGTTTTGGACGGACTTGGGTATTGCGTCTAACGGGTTACTGACGGACTTGGGTGTTGCGTCTCTCGGGTTACGGATGGACTCGGGTATTGCGTCTCTCGGGTTACGGATGGATTCGGGTATTACGTGTCTCAGGTTACGGACAGACTTGGGTATCGCGTCTCTCGGGTCACGGACTGACTTGGGTATTGCGTCTCTCGGGTTGAGGACGGACATGGGTATTGCGTCTCTCGGGTCACGACGGACTTGGGTATGTCGTCTCTCAGGTTACGGACGGATACGGGTATTGCGTCTATCAAGTTACGGACGGACTTACGTATTGCGTCTCTCAGGTTACGGACGGACTTGGGTATTGCGTCTCTCAGGTTACGGACGGACTTGGCTATTGCGTCTCTCAGTTGACGGACGGACTTGGGTATTGCGTCTCTCAGGTTACGGACGGCATGGGTGTCGCGTCTCTCGGGTTACGGACTGACTTGAGTATTGCGTCTCTCAGGTTACGGATGGCATGAGTATTGCGACTCTCAGGTTACGGACGGACCTAGGTATTGCGTCTCTCGGGTTACGGACTGACTTGAGTATTGAGTCTCTCAGGTTACGGACGGACTTGAGTATTGCCTCTCTCAGGGTAATGCCGGACTTGGGTATAGCGTCTCTCGAGTTACGGACGGACTTGGGTATTGCGTCTTTCGGGTTACGGACTGACCTGAGTCTTGCGTCTCTCAGGTCGGACGGCATGGGTATTGCGTCTCTCAGGATACGGACGGACTTGGGTATTGCGTCTCCTGGGTTACGGACTGACTTGAGTATTGCGTCTCTCAGGTTACGGACGGACTTGGGTATTGCCTCTCTCAGGGTAATGACGGACTTGGGTGACGCGTCTCTTGGGTTACGGACGGACTTGGGTGACGCGTCTCTCGGGTTACGGACGGACTCAGGTGCCGCGTCTCTCAGGTTACGGACGGACTTGGATGTCGCGTCTCTCGGGTTACGGACGGACTTAGGTGCCGCTTCTCCCAGGTTACGGTCGGACTTGGGTGCCGCGTCTCTCAGGTTATGGACGGACTTAGGTGCCGCGTCTCTCAGGTTACGGACCGACTTGGGTGACGCGTCTCTCAGGTTACGGACGGACTTGGGTGACGCGTTTGCAGGTTTTGGACGGACTTGGGTATTGCGTCTAACGGGTTACTGACGGACTTAGGTGCCGCGTCTCTCAGGTTACAGACGGACTTAGGTGCCGCGTCTCTCAGGTTACGGACGGACTAGGGTATCGCGTCTCTCAGGTTACGGACGGACTTGGGTGTCTCGTCTCTCAGGTTACGGACGGACTTAGGTGTTGCGTCTCTCAGGTTACGGACGGACTTGGGTGTCGCGTCTCTCAGGTTGCGGACGGACTTGGGTATTGCGTCTCTCGGGTTACGGACGGACTTAGGTGCCGCGTCTCCCAGGTTACGGTCGGACTTGGGTGTCTCGTCTCTCAGGTTACGGACGGACTAAGGTGTCGCGTCTCTCAGGTTACGGACAGACTTGGGTATTGCGTCTCTCGGGTTACGGACGGACTTAGGTGCCGCGTCTCCCAGGTTACGGTCGGACTTGGGTGTCTCGTCTCTCAGGTTACGGACGGACTTAGGTGTCGCGTCTCTCAGGTTACGGACGGACTTGGGTGTCGCGTCTCTCAGGTTGCGGACGGACTTAGGTGCCGCGTCTCTGGGGTTACGGACGGACTAAGGTGCCGCGTCTCTCGGGTTACCGACGGACTTGGGTGACGCGTATCTAAGGTTACGGACGGACTTGGGTGACGCGTCTCTCAGGTTACGGACGGACTTGGGTATTGCGTCTCTCGGGTTACGGATGGACATGGGTGTCGCTTCTATCAGGTTACGGACGGACTTGGGTATTGCGTCTCTCAGGTTACGGACGGACTCGGGTATTGCGTATCTCGGGTTACGGACGGACTTGGGTGTCGCGTCTCTCAGGTTACGGACGGCCTTGGGTGTCGCGTCTCTCAGGTTACGGACGGACTTGGGTGTCGCGTCTCTCAGGTTACGGACGGACTTGGTTGCCGCGTCTCTCAGGTTACGGACGAACTTAGGTGCCGCGTCTCTCGGGTTACGGACGGATTTAGGTGCCGCGTCTCTCAGGTTACGGACGGACTTGGGTGCCGCGTTTGCAGGTTTTGGACGGACTTGGGTATTGCGTCTAACGGGTTACTGACGGACTTAGGTGCCGCGTCTCTCAGGTTACGGACGGACTTGGGTGACGCGTCTCTCGGGTTACGGACGGACTTGGGTGACGCGTCTTGCAGGTTACGGACGGACTTGGGTGACGCATCTCTCAGGTTACGGACGGACTTGGGTGCCACGTCTCTCAGGTTACGGACGGACTTAGGTGCCGCGTCTCTCAGGTTTTGGACGGACTTGGGTGACGCGTCTCTCGGGTTACGGACGGACTTAGGTGCCGCGTCTCTCAGGTTTTGGACTGACTTGGGTGACGCGTCTCTCAGGTTACGGACGGACTTGTGTATTACGTCTCTCGGGTTACGGACGGACTTAGGTGCCGCGTCTCCCAGGTTACGGTCGGACTTGGGTGCCGCGTCTCTCAGGTTAAGGACGGACTTAGGTGCCGCGTCTCTCAGGTTACGGACGGACTTGGGTGACGCGTCTCTCAGGTTACGGACGGACTTGGGTGACGCGTTTGCAGGTTTTGGACGGACTTATTGCGTCTAACGGGTTACTGACGGACTTGGCTGTTGCGTCTCTCGGGTTACGGATGGACTCGGGTATTGCGTCTCTCGGGTTACGGATGGATTCGGGTATTACGTGTCTCAGGTTACGGACAGACTTGGGTATCGCGTCTCTCGGGTCACGGACTGACTTGGGTATTGCATCTCTCGGGTTGAGGACGGACTTGGGTATTGCGTCTCTCGGGTCACGACGGACTTGGGTATGTCGTCTCTCAGGTTACGGACGGATACGGGTATTGCGTGTATCAAGTTACGGACGGACTTACGTATTGCGTCTCTCAGGTTACGGACGGACTTGGGTATTGCGTCTCTCAGGTTACGGACGGACTTGGGTATTGCGTCTCTCAGTTGACCGACGGACTTGGGTATTGCGTCTCTCAGGTTACGGACGGCATGGGTGTCGCGTCTCTCGGGTTACGGACTGACTTGAGTATTGCGTCTCTCAGGTTACGGATGGCATGAGTATTGCGTCTCTCAGGTTACGGACGGACCTAGGTATTGCTTCTCTCGGGTTACGGACTGACTTGAGTATTGAGTCTCTCAGGTTACGGACGAACTTGAGTATTGCCTCTCTCAGGGTAATGATGGACTTGGGTATAGCGTCTCTCGAGTTACAGACGGACTTGGGTATTTAGTATCTCAGGTTACGGACGGCATGGGTGTCGCGTCTCTCGGGTTACGGACTAACTTGTGTATTGCGTCTCTCAGGTTACGGACGGCTTGGGTATTGCGTCTCTCAGGTTACGGACGGACTTGGGTATTGCGTCTCTCGGGTTACGGACTGACCTGAGTCTTGCGTCTCTCAGGTCGGACGGCATGGGTATTGCGTCTCTCAGGATACGGACGGACTTGGGTATTGCGTCTCCTGGGTTACGGACTGACTTGAGTATTGCGTCTCTCAGGTTACGGACGGACTTGGGTATTGCCTCTCTCAGGGTAATGACGGACTTGGGTGACGCGTCTCTTGGGTTACGGACGGACTTGGGTGACGCGTCTCTCGGGTTACGGACGTACTTGGGTGACGCGTCTCTCGGGTTACGGACGGTCTCAGGTGCCGCGTCTCTCAGGTTACGGACGGACTTGGATGTCGCGTCTCTCGGGTTACGGACGGACTAAGGTGTCGCGTCTCTCAGGTTACGGACAGACTTGGGTATTGCGTCTCTCGGGTTACGGACGGACTTAGGTGCCGCGTCTCTCGGGTTACGGACGGACTTAGGTGCAGCGTCTCTCAGGTTACGGACGGACTTAGGTGCCGCGTATCTCAGGTTACGGACGGACTTGGGTGACGCGTCTCTCAGGTTACGGACGGACTTGGAAATTGCGTCTCTCGGGTTACGGACGGACTTGGGTGACGCGTCTCTCGGGTTACGGACGGACTTGGGTGACGCGTCTTGCAGGTTACGGACGGACTTGGGTGACGCGTCTCCCAGGTTACGGACGGACTTGGGTGCCGCGTCTCTCAGGTTACGGATGGACTTAAATGCCGCGTCTCTCAGGTTACGGACTGACTTGGGTGACGCGTCTCTCAGGTTACGGACGCACTTGGGTGACGCGTTTGCAGGTTTTGGACGGACTTGGGTATTGCGTCTAACGGGTTACTGACGGACTTAGGTGCCGCGTCTCTCAGGTAACAGACGGACTTGGGTGCCGCGTCTCTCAGGTTACGGACGGACTTGGGTGTCGCGTCTCTCAGGTTACGGACGGACTTGGGTGTCTCGTCTCTCAGGTTACGGACGGACTTGGTTGCCGCGTCTCTCAGGTTACGGACGAACTTAGGTGCCGCGTCTCTCGGGTTACGGACGGATTTAGGTGCCGCGTCTCTCAGGTTACGGACGGACTTGGGTGCCGCGTTTGCAGGTTTTGGACGGACTTGGGTATTGCGTCTAACGGGTTACTGACGGACTTAGGTGCCGCGTCTCTCAGGTTACGGACGGACTTGGGTGCCGCGTTTGCAGGTTTTGGACGGACTTGGGTATTGCGTCTAACGGGTTACTGACGGACTTAGGTGCCGCGTCTCTCAGGTTACGGACGGACTTGGGTGACGCGTCTCTCGGGTTACGGACGGACTTGGGTGACGCGTCTTGCAGGTTACGGACGGACTTGGGTGACGCATCTCTCAGGTTACGGACGGACTTGGGTGCCACGTCTCTCAGGTTACGGACGGACTTAGGTGCCGCGTCTCTCAGGTTTTGGACGGACTTGGGTGACGCGTCTCTCGGGTTACGGACGGACTTAGGTGCCGCGTCTCTCAGGTTTTGGACTGACTTGGGTGACGCGTCTCTCAGGTTACGGACGGACTTGTGTATTACGTCTCTCGGGTTACGGACGGACTTAGGTGCCGCGTCTCCCAGGTTACGGTCGGACTTGGGTGCCGCGTCTCTCAGGTTAAGGACGGACTTAGGTGCCGCGTCTCTCAGGTTACGGACGGACTTGGGTGACGCGTCTCTCAGGTTACGGACGGACTTGGGTGACGCGTTTGCAGGTTTTGGACGGACTTATTGCGTCTAACGGGTTACTGACGGACTTGGCTGTTGCGTCTCTCGGGTTACGGATGGACTCGGGTATTGCGTCTCTCGGGTTACGGATGGATTCGGGTATTACGTGTCTCAGGTTACGGACAGACTTGGGTATCGCGTCTCTCGGGTCACGGACTGACTTGGGTATTGCGTCTCTCGGGTTGAGGACGGACTTGGGTATTGCGTCTCTCGGGTCACGACGGACTTGGGTATGTCGTCTCTCAGGTTACGGACGGATACGGGTATTGCGTGTATCAAGTTACGGACGGACTTACGTATTGCGTCTCTCAGGTTACGGACGGACTTGGGTATTGCGTCTCTCAGGTTAAGGACGGACTTGGGTATTGCGTCTCTCAGTTGACGGACGGACTTGGGTATTGCGTCTCTCAGGTTACGGACGGCATGGGTGTCGCGTCTCTCGGGTTACGGACTGACTTGAGTATTGCGTCTCTCAGGTTACGGATGGCATGAGTATTGCGTCTCTCAGGTTACGGACGGACCTAGGTATTGCTTCTCTCGGGTTACGGACTGACTTGAGTATTGAGTCTCTCAGGTTACGGACGAACTTGAGTATTGCCTCTCTCAGGGTAATGATGGACTTGGGTATAGCGTCTCTCGAGTTACAGACGGACTTGGGTATTTAGTATCTCAGGTTACGGACGGCATGGGTGTCGCGTCTCTCGGGTTACGGACTAACTTGTGTATTGCGTCTCTCAGGTTACGGACGGCTTGGGTATTGCGTCTCTCAGGTTACGGACGGACTTGGGTATTGCGTCTCTCGGGTTACGGACTGACCTGAGTCTTGCGTCTCTCAGGTCGGACGGCATGGGTATTGCGTCTCTCAGGATACGGACGGACTTGGGTATTGCGTCTCCTGGGTTACGGACTGACTTGAGTATTGCGTCTCTCAGGTTACGGACGGACTTGGGTATTGCCTCTCTCAGGGTAATGACGGACTTGGGTGACGCGTCTCTTGGGTTACGGACGGACTTGGGTGACGCGTCTCTCGGGTTACGGACGTACTTGGGTGACGCGTCTCTCGGGTTACGGACGGTCTCAGGTGCCGCGTCTCTCAGGTTACGGACGGACTTGGATGTCGCGTCTCTCGGGTTACGGACGGACTAAGGTGTCGCGTCTCTCAGGTTACGGACAGACTTGGGTATTGCGTCTCTCGGGTTACGGACGGACTTAGGTGCCGCGTCTCTCGGGTTACGGACGGACTTAGGTGCCGCGTCTCTCAGGTTACGGACGGACTTAGGTGCCGCGTATCTCAGGTTACGGACGGACTTGGGTGACGCGTCTCTCAGGTTACGGACGGACTTGGGAATTGCGTCTCTCGGGTTACGGACGGACTTGGGTGACGCGTCTCTCGGGTTACGGACGGACTTGGGTGACGCGTCTTGCAGGTTACGGACGGACTTGGGTGACGCGTCTCCCAGGTCACGGACGGACGTGGGTGCCGCGTCTCTCAGGTTACGGATGGACTTAAATGCCGCGTCTCTCAGGTTACGGACTGACTTGGGTGACGCGTCTCTCAGGTTACGGACGGACTTGGGTGACGCGTTTGCAGGTTTTGGACGGACTTGGGTATTGCGTCTAACGGGTTACTGACGGACTTAGGTGCCGCGTCTCTCAGGTAACAGACGGACTTGGGTGCCGCGTCTCTCAGGTTACGGACGGACTTGGGTGTCGCGTCTCTCAGGTTACGGACGGACTTGGGTGTCTCGTCTCTCAGGTTACGGACGGACTTGGGTGTCGCGTCTCTCAGGTTGCGGACGGACTTGGGTATCGCGTCTCTCGGGTTACGGACGGACTCAGGTGCCGCGTCTCTCAGGTTACGGACGGACTTGGTTGCCGCGTATCTCAGGTTACGGACGGACTTAGGCTCCGCGTCTCTCGGGTTACCGACGGACTTGGGTGACGCGTCTCTCAGGTTACGGTTGGACTTGGGTGACGCGTCTCTCAGGTTACGGACGGACTTGGGTATTGCGTCTCTCGGGTTACGGATGGACTTGGGTGTCGCGTCTCTCAGGTTACGGACGGACTTGGGTATTGCGTCTCTCAGGTTACGGACGGACTCGGGTATTGCGTATCTCGGGTTACGGACGGATTTGGGTGTCGCGTCTCTCAGGTTACGGACGGCCTTGGGTGTCGCGTCTCTCAGGTTACGGACGGACTTGGGTGTCGCGTCTCTCAGGTTACGGACGGACTTGGGTGTCGCGTCTCTCAGGTTACGGACTGATTCGGGTATTGCGTCTCTCGGGTTACGGACGGACTAAGGTGCCGCGTCTCTCAGGTTACGGACGGACTTGGTTGCCGCGTCTCTCAGGTTACGGACGGACTTAGGTGCCGCGTCTCTCGGGTTACCGACGGACTTGGGTGACGCGTCTCTCAGATTACGGACGGACTTGGGTGACGCTTCTCTCAGGTCACGGACGGACTTGGGTATTGCGTCTTTCGGGTTACGGACGGACTTGGGTGTCGCGTCTCTCAGGTTACGGACGGACTTGGGTATTGCGTCTCTCAGGTTACGGACGGACTTGGGTGTCGCGTCTCTCAGGTTACGGACGGACTTGTGTATTGCGTCTCTCGGGTTACGGACGACTTAGGTGCCGCGTCTCACAGGTTACGGACGGACTTGGTTGCCGCGTCTCTCAGGTTACGGACGGACTTGGGTGACGCGTCTCTCGGGTTACGGACGGACCTGGGTGACGCGTCTCTCAGGTTACGGACGGACTTGGGTGCCGCGTCTTTCAGGTTACGGACGGACTTAGGTGCCGCGTCTCTCAGGTTGCGGACGGACTTGGGTATTGCGTCTCTCGGGTTACGGACGGACTTAGGTGCCGCGTTTCCCAGGTTACGGTCGGACTTGGGTGTCTCGTCTCTCAGGTTACGGACGGACTAAGGTGTCGCGTCTCTCAGGTTACGTACAGACTTGGGTATTGCGTCTCTCGGGTTACGGACGGACTTAGGTGCCGCGTCTCCCAGGTTACGGTCGGACTTGGGTGTCTCGTCTCTCAGGTTACGGACGGACTTAGGTGTCGCGTCTCTCAGGTTACGGACGGACTTGGGTGTCGCGTCTCTCAGGTTGCGGACGGACTTAGGTGCCGCGTCTCTCGGGTTACGGACGGACTAAGGTGCCGCGTCTCTCGGGTTACCGACGGACTTGGGTGACGCGTATCTAAGGTTACGGACGGACTTGGGTGACGCGTCTCTCAGGTTACGGACGGACTTGGGTATTGCGTCTCTCGGGTTACGGATGGACATGGGTGTCGCTTCTATCAGGTTACGGACGGACTTGGGTATTGCGTCTCTCAGGTTACGGACGGACTCGGGTATTGCGTATCTCGGGTTACGGACGGACTTGGGTGTCGCGTCTCTCAGGTTACGGACGGCCTTGGGTGTCGCGTCTCTCAGGTCACGGACGGACTTGGGTGTCGCGTCTCTCAGGTTACGGACGGACTTGGTTGCCGCGTCTCTCAGGTTACGGACGGACTTAGGTGCCGCGTCTCTCGGGTTACCGACGGACTTGGGTGACGCGTCTCTCAGGTTATGGACGGACTTGGGTATTGCGTCTCTCAGGTTACGGACGGACTTGGGTGACGCGTTCGCAGGTTTTGGACGGACTTGTGTATTGCGTCTAACGGGTTACTGACGGACTTAGGTGCCGCGTCTCTCAGGTTACGTACGGACTTGTGGGCCGCGTCTCTCAGGTTACGGACGGACTTAGGTGCCGCGTCTCTCAGGTTTTGGACGGACTTGGGTGACGCGTCCCTCGGGTTACGGACGGACTTAGGTGCCGCGTCTCTCAGGTTTTGGACGGACTTGGGTGACGCGTCTTTCAGGTTACGGACGGACTTGGGTATTGCGTCTCTCGGGTTACGGACGGACTTAGGTGCCGCGTCTCCCAGGTTACGGATGGACTTGGGTGCCGCGTCTCTCAGGTTACAGACGGACTTAGGTGCCGCGTCTCTCAGGTTTTGGACGGACTTGGTTGCCGCGTCTCTCGGGTTACGGACGGACTTGGGTGCCGCGTCTCTCAGGTTACGGACGGACTTAGGTGCCGCGTATCTCAGGTGTCGGACGGACTTGGGTGACGCGTCTCTCAGGTTACGGACGGACTTGGGTAATGCGTCTCTCGGGTTACGGACGGACTTGGGTGACGCGTCTCTCGGGTTACGGACGGACTTGGGTGACGCGTCTTGCAGGTTACGGACGGACTTGGGTGACGCGTCTCTCAGGTGACGGACGGACTTAGGTGCCGCGTCTCTCAGGTTACGGACGGACTTTGGTATTGCGTCTCTCGGGTTACGGACGGACTTAGGTGCCGCGTCTCTCAGGTTTCGGACGGACTTGGTTGCCGCGTCTCTCAGGTTACGGACGGACTTGGGTGCCACGTCTCTCAGGTTACGGACGGACTTAGGTGCCGCGTCTCCCAGGTTACGGACGGACTTGGGTGCCGCGTCTCTCAGGTTACGGACGGACTTAAATGCCGCGTCTCTCATGTTACGGACTGACTTGGGTGACGCGTCTCTCAGGTTACGGACGGACTTGGGTGACGCGTTTGCAGGTTTTGGACGGACTTGGGTATTGCGTCTAACGGGTTACTGACGGACTTAGGTGCCGCGTCTCTCAGGTAACAGACGGACTTGGGTGCCGCGTCTCTCAGGTTACGGACGGACTTGGGTGTCGCGTCTCTCAGGTTACGGAGGGACTTGGGTGTCTCGTCTCTCAGGTTACGGACGGACTTGGGTGTCGCGTCTCTCAGGTTGCGGACGGACTTGGGTATTGCGTCTCTCGGGTTACGGACGGACTTAGGTGCCGCGTCTCTCAGGTTACGGACGGACTTGGTTGCCGCGTATCTCAGGTTACGGACGGACTTAGGCTCCGCGTCTCTCGGGTTACCGACGGACTTGGGTGACGCGTCTCTCAGGTTACGGTTGGACTTGGGTGACGCGTCTCTCAGGTTACGGACGGACTTGGGTATTGCGTCTCTCGGGTTACGGACGGACTTGGGTGTCGCGTCTCTCAGGTTACGGACGGACTTGGGTATTGCGTCTCTCAGGTTACGGACGGACTCGGGTATTGCGTATCTCGGGTTACGGACGGATTTGGGTGTCGCGTCTCTCAGGTTACGGACGGCCTTGGGTGTCGCGTCTCTCAGGTTACGGACGGACTTGGGTGTCGCGTCTCTCAGGTTACGGACGGACTTGGGTGTCGCGTCTCTCAGGTTACGGACGGATTCGGGTATTGCGTCTCTCGGGTTACGGACGGACTTAGGTGCCGCATCTCTCAGGTTACGGACGGACTTGGTTGCCGCGTCTCTCAGGTTACGGACGGACTTAGGTGCCGCGTCTCTCGGGTTACCGACGGACTTGGGTGACGCGTCTCTCAGATTACGGACGGACTTGGGTGACGCTTCTCTCAGGTCACGGACGGACTTGGGTATTGCGTCTTTCGGGTTACGGACGGACTTGGGTGTCGCGTCTCTCAGGTTACTGACGGACTTGGGTATTGCGTCTCTCAGGTTACGGATGGACTTGGGTGTCGCGTCTCTCAGGTTACGGACGGACTTGGGTATTGCGTCTCTCGGGTTACGGACGACTTAGGTCCGCGTCTCACAGGTTACGGACGGACTTGGTTGCCGCGTCTCTCAGGTTACGGACGGACTTGGGTGACGCGTCTCTCGGGTTACGGACGGACTTGGGTGACGCGTCTCTCAGGTTACGGACGGACTTGGGTGACGCGTTTGCAGGTTTTGGACGGACTTGGGTATTGCGTCTAACGGGTTACTGACGGACTCAGGTGCCGCGTCTCTCAGGTTACGGACGGACTTGGGTGCCGCGTCTCTCAGGTTACGGACGGACTCAGGTGCCGCGTCTCTCAGGTTTCGGACAGACTTGGGTGACGCGTGTCTCGGGTTACGGACGGACTTAGGTGCCGCGTCTCTCAGGTTTTGGACGGACTTGGGTGACGCGTCTCTCAGGTTTTGGATGGACTTGGGTGTCGCATCTCTCAGGTTACGGAGGGACTTGGGTGTCTCGTCTCTCATGTTACGGACGGACTTGGGTGTCGCGTCTCTCAGGTTGCGGACGGACTTGGGTATTGCGTCTCTCGGGTTACGGACGGACTTAGGTGCCGCGTCTCCCAGGTTACGGTCGGACTTGGGTGTCTCGTCTCTCAGGTTACGGACGGACTTAGGTGTCGCGTCTCTCAGGTTACGGACGGACTTGGGTGTCGCGTCTCTCAGGTTGCGGACGGACTTAGGTGCCGCGTCTCTCGGGTTACGGACGGACTAAGGTGCCGCGTCTCTCGGGTTACCGACGGACTTGGGTGACGCGTATCTAAGGTTACGGACGGACTTGGGTGACGCGTCTCTCAGGTTACGGACGGACTTGGGTATTGAGTCTCTCGGGTTACGGATGGACATGGGTGTCGCTTCTATCAGGTTACGGACGGACTTGGGTATTGCGTCTCTCAGGTTACGGACGGACTCGGGTATTGCGTATCTCGGGTTACGGACGGACTTGGGTGTCGCGTCTCTCAGGTTACGGACGGCCTTGGGTGTCGCGTCTCTCAGGTCACGGACGGACTTGGGTGTCGCGTCTCTCAGGTTACGGACGGACTTGGTTGCCGCGTCTCTCAGGTTACGGACGGACTTAGGTGCCGCGTCTCTCGGGTTCCCGACGGACTTGGGTGACGCGTCTCTCAGGTTACGGTTGGACTTGGGTGACGCGTCTCTCAGGTTACGGACGGACTTGGGTATTGCGTCTCTCGGGTTACGGACGGACTTGGGTGTCGCGTCTCTCAGGTTACGGACGGACTTGGGTATTGCGTCTCTCAGGTTACGGACGGACTCGGGTATTGCGTATCTCGGGTTACGGACGGATTTGGGTGTCGCGTCTCTCAGGTTACGGACGGCCTTGGGTGTCGCGTCTCTCAGGTTACGGACGGACTTGGGTGTCGCGTCTCTCAGGTTACGGACGGATTCGGGTATTGCGTCTCTCGGGTTACGGACGGACTTAGGTGCCGCATCTCTCAGGTTACGGACGGACTTGGTTGCCGCGTCTCTCAGGTTACGGACGGACTTAGGTGCCGCGTCTCTCGGGTTACCGACGGACTTGGGTGACGCGTCTCTCAGATTACGGACGGACTTGGGTGACGCTTCTCTCAGGTCACGGACGGACTTGGGTATTGCGTCTTTCGGGTTACGGACGGACTTGGGTGTCGCGTCTCTCAGGTTACTGACGGACTTGGGTATTGCGTCTCTCAGGTTACGGACGGACTTGGGTGTCGCGTCTCTCAGGTTACGGACGGACTTGGGTATTGCGTCTCTCGGGTTACGGACGACTTAGGTCCGCGTCTCACAGGTTACGGACGGACTTGGTTGCCGCGTCTCTCAGGTTACGGACGGACTTGGGTGACGCGTCTCTCGGGTTACGGACGGACTTGGGTGACGCGTCTCTCAGGTTACGGACGGACTTGGGTGACGCGTTTGCAGGTTTTGGACGGACTTGGGTATTGCGTCTAACGGGTTACTGACGGAGTCAGGTGCCGCGTCTCTCAGGTTACGGACGGACTTGGGTGCCGCGTCTCTCAGGTTACGGACGGACTTAGGTGCCGCGTCTCTCAGGTTTCGGACAGACTTGGGTGACGCGTGTCTCGGGTTACGGACGGACTTAGGTGCCGCGTCTCTCAGGTTTCGGACGGACTTGGGTGACGCGTCTCTCAGGTTACGGACGGACTTGGGTATTGCGTCTCTCGGGTTACGGATTGACTTAGGTGCCGCGTCTCCCAGGTTACGGATGGACTTGGGTGCCGCGTCTCTCAGGTTACGGACAGACTTAGGTGCCGCGTCTCTCTGGTTTTGGACGGACTTGGTTGCCGCGTCTCTCGGGTTACGGACGGACTTAGGTGCCGCGTCTCTCAGGTTACGTACGGACTTAGGTGCCGCGTCTCTCAGGTTACGGACGGACTTGGGTGACGCGTCTCTCAGGTTACGGACGGACTTGGGTATTGCGTCTCTCGGGTTACGGACGGACTTAGGTGCCGCGTCTCTCAGGTTACGGACGGACTTGGGTGTCGCGTCTCTCAGGTTTTGGACGGACTTGGGTATTGCGTCTCTCGGGGTATTGACGGATCGAAGTTGCTCCTGTACTGTCGATCTGTTGCCTTGCCTGACAGTGAAGATTAACTTTCAAGTATACAGATTTCTATTACCATATTTTCACAGCGTAAAATTTTCGTTGTCAACGTGACAGATGGACGATCGTGATGGCTGCCTATCTGAATGTCTTTCAATGAAACTGCTTCACACCGTGCAGAGAAGTATCTTCTAGAATTAGAGGGACCCGTCATGTGAAACATGACCGAATATAGATTAGAAGGGAATGCAAGTTATCGTTGCCAAGTATGCGTCTTCAAGATCAAGGTCGGCTTGCGGTTAGATTCAGGTCAGCCCGCCGAGCCTGTGCGAGTGCGCGCGTCGGTGTTCCGGACACATGTACAGAACTGGGTAATTATTAGTATAATACTGTCGATCCTTGATGAACATTCACAGCAGGGGGCTTAGCCTCGACTGGCCGTGAATATGGACACATTCACGTTCTTGTATTCACGTGTGAATGTTGGATTTTCACAAGAGCTAGACTCGACGAAAATATTCGATATGTGAATAACTCGACGTGAATGTTGACGACGTGAATCCGTATCCACCACAGCCTTCTATCCTGAATATATCTGTATTGCGGCACTACATGGAACGAATTAGAGTGTGCTATGGTTAACCAATAGGAGCCCGGTTATTTATAAACAGGGCGTTACTTCTCTTCGCGCCTTTTCTCAAACGTTTACTGATGGATTCGGACCAACTTTCAACCATTTTCATGAGCTTGCCTTTCATTTCTTTTCAGCTAGTTTCATAAATGCACGGTGTCATTCAAACTAAATTCCTTTTGCCAATGTCATACGTATATCTTCATGAAATACACTGTCCATTTATCAATGGAAATGAACTCATCAGGCCACATCATTTTTTATATCTTTATTTCTTTATATCTTTATTTTATTATCTTTATTCTTTCTATATGTCTCATCAGATTTTCAAGACTTTGGAAATGTTCATCTTGTAATTTCTCAGGTTCCACAATCATGAGTTATTCTTATTCAATGTTCCTGCCACCAATATCATAATTATGAGGGGTATTTTGCTAAAATAATCAATATAATAATTGAACAACAAAATTTTTTGCGGTGATCTCACGACCAAATCATTCCGAAGGCATTGTAATGGATTCAATGTATTGAATTATATGGAAAACTACATCAGCATAGATATTTTTTGCAGAAAATTTGGTTAATAGGCCTATAATTATTCAACTTCTTTCATAATGTTTACTAATAATTTCAACGAAGAATGAATTGATAAAAAGTAGGTGCGTATATTGATACTACACATACATATTTCATTAATAAATGTTTGAATGAATCTATTGATCTATTGATCTATGATCTAATTGAGGGAATATGGAAGAGGAAATGCGGAGCGAGTGATATATTTCAATCGCTTTGGGAATTACAGGTACTGCTTACAAAAATATTTGAATAGCATATTTCAATTGCATCTTCAACATGGGCCGAAACCCATGAACATTTACTTTAAATATACTTGAATTCACATCAATAATAACAATTCACACTAAGCACTAAACAAAAAAATATGTCTCAACAATATACGGATGAATACAAGGCACCACTTCTACGGATATAAATGAGAAATGCATCTTCGTCTATAAACTCTACAACTCGGTAACCCTTGTTGCGTCGCTCCAGACAAAGTGGACATTAAGTAAATGTACAAAGTTACTACCAACATTCAATTAAGCTATAGGCCTAGTCAAAAAAGACAATAACACTGAAAGCCAAACCACAAATTAATTATTAAAAATTCAGAGATACGACTTGAATTCTTGAAGTGAATTCAGCGACTATTTCATAATATTCTTAATGATTGCGATTTTGGGGTTCCGGGTTGGATCAACACTCGCTGGTTGTGGATTAGTCGTTCTAGTTCGGAGAATAGGACGACCGAGTTGATATATGTAGGGCCTATTAAACTTCAATTGTTGTCTTCAAGACAAGTTAAAGAAGATAGATTTAGGATAGATCTTCTGATGACTGACGAACGACGACTGGGCCATCGCTTCTGTCAAAATCTCTGAATCTGAAACACACATTCCAAAATTCAAACAGAATTACAATAAAATATATAACCAATCATTGAAACTTCACAATGGCATGGCTCATAGGATTACGGTATATGCATACATGCTGCCACGGTGTGGTTCATCGATATAAATGATTATTCGTACAATGATACATGCGAAGAACAGCATACGTCAAACAATATCCTGGATAAACGTTAGGCCTACCAAGCAGCAACTTACATTGCATCTGCTGTTTTCATTTAATTTATATTGAGTTCAACGACATAGGCCTACTGTGATGATAACTGAGATCCGATGGTGAGGAGTGAAATAATGTAACGATGGGATGATGAGATGAATATTTCCTAGTGATGAGATGGATAGTGAGAAGGAAGCGGTCGTGGCCCATATTGCAGGAACACATCCAGCATTAGCCCAGACTAGAGAGATAAACTATGAAACACCTATGTGAACATGGACGGTGGCGGGGATTGAACCAAGGATCGACCCTAGGTTTGATCCCCGCAACCGTCACAACAAAGCTACGTGGGTGGGTGTGCCGATTATTCACTTTGAAATAGCTCATTCGAATTACTTCAATTGCTCAGGGATGCTAGTAACTTGCATTAGCTTGAATATTTGCATCAATTCATTCATTCATCGGCAGGGTTGGGCCTAAACACGATGTTATTAATTTCACTGGGCTGGTCACACCATAAGGATCGGATACAACATGGACTGCGATTAGGCCTACCAGTACCAGATATATATTTTATGAGATTGAAGTGATAATCATCTTCGAATAATAATAGACAACGACCTATTCTAGGCCTACATGTTTGTGATGAGTCTGCTGAATGTTGAGGCCCTAGTAGGCCTAGATGGCCTCCTGCAACTGCAAGGCTAGCTACTAGCTAGGCTTGTAGGCACCTAGTTGTAGGCCTAATTAAATTATGTTCTAATTTCTCGTTCGGATCCCAAGACGAGAGACTGATTGTTTCGTAATGGGTATAAAACTATTACAATTGACAGTTACAGTAATATATAACTAGAAGCCCTGCTTCTCAGCAGTTATTACACTTCCACTGAACCTATTGCCAGGATATGCCTAGGGCATAGGTGGGCGTTGCTTGTCGAACAGCCTGTCTAAATATTATAGGCCTATGTAGGCCTATTATTGCAGGGCCTACAGCAAGAGGCAGCTGAGTGTTTGATGGGTAATGATTTTTAATTGTATAGGTCTAAAACGCATACGCATCTAAATACATAACACAGTCGTGAAATATGAATAAACTTACCTAGTAAATCCTAGTGCTGACAGTAGGCCTAGGCCTTGGCTGACAGCCGAGAAGGAATGCGCGACACGATTCACAATGAGTTCCAGCTACGTAATTCAATCATGATTAGTGAAGAAATTGAATAGCCTCAGGCTTATATATTGCAGATTCTTGAAATATATACATCACAACAAATACAATCCGTGTTCGAAAGAATTCTTTCTTCAATCTTGATTGTTTTGTTCAACACACTGCGGAAGCGTCCATCTTGTATCGAGTCAGCTGGATCGGACTGGACGTGACGTCGCTTTCACCAACATTCATGCGTGAATGTGATTTACACCTATAGTGGGGTCCAGACTTCTAACTATAGTGCAAATAGTGATACCAGCATGAAAATTTGCAGACTTACTGATTTTTGTATGAGAAGTTCAAAAATTTATGGCTCCAGAATGAATTCCCAGAACTTTGCGAGTAATTCATTGTATAAAATAATTGGCTAATTATGAGCCTAAAAAATTCAAAGTGATCATAGTTGTGCCATGTTGGGTATCAAATCGAAGCATTTTGTGCCGACAACTAACAAAAAAATAATAAAAAAAATCTGATCCATATTTCCACAATCATATTCTAATTAGCTGATTAATCATGCGATTTAATTGTCTTTTTCATATTATCTATTTGGAGAGGTAATTTTGTGTATAAAATGAGTATTTTGTTTTATAAATCTCTTTTCATATTTTTGGTGATCAAATATCATACTAATTACCTGGACATGCTAATTAAAACTAATTAATTAGGCATTATTGAATCAGAAATGATATGAAACCCATTGTGTGACGTATCAAAATACAACATTCGACTTGAACATAGGTTAAATGACCAAGTCCTTAAGAACAAGTAAGAATACATGAATTTTTTTTTTAATTGATACATTTATTGACTAATTCAATTAACCATATCGAATTTTCGAAAATATCCATTAAAAATACAAAATATCACATTATTACAGACACGTAATTGCTCATGAGTCTTGAATTACAAATACCATGCAACTAATGATTGCTATTCATTTTTGAATTACTCTTTTATGAGCAAGGTAGGTCTATTATGACTTGATCGATTATTTTAGATTGATCGTACTTGTTTTGCACCAGATATCAATCTCGTGTGGTATCAAAATGACACTTAAAAATAACTTCATTGCCAATCCCACGTGTGTGAATATTTTTAATTACGTTTCAAAAACAGTTTGTTCGGTTTCTATGTGAAAATTTACGAATTATGAAACACAAATGTTTTTTATATCGAGTTGATTTGTAGTGGAAGAGTACTTGAAGTGTCAAGAGGATATCAACATGTTTCCAGTGGTTCAAACTGATGTCTTCTTGAAAATGCATAACTCTTACAATCATTTTTTTGTCGCCAAACTTGAGATTCAGTTCAACTACTGATTGATGACTTGAAGTTTTTTTTAATAGCATTGTTGACTTTTACAACTTCGAACAACAACAACAACAATATAGGCCCACTGTTATAATTTGCTCAATGTACTTTTTTGGGAGAACTATCTGTGCAATCATCTCAATTTTTCTACATGTTTTTATAACCACCATGGTCAATCTGAGCAGGATATATTTTTTTTAATTCGCCTTGATCTTCAATCATAATTTTTCTACAATGATATTGAATTAATCGTATAAAAAGAGGAAATCAATAATAAATAGTTATGATATTTCTACTTCTATCACAATTCTGGCTCGCTCAGATTAGGCAAGCAAACAATACAAATTTAAAAAAAAGAAATGGAGTGAATTGGTCAGGTAATTTCTGATGAAAAGTACATTGAGTATTGAGAATACTAATAACCGGCAAATAAATGATACATACACAGATGCGTGAAACCATTTCACTCCAGAGCTTTTGTAACAAATGCACCAACACGAACCTCAGATCGTGGGAGTATTTTAAAAAGACGCATACATTATCAAACAAAATACATAGTTATGAAACAAAAAACATTATTTAAAAACATTGAAGAAATTGAAAAAAAAACATGTTAACGCCCCCTAATAGGTGTTACGTCTTATCTTCTCTGGAACACTGTCATGTCGCACATACACAAGTTCGAGCACATAGGGAATGCTAATTACACAATCACAAACACAACACAACATTTCACTCCACAACGAACGCTACATCCACACATTACTAGTTCTCTGCTTTGAGCGGACATCTGAAAAGAAGTAATATTATATCAACAAATTGTACATTTTATTCAAGCTTTTTATTGGAATAAACGTTTTCAATTTAAATCATGAGAGTATTAAATTCACCTCGGGAAGAACTGTCCACATGGATTTATATCCATCTGATGTGCTTCTCCATCCCTAAAAAGACAGTTCTAGAATAGGACTGCCATTTGAACCGAACACTGCCCCCACACGTGTCATCTTTGACATGCAACTCTTTGAATGTCAGAGCAGCTAAAGTCGGTGGAATGTTTTCAAAGCGTCAACCTTTCTTAGTGAAGAGGTACTTCATGCACCCATTCAGTGCCTTTATTTGGCATCTACGGTCGAAGAGATTGACTGTCAACTTTTCCAAGATGGTAAACTTATGTTCTCAAATCTCCTCTGGTGCCTTGGATATTTGAGTAAATCCAGGTGTTACATCGTCAAACTGCAGCCATTACTCCATGACGGATGTTTTGCCAATACCAGAAAAAGATTAAACTGTGTCGCACCCACTGAACGCATGCCAAAATGGCAATGGCAAGCATTTTTCAATGGTCAAATTTTGGGCATAACTGTGGATAGGAATGTCAGAGAAGAATCATAGAAGATACATTCTTATCCACAGTTATGCTCAAAGTTTGGGCATCGGAGAATGCTTGGCGTTGACATTTTGGCATGCCTTCAGTGGGTCTACACAGTTCCATCTTTTTCTGGTATTGGCAAAACATCCGTCATGAAGAAATGGCTGCAGTTTGAAGATGTAACACCTGGATTTACTCAAATATCCAAGGCACCAGAGGAGATTTGAGAACATAAGTTTACCATCTTGGAAAAAATGACAGTCAATCTCTTCGACCGTAGATGCCAAATAAACACACTGAATGAGCGCATGAAGTACCTCATTACTAAGAAAGGTTGACGCTTTGAAAACATTCCACCGACTTAAGCTGCTCTGTTTCAACACATTCAAAGAGTTGCATGTCAAAGATGACACGTGTGGGGGCAGTGTTCGGTTCAAATGGCAGTCCTTTCCAGAACTGTCTTTCTGGGGTTGGAGAAGCACATCAGATGGATATAAACCCCTGTGGATAGTTCTTCCAGAAGTAAATTCAACACTGTCATGATTTAAATTGAGAACGGTTATTCCAATAAAAAGCTTGAATAAAATGTACAATTTGTTGATATAATATTACTTCTTTTCAGATATCCGCTCAAAGCAGAGAACTGGTAATGTGTGGATTAAGCGTTCGTTCTGGAGCGGAATGTAATTGTGTGAAAGCATTCCCTATGTGCTCGAACTTGTGTATGTGCGACATAACAGTGTTCCAGAGAAGATAAGACGTAACAACTATCAACACTTCAAGAACTCTTCCACTACAAATCAACTCGATATAAAAAACATTTGTGTTTCATAATTCGTAAATTTTCACATAGAAACCGAACAAACTGTTTTTGAAACGTAATTAAAAATATTCACACACGTTGGATTTGCAATGAAGTTATTTTTGAGTGTCATTTTGATACCACACGAGATAGATATATGATGCAAAACAAGTACGATCAATCTAAAATAATCGATCAAGTCATAATAGACCTACCTTGCTCATAAAAGAGTAATTCAAAAATATCAATCATTAATCATCAATCAGCAATCATTATTTGCATGGTATTTGTAATTCAAGACTCATGAGCAATTACGTGTCTGTAATAATGTGATATTTTGTATTTTTAATGGACATTTTCGAAAATTCGATATGGTTAATTGAATTAGTCAATAAATGTATCAATTAAAAAAAAAATGTTCATGTATTATCACTTGTTCTTAAGGACTTGGTGATTTAACTAATGTTCAAGTCGAATGTTGTATTTTGATATGTCACACAGTGGGTTTCATATAATTTCTGATTCAATAATGCCTAATTGATTAGTTTTAATTAGCATGTCCAGGTAATTAGTATGATAATTGATCACCAAAAATATGAAAAGAGATTTATAAAACAAAATACTCATTTTATACACAAAATTACCTCTCCAAATAGATAATATGAAAAAGACAATTAAATCGCATGATTAATCAGCTAATTAGAATATGATTGTGGAAATATGGATCAGATTTTTTTATTATTTTTTTTTGTTAGTTGTCGGCACAAAATGCTTCGATTTGATACCCAACATGGCACAACTATGATCACTTTGAATTTTTTAGGCTCATAATTAGCTAATTATTTTATACAATTAATTACTCGCAAAGTTCTGGGAATTCATTCTGGAGCGATAAATTTTTGAACTTCTCATACAAAAATCAGTAAGTCTGCAAATTTTCATGCTGGTATCACTATTTGCACTATAGTTGTGTTTCAAAAGACATCTGAACCACACTACTACTAGTTAGGAGACGAATGTGAATGTTCATATTCACGTTAAGATTTTTACTTCGAATCATGTCGAGGCTAGGAAATCTGATATTCACGTGAATAAAGCTCGACTTTCACGCGTGAATGTCGTCGAGGTTAAGCCCCCAGGCTACATGTTATTTGAATTCATCGGTGAGGAACAAAATATTGAGTGTTAATGTTACAGAGAACTTAGAGAAGTGTTATTTTTCACGTTAATTATCATAAAATTTGAATCATTAGCATTTTCGAAAAATATTGTCTCCAGACTCCATCACATGATGTATTTGATAGTTTTGCATCTTGCACCGTTGAAGTTTTATGATCATTCATATCTATGAAATCATCCAAGCAGGAATTTTTGGCCCCATATGTAGACTGGGGACGTCTCAAATGCAAACCGATTTTTCTCACTTTGACTTGAAGCCTATTATATGAGACTTCTTTCAATTCTAATGACTGTGGAAATTACGGAGTAATATCTCATAGACTTTGAGCCAACATATACCCCCCCTCCCCCCCTCGGCGGCGGAAGGTTTGAGAATAGTTTCTAATAGGATTTTTTACGCTCTTTCCATTTTTGCTTGTGGGATGCTCGAAAGCCGGTGGGTTTGGCTTCCAGGGGCGTCCAAAGTTTGGTGAAAAATTTGATTTGGTAAAACAAAACATGTTTTTGAGAGTGAGAAAAGAGTGATATCAGACAAAACATCATTTTAATTCATAGTAATTTCAATCATGAACATAATTCAGAGAAAAAAAGAGGAGAATTAGCAGCCATTTTGAAAATACGTCACAAGTCGTGAATTTGACGGAAATTTGTTTTTGACTCAATCTTGCCTTTTCTACCATGGGGGCGGGAATTTTAAGAATATTTATTGAAAGATTAGGGTATGATCTTCCTATTCATGCTTGTTGGTTGCTCAAAAGTCAGTGGGTTTGGCTCCCAGGGGCGTCCAAAGTTTTGGTAAAAAATTTGATTTTGTAAAACAAAACATGTTATTGGGAGTGAGAATAAAAGTTATATCAGACAAAAATTCATTTGAGTTCATGGTAATTTCAATTATAAACATATTTCAGAGAAAAAAAAGAGAAAAATTAGCAGCTATTTCAAAAATACGTCACAAGTCATGAATTTGACGGAAATTTGTTCTTGACTCAATCTTGCCTTTTCTTCGATGGGGGCGGAAATTTTAAGTAAATATGTTGAAAGAATATAGTACGATCTTTCTATTCATGCTTATCGGATGCTCGGAAGCCGGGGAGTTTGACTTTCAGGGGCGTCCAAACTTGTCTGAAAAAATTGATTTTGTCAAACAGAAGAAGGTTTTGGGAGTGAGAAAAAAGGTGATTTCAGGCATTTTTTTCATCTGAATTATCATTCATTTTGATTATATACATAATTCAGTGAGAAAAAATGAAAAATCAGCAGCCATTCTGAAAATACTCCGCAAGCCATGAATTTGACAAGAATTGGTTTTGACACCTTTCCTCCTACAAAGGAGAAAATTATGAAAGTAAATTTTGGATGAATATGGAATGATATTTCTATTTCTGCTTGTTATATTGAATCACGTTGGTGGATTTGGCTTCCAGGGGTGTCCAAACGCTTGTCAATTTGCATCATCTCAAATTTAGTCGTTTCAACATGAAACATTGTGAGAATATTTGATATTGGGAATCATAGTCTTCATTATTACCGAAGTTTTATCAGATGAATACGTTCAGTTTGACAAAATGATATTCGTCATTTTGAAAAAATTAAGTAGTGATGGAATTGGAGTAATTATGAATAAGAAAATCGCGTCGCGAAAGTTCTGAAAGTGAATGCTTATGGAGTTTATTATACGATTCCTTCCAATTACTCTTCGATATCGGAAATGGTGGATTCATTTCAGAATGATGTTCATATCTCAAAGAAAATTGCTTTCGTATACGAGTTGTGTTTTCATTAGGATTATCTACATCACTGCATTGAATCAAAATTTGTTTATAATGAAATGTCTCTGTTCAACATTTTTGAAACGGCAATAAAATTATCAATAGCAATGATCATAATTTTGTGTGATTATTGCTATACAGAGAAGATGAACAATGACAGAATTTACATTTCATGATCATTTATTGATATAAAATACTCCATACACGATAATTGTTGCTAAATTACGGCAGAGGTCGAATCATTGAGCCAGTTTAGAAGCGGCACCTCTTGATTATTTTGGTGTGGGGGGTTGAGTAGCTCCAGAGCTGACGCCGGGAGCAATTTATTCGCTCCCAAAATGGTCACCCAAGGCGATAAGGTCTGGGATTGGGATGAGGGTACAGACCAAGTTCGGAACGTCTTAATGATAGTGATCGAAGTATATGAAGGGAGTACTGAGCCTTGCGTTTGTATTCTATTTGATTCCATTGTCTTGTCACTTTCCTCTTCATCTATCGTCTTCTTTCCCTCATCTCTTACTTTTCTCTGTCTTCCCCTTTTCCTCCATATGCTTAAAACCATCACAAACGTCGTCAACTTTGGCAAAATACACAGGCATGAACACAGGCGCAAAATGACTTGCTGTCGACCCGTCTTTGAACCCCAAAGGCCCATTCACAACCAAAATTAGGAGTAAACTTGGCATCAGCAGCAATATTTGTTTTAGAACCCTCATGCATCCCTTTCGCAATGCGACGCATTAGCACTAACGATTGAAGTGAACAGCAAGGTTTACAAACTTCAGATCTTGCTCTTGATTCTTACATACGCACTAACCAATCAGATTTGGGTAAACGTTCGGCGTGCCGCAGGCGTCTGTCGTTCGGACGATGTCTGCAGGCTGTCTTGAATATATCCCCATTCAATTCGCCATTTTTTGTGCCACACTTTTTATTGTATCCATGATATCACAATTGAGTTTCGGGGAATGAATTATATCAGGGCCTACCACATCTACCTCTAGCTTCACCTAAAAACTACACATAATTGCACAGAGGAAGATAAAGCAGATAAACTTCTGATGTGAACAAGCCATTTCATTGGCTGTTTCTTACTGCCAAATTGTAGTTGTGAATAACTACCAAATAATTGCACTACTGTTAATGCTAAGTTCACTCCTAATTTTTGTTGTAAAATGTGAATGGGCCTTTACACTAACGAACTGAGACTTCATAAACTACCAATCATTGCATCAATCTTATTTGGAGGGAAACACAAAAAGTTATAATTGTTATCAAGTCAGAAGGACAATTCCTCGTCTTCAAATACGTCGTCAATAAGTGACTCGTCTACCTCTGCAAGGTCTCCGCCGACATCTTCCTTATCTGTTATCAACGACCCGTGCAACAAGTCCACCAGTTCAATTCAAATACATCACATTCAGTCCATTTCATTATGAGCTCACCATTTACGGATTTCCATCCATTTCCATTGAACAGCGGTATATTCAACGTCTTCAACATGTTCAACACATTCAACATCAACCACGGGCCACACTGACATATCGTTGAAACATTTTCGCATAAGCAAGAATTATTATTTTCTCTTCAGAGTTTCTCATTTCCCTCAATTTAACAATTCATTAAAAATAGATGATGATTATTGCATGCTTAAAATATGTGCATCTTATTTTTCAAAAATAGCAAGTGTTATCATTATTTTTTTCAATCGGATATGTATTTCATCAATTGAGATATCATAATCAATAACATCTCAATATTTATATATGTAGCATTTTAATGGGCATGACCAGAAAAATACATGATAAAACAAAAAAATGTATGAGAAAATAGAGAAATCACCTATCAAATTGAACGCTCCTGGAATCTAGACCCGAGAAATTTTGTCAATCCAACAGGCATAAATGAACAGAATGTACAATATTCTTTCAGAATACACTTTCAAAACTTTCGCCCCCCAAAAAAGTAGCCAATATTGCTTTTGAAACAAATTTTCACCAGATTCATTACTTTTGACGTATTTTCAAAATGGCGGCGAATTTATAATTTTTTAGAATACAAATTCATTTGAAATCAAATTTTCATTCAGACTATGTTGTTCTGTGCTCAGAATAACTCGACTTCAAACTATATACTTGACTTCATTTTTTTTTTATCAAATTCAAAAATTTGACCCGAGTTTGGACATCCCTAGAAGTCAAACCCATGGTTCGTCGATATTCCAACCAGTATGAATGAACAGAGTGTACAATATTCTCTCAGAAAACACTCTTATAACTTCGGCCTTCAGAAAAGGGTGTCCAATATTGCCCATAATATGTTTTTCACCAAATTCATCACTTGTGACGTATATTCAAAATGCCGGTGAATTTTCTTTTTTTTTCAGTGACAATCGCTTTTGAATCAAAATTTCAATCAGAATATGTTGTTTTATGCTCGAAATTACTCGACTTCACACTCCTGATGAATGTTAATTTTTCACCAAATTCGAAAATTTGACCCAAGTTTGGACACCCCTGAAAGTCAAACCCACATAATGTCGATGATTCAACAGAGATGAAAAACATGGGTGTACAATATTCTCTCAGAAAATATCTTTTAAACTTCTGCCCCCAAAAAAGGGTGGACAATATTGCATCTAAAACAAATTTTCACCAAATTCATTACTTATGATATTTTTCCGAAATGGCGATCCATTTTCGATTTTTTTTTCAATACACTTTGTTCAAAATTCAAATTTCTATGGAAACTCATCGATTTTCACTCAAAATTGTTCCATTATACAAGGTTAATTTGATGATTCTTGCATTGAGTCAAACACTTAATCAAGGTTTGGACGCCCCTGAAAGCCAAACTCACCGGCTTTCGAGCATCCAACAAGCAGTAATGGAAAGAGCGTAAAAAAATCTATAAGAAACCATTCTCAAACCTTCCGCCGCCGAGGGGGGGATGATTTCGATTACTAGCTCATAGTCTATCAACATCTTCCTACATATCCTGGTTCTCCAAAATCTCCTTCTTCCAACATTTCAATATCTCCAACGTGAATAAATTATCAATGGTTGCAAAACTTTGGACCATTTGTTCAATGCTCACTAATTCTAGACTTATTTATCGAAGATGAAACGGGAAGAGAATGTATTTTTCATTGATGGTACTAGTTTAAGAGAAAGGATTTGTCATCAGAAATTTTCAAAATGAATTACAACAAGGGTGAGCGAGCTCACCCTTGGATACCCTCATATAGAAAATTGAACCTTAAATTGATTGCTTCTATTGACAGAAAACCTAAAATGGATTCTTCTGTAAAAATTAACTCCTAAATTGATTGTTTCTTTTGACAGAAATCTTAAATACATTGCTTCTATTTACAAAAAAACGTTACATGATTTCTTCTAGTGACATAAAATCCTGAAATAACTTTTCTCATCAACAGAGTAGAGTAGACCCAACCTTTGATATTTTACTTATAATCAAATAATAATATTATTAATCGCGATAATCTAATACTTTTATTAAATGCATTAAATGCTCATTTTTCTATGTTGCTTAACGACCCCACCAAAAGCTAGGTTATGGAGAGTACAGATGAGTGGGAGATGAAAAGGGTGAGCGAGCTCACCCTTTTCGTCTATTGACGTCTATTGACAGAAAACCTCAAATAGATTATTCTGTGAAAATAAATTCTGAAATTGATTGTTTCTATCGAAAGAAATCTTGAATACATTGCTTCTATTCACAAAAAACGTTACATGATTTCTTCTATAGACAGAAAATCCTGAATTAAATTATCCTATCAACAGAGTAGAGTACTTTCAATATTTTGCTTATAGGCGTAATAATCTAAAACTCTTATTAAATGCTTTTTTTATGTTGCTTAACTACCCCACCAACAGCTAGGTTATAGAGAATATGAATGAGCGGGTGATGAAGAAACAGTGAGGTGATGATAGATGGGAGGACATTTAAGAAAACCCACACCTTACGCAGTATTTGAACCTGCGGCCCTGAAACCAGAAGCAGATGTGCTACCTCTAGACCAAGTAGGGCGGTTTGAATGCTTCAGTTGGCAGAAAACATTCAATATATATATATATATATATATACATATATATATATATATATATATATATATATATATATATATATATATATATATATATATATATATATATATATATATATATATATTGCTTCTAGTGAAATAAAACTTCGTATCACAACCTTGTATTGTTTACAGAAACCTAAAAAAAGTACAAAAGCAATATTTGTATGTATAGTGGTCTCAGTTTTGTGTACCACACATTGTGTTGATAGATATCATGCATGTTATTCTCAAAACATGAACAAATGGCCTAAAGTCCATTCATATGAGCGTGTTAGTGATGCAACGATTCAACTCAAGGCACACGATACACCAAATTATAAAATATGTTGCAATTTTATTATTTAGATCCTATTTGGATTTATTGAACTAAAATCATTCATGATGTTATTCATTATTATTCAATTTGTAAAAACACACATTAAGAACAGTTTCCCTGACAAGAGTGCTTACTACCATAATGTCATTGAGTTTTTAGTAGTTATAAACTCAATGATAATGTAAACGTAGAGTCATTACACATTGATACATCAAAGACCTATTTTAGCTGTAATATATTTTGAAGGATGGAAAATATAATGTAAATTTTATATTAATATTGCCTGTTTCTTATGAATCCACAAAAGTAAGCAATCTATAAGGATGAACCTTTGGGGCTCTGGCGGACGAAATACATTTTTTATAATGCCGTGTCCAGATTCGGCGTGATTGGACTGGGCTTATTACAGAAATGATCACCTCGAAGAGATTCAAACAAATGTTCAGAAGATATAGGCGAAAAACGGGAACCATGTCGTGAGCCTCATGAGGCCAATGTTAATTGACTTGTAAAAAAATCAGTCATTGTGATTTAACATTGGTCTTATGGCACTACGACATTGTTCACGTTTTTCGCCTATATCTTCCAGAGTTTTGTTTGGATCTCTTCGATGTGCTCATTTCTGGATTAGGCACAATCCAATTAACACGAATATGGGCACGGCATAACTCTGAAGAATCCCGTTCGACCGCCAGAAGGCTGTGAAAATACCCCTCATTTTTTCGAATTTTTACCAAGAGGGTATAAGAGAAACTCGAAAATTGAAGGGTGGAAAATCCCTTTTTTTGGTGGGGAGGGGGGAGGGGTTTCTTCAGCATCTATTCGTTGAAATTCCAGCGATATTTCGAATGGTTCATTTACTACGCGTGTCAGAAATGTCAGCAGAAATTTTGTCCGAAAGTTGAATGCTCGCCATTTCCACATTTTCCCCTGATTTGGCCAATATTTCAGCACGTGGAATCGGATGTCATGATCTACGAATGTCAAGAGAAAAGCTCCGAAAAAATATCAATTGACGAGAATGTTTTTTTCAGGGGTTTGTATACCCATTAAACGTCGGCCGGTGCCGTCGGGCCATTGACGCGAAAACCGACCCAAAATCGCCGCCATCATGTCGAGGAGATCGATAAGGAGAAAGCAAATTTTGGGTTTCGAACTGGTCATTCAGGTCGGGGTAGGATAATATGTGATACAAACCTGGACCGGGATATATCGAGAACAAAACAAATTTTTTCCGAAAGTGAAATAAATGCTCGTCATTTCCACATCAGTTTTCCGATTGAACCAGTTTTTCAGAACGTGAGATCCGATGTCCTAATCGGATGTCCGAATGTCGAAAAAAATTGCGAAAAAAAATTAATTGACGAAATGTTTTTTTTACGGTTTTTTCGGCCTAGTTGACGTCGAGCGGCGGCGTTGCGGTGGTTGCAGTGTCCGTTGACGCGAAAAACGACCTGAAATGACCGCCATCGGGTCGAGGAGATCGATAGGGAGAAAGATGATTCTTTGTTTCGAACTGGTCATTCAGATCAGGGTGGGATATGCAATACCAACGTGGACCTGGAAATTGAAAGAAAAACAACTTTTTCCGAAAGTTCGATGCTCGCCATTTCCACACCGGTTCCCCGATTGGGCCAGTGTTTCAGCACGTGAAATCGGAAGTCATATTCCAGGAATGTGGGGAAAAATCCGAAAAACATCAATTGACGAAAATGATACATCAACCTATTAGGGAATGTATTTCTCTTAAACGAGCATCAAACAGAAAAATTGAGGATGGAAATCAAAATGAAGTTGGTCCACCAACCATCCTAGATAAGTCATTTTGTTGCAGAAATTCAACTAACCCCTCCGATAGAGGTCCGTTAATCGAAAAACGCGAATCCGTTGGGGGATGAATCTCACCGAAACGAGCGTCATTAAAAAAAAAGGTAGGGGTGGAAAACAAAATTGTATCCATCATCTAACCACCCTATAGGCCTATGAGCCATTTCGAAGCAGAATTAAAAACAAAGCCTTGAATTATAGGGGTCTTGTTCCAGCACCCAGAATTGTGAAAATATCAACCTGTTAAGGGATACGTTTCTCCTACACGAGCGTCACACAAAAAAAAAGGTTAAAGATAGAAAACAAAATGGGGTTGGTTCACCAAATCCCCCCATATGAGTCATTATGTTGCATAAATACGAACAACCCCTCCAATAGGGGTCCGGTTAGCGAAAAACTTGAATCCGTTAGGGGATGAATCTCACCGAAACGAGCGTCATACAAAAAAAGTTGGGGGTGGAAAACAAAATAGGGTTGTTCCAAAAACCACCCCATATGAGTCGTTTGGTTGCAGAAATTCAAACAACCCCTCCAATATGGGTCCGGTAATCGAAAAACGCGAATCCGTTAGGGGATGATTCTCACTCAAACGAGCGTCATACAAAAAAAGGTTAGGTGTGAAAAAAAAAATGTTACCGATCAACTGACCATTCCATATGGGCCATTTTGTCACAGAAATTCAAACAAACCCTCGAATAGGGGTCTGATTCCAGCACCCAGAATTGTGAAAATATCAACCTGCTAAGGGATGAATTTCTCCTAAACGAGCGTCATACAAAAAAAGTTTGGGGTGGAAAACAAAATGGAGTTGTTCCACCAACCACCCCATATGAGTTATTATGTTGCGGAAATTCCATCAACCCCTCCAATATGGATCAGGTAATCGAAAAACGCGAATCCGCTAGGGGATGAATCTCACCCAAACGAGCGTCATACAATAAAAGTTAGGGGTGGAAAACAAAATTGTATTGATTAACTAACTACCCTATATGGGTCGTTTTGTGCAGAAATTCAAACAACCCCTCAAATAGGGGTCTGGTTCCAGCACCCAAAATTGTGAAAATATCAACCTGTTGAGGGATGAATTTCTCCCAAACGAGCATCATACAAAAAAAGTTTGAGGTGGAAAACAGAATGAAGTTGTTTCACCAACCACCCCATATGAGTCATTATGTTGCAGAAATTCTAACAACCCGTCCAATAGGGGTCCGGTAATCGAAAAACGCGAATCCGTTTGGGGATGAATCTCACCCAAACGAGCGTCATCCAAAAAAAAATTAGGGGTGGAAAATAAAATTTCATCGAGCAACTAACCACCCTGTATGGGTCATTTTGTTGCAGAAATTCAAACAACCCCTCAAGGAGTCTGATTCCAGCACCCAGAATAATTGTGAAAATATCAACCTGTTAAGGGATGAATTTCTCTTGAACGAACGTCATACGAAAAAATTCAGGGGTGGAAAACAAAATAGGGTTGTTCCCCCCCCCCCCCATATGAGTAATTCAGTGGCAGAAATTCAAACAACCCCTCCAATAGGGGTCCGGTTAGCGAAAAACGCGAATCAGTTAGGGGATGAATCCCACCCAAACGAGCGTCATACAAAAAAAAGTTAAGGGTGGAAAAGAAAAATGTAATCGATCAAATAACCACCCTGAATGGGTCATTTTGTTGCAGAAATTCAAATAACGCCTCAAATAGGGGTCTGGTTCCAGCACCAGATCAGGTGCTGGAATGCAAACCATAATAATAGAAAAATATATATTCTGTCAGGGGATATAATTGCCTTCGAAAATATCCGGGGGTGGATAATTGATTGATTGTGCATAATTATTCACCCTATATAAGTTCATTCACCCCTTAAAATCATTTTAAAGGCATCTTCTTCTTTTTAGCTTTTTTTGTTTTGTTTTGGCCAACTTGTAATCTAGCTAGATGCCCGATGCATATTTCATACGGTCCGGAGGCATAGTTCATGTTCATTCCTTTCACCTGCGGGCCTGAGTTTTTTAATGGTGAAAATGTGTTGTCGGTCTTACAACAAGCTGAAAATGTGACAGTATTTAGAAATATATTTGATTGAACTGCTCTTCAAATTTATTTGAATCATTTCATCGGAACACACTTGAACGACAGATATACAGGTGAACGACAGATATAGGCCTACATGTATTCTTTGCGTCAACTGTGAAAACCTAACCAAACATTCACGCTTATCGTTTAGACCCACTGTCTCTCATGGCTCTGGTATTATTGTCATGGGTGCAATTGCGGAGGAATGTTAGGCATGTACATGAGAGAGTGGCTAAACAAAATACATAGGAATGATTTGGTGCATCGGGATGCACCGTTGAGCGGTGCAAGGTTCAGATTGCCAATAAACCTTGCGCGGAACTTTGTACAGGATTTGAACAAATTTAAGGGACCTTCAAAGAGAGCCTCATCCATTATCGAATAGGCCTACCGTAAAAGTAACACAATTTATGTCAGTATTGTCAAATAGGCCACAGACATTGGATTTGATGTGCTATAACTTGACCTAACACTACACACTCAAAGCTAAGCTAGGCCCTATTCTAGGCCTATTGTCTCCAACCAATCATGGGCCCAGAAAGGCTAGGTTGGTGTTTGGAGGTTTGTTATGAAAATTATAAAAGTAGTTTCACTGCCGCTTGTCTTAGAGTCATGGCATAATGGTAAATACTGGGCCAATTTATCGACCGATTAGGATGTTGGGGTCATGTTAGGTTGTGATAGGCCTTAGACCTAGATGATGGTTTGAGCGTTCGACACAAACCTTACCCTACCTAATCATGACCGCCATTGAAAAGTAAAAAATCTTGAAAGCTCTTAAAACATTACCTTATCCTTCAGGCCTACCTCTCACTATAGAGTAATGATGAGAAGGGCCTACCATAGAGGAATAGATTAAAGGCTGTGGATAATCGTACAGTCAGCCATATCAATACACATAAATAGATTGTACGGTCAGCGTTGTCATTGGTTGTTTGTGTTAGTGACGTAGGATTCGTTTGGGAGGATAGTCTAGTTGTCATTTTCATTGAGAGAGTGCCCCAGACACCAGTTACCAATACATGAACATGATATGTAAGCTCCGTTCCGCCTGCCGGCGGTATTCGCGAGGATTAAACCCAACCCAATAACCTCACTTACTGTCCGCAACCTGACTTTGTCCACATAATGGCGTTCTTCACTGCACAATGTTCTCACTCGTGGCGCTAGCCCTGCACAGTCGACTTTTCAGCTGTTACAGTATTGTTATTGTGTTGTGTACAAATTTACATCTCGGTTTACATATCTCCGATCTTGGAAATTTCAACGGCATTCAATAGTGCTACGTTAGTGCCGTAAAATTTACCGTTAGTGCCGCTTTAGTTTCGCCGTCACGACGAATTCAATTTTCAGAACCAGCCACTCACATATCTCTGATCTTGAAAATTTCAACGGTATACGTTGATGCTACGTTAGTGCCGTGAAAAAATCTTTAGTACCGCTTCGGTTTCACCCTTACGACGCGTTGTCAATGTAAGGGGCCAACTTCACGCCAGCCCCTCACATATCTCCGACCTTGAAAATTCCAACGGTATTTGTTAGTTGGTGCGTTAGTGCCCGTTAGTGCCGTGGAAAAAATTGTTAATACCTCTTCAGTTTCGCTGCTACGACGCGATGTCAATGTGAGGGGCCAACTTCACGCCAGCCCCTCACATATCTCCGATCTTGAAAATTCCAACGGCATTCGTTGGTGTTGTGTTAGTGCTCGTTAGTGCCGTAAACATTTTTCGTTAGTGCCGCTCTGGTTTCGACGTTATAACGAGTTGTCCATGTTAGGGGCTGGTGTGAAGATTTGGCCCCTCACATGGACAACGCGTTATTTGGCGAAACCAAAGTGGCCGTGACGAAATTCTTCTAGCGAATGCCGTTGGAATTTTCATGATCAGAGATATGTGAGGGGCTGGCGAAACCAAAGCGGCACTAACGAAAATGTTCTAACGAATGCCGTTGGAATTTTCAAGATCGGAGATAAAAGTGAGTGGCTGGCGTGAAGTTGGCCCCTCATATTGACAACGCGTCGTAGCGGCGAAACCGAAGCGGTACTAACGATTCTCTCACGGCACTAACGTATACTGTTAGAATTGTCAAGATCGGAGATATGTGAGGCGCTGGTTCTGAAAATTGAATTCGTCATGACGGTGAAACTAAAGCGGCACTAACGAAAAAATGTACGGCACTAACGAGCACTAACGTAGCACTAATGAATGCGGTTGAAATTTCCAAGATCGGAGATAGGCCTATGTGAGGGGCTGGCGTGAAGTTGGCCCCTCACATGGACAATGAGCTATAACGGCGAAACCAAAGCGGCACCAACGAAAATGTTTACGGCACTAACGTTTACCATTGGAATTTCGGAGATATGTGAGGGGCTGGTTCTGAAAATTGAATTCGTCATGACGGCGAAACTAAAGCTGCACTAACAGAAAATTTTACGGCACTAAGGGGCACTAACCAATGGTGAAATAATATTTCCATATTCTGACATGTGACCGTACACGTGTGACAACTTCAGGAACGTAGTCAACCATACATAAATCACTCGATAACATGGCTCATAAGCAGACAGTTACAAAACTAGGGCAGTCCGCTGCTAGCGCACTCTGTCCGGAGCTTTGCGTGAAGAAGCCAATTGCCCATGTTCCTTCATATATAAACTCTAGAGTAACCAATTCAAAAAAATGAAAAAATCAGTCATAGGCGGTATTCGATCACAGTTCCCTGGCATGGGAGTCAGCTGTGCTAACCCATGAGCTACAGAAGTCACGTTGAGACAGCGTTATTTTGGCCATTTATAGTCATGGACCGAAACATCGCGATCATGATATCACTGACCGTATTATTTATTTTCACTTCATCATACAGTTGACCGTATGAATATAGGCCTACACTCCGTAGATTAAAACTCCATTACTGTATGCCCATACCTCATAACCATCACATTACCTACCGATAAGTTGTGATAAGTTATAATAATTTTTAATATACGTGGAAAACCAGCGATTCTATCAACGCGCAAGAAATAACCTACGCCACGACAAAAAGTGGGCGTGGCCAAAGCAGTTTTTCTTTAATTCGTTAATTAGAAAATATACAGGCTATGTGGACAAGTTTTATTACCACGTAGTCGAAGATTGTGAAAATTTGCATAATCCAAGCTCAATAATTTTCAATTTACGTAGAAATTCAGCGATTCTACACGACGAATAGGTTTTTTCGGTCCCTTTTGAATCAAACATATTATAAGTGTGTTTCCACAGTGAAAAATGGAGAAATCAAGCAGATTTTGAAAAAACATCAGAACAAAACGAAGTCATCGGAATCATAAAAATTATTCGGATTGAAATATCCACGGATTATGTTGAATGGATGATAAAAAAAAATATGATAGAATCTACTGCGACCAGAAAAATCCCCATATTCAACAAAATCACATGGCGTAAAATGAAGCAGAATAATGGAAAATAGCTCACAAAAAATTGAAATCGACAAGAAGTATGACAAGCTTTGACGTTAAAAGAGCTTTTCAGTTGATTTCTTTGATTTTCTTGAGATATTTGAGCTACGATACTTGATTAATTGTTGAATAGGCTTATATTCTCATTTTGTTATAGATGATTTCTTCATAGTGTGCGAAATATCTACTACGTAACTATCTGTTTAATTACTATAATCATCCATATGAATACCATAATTTCACTTCACAAAAATATTATCATTATTATAGCATTGTTTTTTTCTCATATGTTGCTAATGTCAAAGTGTGTCCATGTGACAAACATTGTTTGTTTTGATGAAAAGTTATATGTATGGGGCCATCAATATTTCACTACAATCAATTTGTATTCACAAAATTTGAACTCAATATTTGATAACTTTCCTAGGCCTATAGAATGCTCCATTTTCTTATAAACGACCGATTCGAATTTCTCCAAACAGTAGAAGTTGGTAGAAATGTGTAATAGAATAATAACAATTCTAATCAATAACAAAATCAATTACAATAATATCAATTTCTATTATAGGAATTCTAATTTCAATCAATGAAGTGAAAATGATAACATTCTTTCTTATACTTGTTATTCTTATAGGGATTTCACCAATTTTCCCAACTCCTCCCGAGAAAACCGTCAATCCGATTTTGCTGAAAAAATAATCCCAACCTGTTATGTTATCATCGAAACTTGATACAGAAGTATTGTTCTCAAGGTTATGGATGACAGTAGCATCGTTTAGACGGGGCACCACAAGAGCGATCTTTCCACCCCATTTTAATGATTGAAAAAACAATCAACTTTTTGACACAAAGACTTTAATTCTGTTATGACACCAACGTTTGGAAAAAGTTTTGATTGGTTGCACACTCTCTAAACCTGTATGCCACGTTCCCACGTACAAAAGAGAACATAAAAACGAAGCCCGATTTTGTTCGTCAAGTGAAATGAAGTCTTAGTTCAATGGAATTGAAAAATTGACAAGAATAATCTGTTGGTGGGGCATTCAACAAGCAATAATCAATCAATCAGTATGGTTGAATGTATCATTTAATTTTGTCATGACTCACTTGCAACTCATTGTCACTAATAACTAGGAATAATCATCATGTGAACTATGTGTTTGTTGTAAGAAGAGCTATCTACACACGGAAATATATTTGTCTCATCATGTGACTAAACTGATTGTGAAAGTAGCCTAAATAAATTGGTTGTGTGTACTCTCTGGCCAACGGGCAACCAAATTGACTATTCGCTGGTCGGCAGTAGCCTACACACGAACTGGCAATTAATACTGTGGTTCTGGTATCTATCGACGAAAGGAGGTTCATCTGCAGACAGAGCTTTCACGTTGATTGATGATCCATCTATTATGTTGGGGAACTCTGAAAGGTTGTGGAATTCTGCAATATGAAGTGTTTTACCTATATAGGCCTAAGACATACAAATCACAGAATACATTATAAATCTGTACATATTATTTTATATTGGGTTTTAACGACGCACTATACTGATGGCTACAATCTATTGGCGTCAGTGGATGATGAATGAGATGATGGGATGATGAGATGAAAGGTCATTTTATTAGGTGTTTTGGATGGTGGGAAGGAGTCGGTCGTGGCCTGTTGTTAAGGAACCATCCCAGTGGCCTACTGACCTGAACGACAGAGGAAAACCACGAAAAACCCCTGTCAGGATGGTTGACCATGGCGGGAATCGAACCCCGGTCTCCCGAATGACGGTTCAGTGTGTCAACACTCGGCCACGCGTCTCAGTATAAATCTGTACATGTGCCTGTATTCTATTCAATTTATATTGGTTTAACGACGCACTTTTTTCCTGATGACTGAGATCTATTGGCGTCTGTGAATGACATGAGATGATGAGATGGAAGGTTATTCAGTGTTTTTGGGAAAGTGGGAAGGAGTCGGTCGTAGCCTGTTGTTAAAGAACCATCCCAGTATTGACCTTATGACAGAGGATAACCAAAAAAAACTCTATGGTCCACCATAGGCCTGTACATGTACGGTACGACCGCCCTTGGGTTGCATAACTGATACACCGAAAATATGGTGCATCGAGAAAAAGGTAGGCCTACACTGAAAATCCAGTACACCGTAAGCATTATTCCAGATGATGACTGAATAGGAAGGCTACGATATTGCATTTGAATAGTGTGAGACTGGGCCTACCCCCTTCTCCCCAAAATAATAGACTAGCCATCATGCATGAAAATATCGTTCTTGCGGTGTTCAAGATTTTCGGTTTAGGTTAGCTCAACTTGACTCTGATATCAGATCCTAGTCTGTGTATGACAGTTTTGTGTACTAGCAACTAATGACCTCGGCAACGTACTTGCTTTAACTCTGGCCACGTATGCCTCATTTTCAAGAGGGAAGGATATGAGCTGGGGGGAGAGTTCAACCAATGCATTGCTAATGACACACAAAACTCGCGAGCAACTGGCTTGTCTTATGCCCGTTACATTGCCCATGACGAACTGGAACGTTCCAGATGCGTAGAATCGCAACGCAGTAAGAACTTGCGTTGCAATAGGCAAGGCATGGGACCTTGCTGTCGGTCTGGTCAAATCGCCTTCCAAAATGTTGCACAGTTCCAAGACGGTATATCTTGGGAAACCTGTACCGTTTGATCAGATTGTCATCCGACACATTTAATTGATCCAGCCTATCTTTGAATACTCTACCAGCTAACAATGATAGGCCTCTCCTGAAACTCAATGGCCTAGCCTCATCCAGAATTAGGAAACGCCCAGCGTTGAACATTGTAATATAATTAGTAGGATATAGGCCTAGCCTAGGCCTAGTTATATATGCCTAATATAATTATGTATATATAATTAGGCCTAGTGTTAATGTTTAAGTGGTTATATCAGTTATCATAAGTTATATTTCAGCTAGGTATAGTAGTAGCCTAGTTAGTGGTAGTTATTAGTGGTAATGTCAACGACACAACACAACTGTTTGACAGGTTAGGCTAGACCAAAGGGCTAGACAGACAAGGTGACTGGCGAACAGTGACTTACGCTAGGCCTAGTCGAGAACAAGTCAAAGTGAGGTTAGATGTAGAACCGGAATGATAAAATATGTAAATCAAATTGCGCGGTATTTAAAAATCCCCTTGCCGTGTTTTGGTGGCTAGAATTTACATGTTTCCTCAAATTCAGTCATGAAATCAATGTAGATTGATATTCAAAGTCAAGAGGTGATCACTTACTAGGGCCTAGGCCTACCAGTCTGGACTAGGCCTAGGCGTAGTCTCAAAGTTGAGACAATTTCTTCGGTACTTATCTCCAGAACTAATGAACTATGTGGATCTCAGACACTTGCTAGGGATTGGAGGGACGATAAAATATTTCTTTATGAGTTTGGATTAAGACAAAATATGGTATTATCTCGAAAGAAGGTCGTAACTTTGAACCGAATCAAAGTTATAACCTTTTGTGAATTTGGGCCCAGAAGATAATATAAACACACCCGTTGTTTATAAAATGTTACCATGGTTATCAGAGGGCCAAAACCAAAGAGGTTAGTATTTTAACCTCCTTGACCAAAAATGGGGTATACTCAATTTTTTTTCGGTTTTTATTTAATTATAAA
>OZ023332.1:8944570-9132070 GCA_964007535.1 Brachyptera risi
ATTATTGGTTGTTTCGTCATGATTCTATCAACTTGTGATTCTAGACGTGAGTGTTCTTCAGAACTACCGAAAAATAACCTTCCTCTCAACCCGAGCATTTTGGAGTTTTTTTCACGAAATTGACCTCTCAGTTTCAGATGAGAATTCGAAAATTACAAAAATCGAAATATATCTACCCAATGACTTTTTCTCGCATTGTTTGTTTTTTTATGGATAAACGGCACATTCATGACTCACTTTACATAATGGAAGTCCAACGAAAAACAATGCTTTTCAGAAGTTAAATCCATCTACAGCAAGAATTAACATCACTTCTTACTGATCGTATGAAACAGTTCGGTCCATTACAATCGTGATTGAAAAATAACATTATTCTGGGATATAGTGTTTGTCGTGGTATAACTGTACAGACATTGTCTGTTCTTGACATTAAGTTAAATGTAATTTATTGTCAATGTTGTTTTCACTCATACAGCAGCATTGAGCCTGTACGTATTGAACACCCGAACGGATCAATCCTCATGACTTAACTTGTATATTGTCCTTAAGTACAGTCTTGAAAACTAAGACGGTTATTTATCAAGCGGAAAATCTTGGGAGTACCGTGCGTTGACTTCCAAGTTGAAGCCATTTACGAAAGAGTAGTCTAGCCACACTATATAATACCCTAATACCCTATAATACCCTATTTACTCGAATTGTAAGAATTATCTTCAAAGTTCAGTAGAGTGAGAAACGATTCGAAACTTATTGACTTTGAGTAACTAGAAAAGAGGCCATATTAATTCACAATTTTACAAAAGACTGAAAAAGAGGATAAAATCTGTATAAGGTTTGCATGAAAGAAAAGAAAATGTTGGAGTTGAACTATGTTCCATTCAGCCATAGATGCTCTCGAAGCACAGAGTGAAAGCGTGCGTATCAAAAAAGAGTAAGACAGTAATGCATATTGAATATATCCCGAACCATTTATTTCTGGTCTACTATACACCATGTTTTTCTATGATGTTTGAAAATTCCAGAAATCCCATTTCCCAGTGTTCGTTTGATTCATCATGACTATGAGTAAGTTACGTTTTCATGGCCAACTCCATCATGTTTGGTGAGTGTATGGAGTTCAAACAACACAACGCCTATTTGACAAGCTTTACAATAAGATGTAAGATTCATCCATATTCAGTGGTAGTTTTGCATGAATTCTCTTCTGTAAGTCCGACGCAGTACAATAAGCTCGTGCATACAAACGAACCATTAACATTTCTAACATTTTCATGCTAAAGTGGAGACTTTTATCCTTTTTGTAATTCATTTTGAAAATTTCTGATGACAAATCCTTTCTCTTAAACTAGTACCATCAATGAAAAATACATTCTCTGCCCGTTTCATCTTCGATAAATAAGTCTAGAATTAGTGAGCATTGAACAAATGGTCCAGAGTTTTGCAACCATTGATAATTTATTCACGTTGGAGATATTGAAATGTTGGAAGAAGGAGATTTTGGAAAACCAGAATATGTAGGAAGATGTTGAGATATTACTCCGTAATTTCCACAGTCAGTAGAATTGAAAGCGAACAAATTGTTACGGGAGAGTGTGGGCGAGTTAAGGGGCCAGTAGTAAATTTAGTGGCGTTCTGTGGGTTGTGGGTAGTTTTAAATATGTCCATCCAATGCCTATATGGGCGACTTGCTGGCAAGATAGTTGTGGGCGGGATGGTTATTGCCCTACCGGCACTTTAAGGGCTCGAACAGGGCATATACATCGCTGGCAACATGAAAACTCTGCCCTTTGGGCAACCGGCGGGCAGGATGGTTCGGACGTGACGGGTACTACCCTAAGGGTGCCCTAAGGGTTCCCAAGTGGCTAGATTCTAGAATCCTTGTGAGTGTCTACATGTGTTGGGGCGTGATGGATAGTGCCCTTGAGGTGCCCTTATCGCTGGATGAGGGCATCTCAGAGGGTTTGGGCGAGATTCATAGTGCCATGAGGGTGCCCTATTGGCCAGATCTGGGAACATTGCTATGTGAACTGAAATGGTCAAATAATGAAAATATATTATGTTTCATGTTTTAATTCATTGAAATATTTATCTCATACTGATTTTTCACTCGATTGTCAACATATTAACGGATTGAAGTCCGACTATTGTCGATTAGGTAAATTCACTTGTTTATACGAACAACACCGAGCGATTTTCATAACTTGTCCAGTAGGCCTAGATCATCTTTTTTAAAAAGAAATCAGGCATATTACTCTTTTTAGGAATTGAAATATCGTCTAACAAGTTCCACATATTGCATCTTCATTAACTTGGACTAGTCAAACGCGAAATATGCGTTGTAAGATGAGCGAGATATCTGAATAAGGTATAAAAGTCCTTGAAGTAGTTCTATCCTTGCTACTTTATCGACTCTGGTATTCTACACACCTTGATATCTGAATAAGCTATAAGAGTCGTTAAAGTAGTTCTTCTCTTGCCACTTCAATGACTGGTATTCTACACACCTTGACGCATATACAAAATACTTTATTGTTGGTCAACTCTTGAATCTAGAAAGCAGTGAATCTCGACATCTTAATTCTGTCACAATTTTCATGATATATTTTATGAATATTATCAGTCATTTTATTTTTTTTCTTCAAAACGACTGATCAGAATTGCTTAAAAAATCGTAATGATGTGTAAAATCCATGTATACACATTTGGAGAAAATGTCATTCCATTTGGGGAGATTTTATTTTTCAACATTTTCCGCCCAGCCAAATCTTATGGGGTTTTTAGAAACTTTGAGATGATGATTCTCAAAATCGGTCCGACCGATTCATCCCAAAAACTATACAGTTCTAAGTTGGATGAGTTTGCGTGTACAAAAAAAGTTTCATGTTGACCAGTCAACCCTTGCGACCTGTGGAGTGCTTACAAAAAAAAAAAAAAAAAAAAACACACAGACAAAGCCCTATAAGAGTGGGATGGAGACTTCGCTACGCTCATCAATTATCATTCCTATAATCACACCTACTGTTATAACATTAGATCCTCTGTTTTTAATTCCATCAATAATTATTTGAACGTTCTGTTCTGAAAATAACGCGCAATGTGCTTGACTAAAGAGAGACAGAGGAATACAAGATGGGCGCGCAAAAGTGAGTGAGCAGTTGATTGTTACTATCAGATCGAGAGCCTTTTGCCTTTATGCATTGGCGCGTTGATTTTTCGTGTTGCTCCGTGGGCTCCGTGATAGAATTGAGTGTACGCATACGTTATATGTTCAACAAGGTTATTAGGATACATTGTTTGCCTTATTGTGATGAAAAAGTCTAATTTATGCCATTCTTTTTCTCTTGCATAGACTGAATAAGGTAAGGCAAACGGCCACCGACCATCATGTTTGATCGACAATTCAGTGATCATACCAACTGTGAAAAATTAGCTGCGTATTGTGTACTTTCATCTCAATTCTCAGTCAATTATTTTGCTCTTTCTCTCATGTATTGGGATTCTAATTCTAGTTTCCGAGGAATATTATTATTCACTTCAATATTTCTGGCTGAAACACGTCCATTTCAATCATGTTTTCAATCATCATTCAATCGAGTTTCAATTTCTGTTTTCCAATTACCATTTTCAATCATTCAATCGAGTTTCAATTTCTGTTTTCCTCAGCTGCCTAATATTTAATTTTTGTTGTTGGCCCGCTTGGGTGTAAACAATGTCTCCAGAAACGACAACCGTATTGTGCATTAAATGATTTGAAGCGACAAGCGAAGTGTAATTTGCGTGTGTGGATTAATTAACGTGTGATGATGATATAATAACTTGAAGGTAAGTGATGGATGAGGAGTAACTGTGATAATAGTGTTATACTTGTTAAACCACACCCCAAGTTGGGCCTATCAATATTGGGCTTAGGCTAGGCCTACTAGAAAAAACAAAGCAACGTAACCACAGCCTTCTTTATTCAGATCATTCTTCTCTGATACTGCCCTTTCACTCGGGGTATGCTTCCCATGTTAACCGATGTCCAATTATTTTAGTTCACAAAATAGCCGATGGTGCCGTTGTTTCCAGACCATGACGTCACTTTCCAAAGATGTTCAAGTAAATCAGTTTATTTGAAGTGTCATATCTGCGAAGATACGAATCACTTTGGGAATTTCCGTAAGATAATTTGAATTACGCACGCACTCTATTAGGCCGTGACTTCGCGAGGTCACCAACTTGTAAATTTGTTTATGATAATAAATGATATGAAAGATTTTATTCAATAATATAATGGATCCGGAATATCACCGGGACAAGTTCTTGAATGATGTGCATTGCTTGGGTCAACATAAATATCGTTCACGTCTAAATCTGGGTAAGCCTATAGGCCCTCGCCAAAATGTAGATATGACATAACCTCAATAACGTCGCAAGAAATTGACAGAATATTGTGACAAGAATGACTAGAAAAGAATGACAATTGTTCGAAGTTGGATCTTTAGATACCAGGGTGCAGTACATACCAGACCATTTTTGCCTGCGCGAGCAAATATGCGCGAACCCGTCAAAATAGCCCGAGTGAAAGGGCAGTATCAGAGAAGAATGATCTGAATAAAGAAGGCTGTGAACGTAACTCGACCTATAAATCAGTCCAAGCTTCTATTTAGGACTAGGCCTAAGGCTTATTCTAGTTTTCAGGTTTTTAGATTAGTAGGTCTACGTCTATGCAACATTCACGAATCACGAAACATGTCATTAAGCGTAGGCCTACAGCTTATAGGCCTATTTTAGACTCACGCAATAGGCATTCGGAACACTGAATATTATATTTAGGCCTAGGCCCAGGCCTAATCATGAATATCATCATATTTCTAGGTCCAGTTCCTGTTCAAAACTTCCTTATTGAGAGAAATTCAGAAACTCTATGCCACCAGAGGTGGGCCCACCTCTTTCAGATCTTAGATGAATCATTTGTTTGCTTTTATAACTTTGAAATAATGTGTAGGCCTACTTGTATATTTCCCACCCAGGTTATACACTTGGCTGGACAAGGCAGTAAGAATGTGGGGGACATCATGAACAATGTCCTAAATCGTACTTCATCAAGGCAGTGCCACAGTTGCTTCGTTAAACGGCCTGGAATACTAGAATTAGTATTCAAACGTTTCCTCGGTTGCTGGACGGACATGATCTGACGTAAGTTGAACATTCTGGTCTTGCCAAGGACTTACAATATCCTGGACAAATCAAGTAGGCGGGCCTATGAATTGAAAGAAACGCTGGGTGGATTGCAGAGACGGAGTTTAAACCCCGGCCTACCTTAGACGCCATCTAAGTAATAAATTGCATTGCAGCCACAATGCAATCTCTTACTTGGACGGCGTCTAAGGTAGGCCGGGGTTTAAACTCCGTTTCTGCAATCCACCCACTGTATCTAAACGACCGCCTGTTGTCACAAGGTTAATGGTAGGGCAGAGCTGAAGTGCAGTCGTATGGCTATCCTGATTTTTTGTCGGGACTTATCAAATTCATGAAACATCCGAAAGTGAAAAAAATTACCGGACACATGACCTATTGCTAAAAGCTTCTACAGAATATTTCAGAAACCCCCAAAAAGTTGAAATGTCAAAGAAACTTGATCCTAACTATCTTGGACTACCTCATCGACCTAAACACTGCTGGCTTATATTTAGTTGGGCCTATTGGTAATTAAGTTTTTTGCCAATGAAAAAAAATGAAACCAACCCATAATTGTGCACTCAAGACACTAGATTTATGAATTTAAAAAAGTTTCTCCCACGGAAATCGACCGTAAGTAGTTTCCCTGATACGGGAGTCAGCCATGCTAATCACTGCACAGCGATGATTCGCGTCAAGCTTATTGTTATTTTCGCACTAATACAACATAGAAACGCGACGAACCTGTGGCGCGTCACATAAGATTGTATTATTTTGCCGGATGGCCGGCCTAGTAGGGTAGTCACTTCGTTGAAGGAATGATTTTTTACCTGGATCATTCACCTATATATCATTGCATGCGTTTTTGCCTTTCAAAATATATTTCAAGAAGTTACGGGCACAGTCAGCTTAGTTGCTAATGCGCTCGTTTCGTTCAATCCGGGAGGTGAGGGGGATATCAAGACTTGGTTTGATCCCTGCCTCAAGGATCACAAATCTTCACAGGGATTTTTCATGGTTTCCAACTGTAGTCTAGGTCAATACAGGGATGGTTCCTACAATATATGCCACGACCGCTTCTTTCTCACTCTCCTCCCCATCACCTTTAGAAAGAAATATTATTTTCATTGATCGTTCATCAGTCGTGAAAAGTTCTTAGTTATCGTTACAGTGCGTCGTGAAACCAAAACAGATGAATAATCTAATTCAAGAAGTTGTTTGGATTTTTTCGCGTAAAGACGTCAAGTGTTTTCTTCAATTGCCATTCTTGGTGTCACCTACATTTGAGCAGAACCTTCCTAACTATACGGTGCGCTTTCATGTATCAAAGTTCCAGTCAACTTTCAGTGGTTATGAGAGTTACCGTGGGGGAAACTTTATGCCTGCTCTAGGGTTACCCTCACCAGATTGGTCAATAATGAGAGTCTAAACCAGGATCAGTTTGCTTCTTCACATATATGTAACAACTCTAGCACAACATTTCTCTTGAACAATTCATTGACTATTTCTAAATATTCTCTCAGTCCTCCTCATATATATGAAGGAGTATCAACGCTACTCTAATCTTGAACCAGCCTTTATGCACGGTTCTAGGTAATATGATCGACTCAATAATATCACTAAGACCCGGTATTACCAATGTGGGAGTAGCTACAACTGGTAGATAAAAGTTGTTATCATCCATGGTTACCTGTGATATTTGTTTTCACCAACTCTCAGATAACTGCTAACTGGACTTGGTAATACCGGGCCTAACTGAAACATTGCGACAGTGTATTCACGACAATAATATAGGCCTACCTAAGTTATAAAATACATAATATCACTTATAGAATCCAATTAATCAATTCAATTCAATTCTGTGCAAAATAACCCAGTCATTATGCCACAAAACCCCCGTGAAACAAAGTTATTGATAGCAAATGTTATAATGTGCTATTTTTGTTTTCATTTCCAGTTGCGGTACCGTACGACGATCGTTTCCGGACGCAGAACCTGGAGAAATTGATTCCAAAATTGAGCTGCGGTTTTGAGACAGCCGGAATAGAAAGAGCGGGCGGCTAGAGCTTTCAGGAAAGGTAACAGCCCCCTCCCTAACATTGCACCGGCCGCCAATCTCAATGCCCCCCCCCCCCCCCTCCAGTGCTTGACATCCCGATCAACAACCACCATGCACTGACGCCCCCCCCCTCCTCCAAACGCACGACGAACCGACTACCACCCTGTCCTTGAAAGACGCACAGAACATCATTGTGGAAGAGGACGAGGCAGAATGTCTACAAAGAGGTTCAGCTTACACCTCACAACATCAGCGGCAATGCTACAGGCAAATTTTGTAAAATATTGAAAATCTCAATTTCAATTCATGCTTTGTGACAGGAATATCTCCATTAAGGTTGTTCATTAAATTGTACTGACATATCCCAATTGATGTACGCCTACATACTTGCTAAGGTACGTTTACTCTCGAGCTTTGTGCCACGTGCAATACGCTACCATAATAAGTGACCGCCAACACTCACTCAGCGCACGAATACGTTTACTGTTGAGCGCAATGACGACGTCATAGTTCAAATTGTGGTTACGCTACCACGAGAAATTCTGTAAGCTTCCACCAAATGTATCCAATCAAACTATATGAGGTTATTAATACTGTTGGACCATAAACTACCTGAATAAGAGTGCCGAAAACTGAAATAATATCTTGTGCAGACCGGTTCATGAATAGCAGTCAACACGTTGGTTCTGACAGTTTATACATGTAAACAAAACTTCTCATTGCATTGTGGGTCTCAGCACATGTTTCCTCTGAAAGAGATGGACAAAGTCCATCTCTTGGCGCACGTAGCAAGTGTTCATGCAGCTGGGAGAAATTCGCTCTCTGATTGGTCAACGCACGTTGCCGGCTGCTCAAAGCATGTTGCTCGTAGCTCAAAGCACGAGAGTAAACGTACCTTTACGTCGCCCTGATCATCGGTAATGAGACATGTTACTAGGAGGCTATTATTATAATTTTTATTGAAACAGTTCAATTATCTGAATCTCATTGTGCTGCATATCTGTAGTTGAACTGTTTGTGGATCATATCATATTTCCAGAAGGTTATGAAATTGCCATAATTTTTATTGCAACAATTCAATTATCTAAATCTTAATGCACAGCTTATCTGTAATTTGAGACTGTTTTGTTGGTGCTTAATTGATTGGGCCCTACTTTATTTTCATTTTAAAATTTTGTAAAAATTCAATTATCAAATCTTATTGTGCTGCTTATCTTTAATATAAGACTGATTGTCCCTGAGAGCTCAAATTATCAAGAGGTATTTTCATTTTAAGTGCACAAATGTATATTCACACTGAATTATTGCTTAGGACAGTTCATGGGCGCTCACATCCTAGATTGTGTTCTCCATTTTATGTCAATTGCAGCGGTTTGAGTCGGTGACTGAAATGTCACTGTCATAATTATCTCCAATGAGACTGTTCTAGGGTGCTCATATGACAGTACTAGAATATGTTTATCATTTTTATATACATGTATTGTATCAGTTGATTTGAATAATTCTACCGTTATTGCTCAAACTGATATTCTCTGTGTGATTCTGAAAGAAAATCTGTGTTTTGTATAATTATACGCCATGAGCAATTCCAAGTCAACTGTAGTCGAGGGTGTATTTCCAGTACCTAGCAATTTGAAATGAAATAACTTTCACCACATTTCTGTGTCACAGTAATTATTTGAATTCATTGGTTCAAATTATTTGAACTGAATAATTTGAAATCCTTGAAAAATTCCCGAGTGTCCTGTTCTACCTCTCTGATTCTGCAATGTACTCTTTTGTGACACTGACCATTTTATATCATTTTGATTGAGCAATCGAATTGATGAGTACCGTATATACCAGTATATATACCGGACGGCCCATATATACAAACCTTCATTGGTTCCTGACTCCAAAGTGTACAGGATAACAATATGAAATACATGAGAAATGATGATAAAACGGAATTATGTGACTGAATAATATTATATATATAGGCTATATATATATATATATATATATATATATATATATATATATATATATATATATATATATATATATATATATATATATATATATATATATATATATATATATATATCATCATGTGGGCCACAACTGGGCTTATTGTGGGTGGAATGAAAGTTTTTTTAAGGGTAATGTGTGGGTGGAATGAAAGTTTTTTTAGGGGTAATGTGTGGGTAGAATTCTGGCACAATATGACAATCATATGGGTAGAGTTCAGGCGTGTTGTGGGGCGATTTGTGGGGCAATTGGGGCGTGTTGCTAAGCACTGATGGCTGGTGAATGAATGAATATTAGAGTTTTAAGGCGCATCGACAGCGAGGTCATTTAGCGCCTGTCGAAATATGTTGCAACAAAAGGTGAAAAGTGTGATATAAAGGTAGAAGTGAAATTTTGATGAGAACACCTAAATACATTAAACTAAGACTAAGACTAAACTATGTCTACAGTGTCTAAAGACGTTATACACCAATTTGTTAAAACCGAACATGTGTGTGCTGTAAAGAGTCACACCCATGGCACTAGGATGAGAACGTTGTATTACTTGTTCTCAGATCAAACTCCCCCTCAAATAGGAGTGGAGGAACGACAAACCATAATAGATATATGGTGGAATATGGTTTGATTTAAAATACTCCTGATGTCTATCCCAAGAGATCGGCATCAAGAATAAGTATCAACTGTCAAAAAGCAGTACATTGGTGAAAGATGATTGCACAAACAACGTCATCTTGAACGGACATGGAAATGTCCTGATTCGGGCAGTTTGAAAAATGATACTGGTAACAAGACGACTTTATCGTCTAACGCAGATCCACGAGCATGTCAAATGAGATCCAATAGCTTCGATAATCTTAGAAAGCTGAATATGGTATCTATCGATTTTGAATTATTCCCTAAAATCTTTGACATTGTGTCTTCCATACGAAGCTGTCTCCTCAGAGCAGTATATTTCTGACACTCGAGTAATATGTGTCGAACAGTTAAAATCTCGTTACAAATCTCACATCTAGGGACGATTTTATCGGGGGTGAAGAGATAGGAATGGGTTAAAAGTGTGTGTCCCACTCGCAGACGAGTGAGAACTACTTCCTCCCTCCGTGAACCTCGGATTGAAGATTCCCAAGCACTAACAGTTGGCTTAATCTCTTTCAGCTTGTTGTTGGTCTCCCTGTCCCACTCTTTTTGGAAACGAGATTTGAAAAGTAGTTTGAAATACGCCTTGAAATCATTGAAAGGTACTCTCGGGTTGTCAATATCTTCTTTATCCGTCGCTTCTTTGGCAGCCCTGTCCGCTGACTCATTACCACCAATCCCCACGTGTCCAGGTACCCAGCAGAACACTACACTGACATCCTGCGAGGCAAGGGCGGTCAGGAGTGTCTGTACTTTCTGGACTAGATGGTGAGTTGGGAAGATCTGAGTCATGGCTTGGAGTGCACTCAAAGAATCGGAACAGATCAGGAAGCACTTCTCAGGCCGTTGTTGAATGTGCTGTAGAGAGGTGACAATTGAAAACAACTCGGCTGTATATACGCTACTCATCGAACCTAATCTGATACTAACAGTGGATGATTCGCTGACGAATGCGCAGCCAACTTTGCCGTTCAGTTTTGATCCGTCCGTGTAGTATTTAATATGTCCGGGGTATTGTGTGCAGAGCTCTAGGTATTTTTGCTTATACTCTTCCGCACTCGTGCTTGCTTTCGTACTTGATGACAAGTTCATCAAGCACTCCGGACGTGGAGCCAATCAAGGGGCGGTATCACTAAATTGAATTGGATAGACTCGAGGGTATACAAATGACTCTTCGACCAAAATATGATTCAAACGAATTCCAGTTGGTATGGTGGCGAATGGTTTCGATTCATAGAGAGCATGAAATCTAGGATTGATAACTGATTGGTAGGTGGGATGATGCTTACTGCAGAATAACTTCGAAGCGTATGAGCAAAGGAGATATGCACGTCGACTCTTCAACGAGGGCTCACCAGCCTCACAATACAAGCTCTCCACCCGACTGGTACGGAGTGCTCCTATGGCCAGTCGGATGCCTGTGTTGTGAACTGTATTGAGTGGCTTCACGTAGCTCTCTCGTGCCGGGTCGTACACAACACTACCATGATCCAATTTGGAACGTATTAATGCTCGGTAAAGCCGCAGCATTGTGGTGCGATCCGCTCCCCATTTGGTACCACTGAGATAACGGAGAAGGTTAAGAGATTTGAAGCACTTGAGTCTGAGTTGCGAAATGTGAGATTTCCAGTTCAACTTCACGTCAAACGTCAGCCCAAGGAACTTGGTCGATTCTGCGAATGTAAGGAGTTCTCTACGAAGATATATATCTGGGTCAGGGTGCAGGCCTCTCAGACGAGAGAAACGCATGCACGTTGATTTTGATGTAGAAAATCTGAATCCAGTTTCATCTTCGCATGCTTCCAGTTTCCTAATTGCAAGTTGGATTTGGCGAGAGGCCGTTGCACTTCTCGCTGACTTACTGAATATAGCCAAGTCGTCGACAAATAAGGAAGAAGTGATTGAAGATGGAACGCTTCGAATTATACCATTTATTGCGATGGCGAACAAAGTAACACTGAGGATAGAACCCTGTGGTACACCGTTCTCTTGGATGAACTCATCCGACAACACATTACCAACTCGTACCTTGAAACGTCGGTTGGTCATGAAATTACAGACAAAATTAGGAAGATGGCCTCTGAAACCCCATTGTGACAAGGTTTTCAATATGTTGAAGCGCCAGGTAGTATCGAATGCTTTCTCAAGGTCGAAAAATACAGCTATCACTTCCTGCTTCGTAAGAAAAGCTTCCTGTATGAAGCTTTCCATACGAATTAGATGATCCAAAGTATTTCTATTTTTTCTGAATCCAGACTGTACTGTGCAGAGGAGGTTTTTTCGTTCCAACCACCAAACGAGGCGGTTGTTCAACATCCTTTCCATCACTTTACACAGACAGCTGGTCAGAGATATGGGTCTATAGCTTGATGGTGAATGCTTATCCTTGGATGGTTTCAAGATCGGTACCTGGATAGCTTGTCTCCAGGAATCAGGGAAAGTATCAGTCGAATAGATATGGTTGAAAAGGTTGAGAAGGTCATTCAAAGCGTTAGCTGGCAGGTGTTTCAAGAACTGATTGTGTATTCTATCAATCCCTGGTGCTGTGTCTCTTGCGCACGTTATCGCGTTCTCCAACTCCCATACACTAAACGGCACGTTATACACCTCGTTGTTCGCAGAAGAGAAATCTAATCTTCTACATTCTGCAGCACGTTTGTGTATTTGGAACGATGCCGAGTAGTGGTGAGAGCTAGAGACGTCCGAGAAATAGGACCCGATAACATTAGCTATTTCCTGTGGCTCGGTAATTAGACTACCATCCTTGTTCATCCCAGATATAAAAGATGATTTGAATTTGCCGTCTATCTTCCTCACTCTATTCCACACCTTGGTGAGGGGTGTGTGAGCATTAATGGATGAGATGTAAGAATTCCATGAGGCTTTTTTCGAAGTCTTAATGATGAAACGAGCCCTTGCTCGGAGTTTCCGGAATGCCATAAGGTTGATATTGGTTGGGTATTCCCGGAAAATTCGAAGGGCTTGTTTCCTCTTACGGATCGCCACCTTACATTCCTTGTTCCACCAGGGAACAGGTATGTGGCGTTGGTTGGTCGACGTAAGAGGAATGCTCTCTTTCGCGGTGGCAATAATCACCTCTGTCACATGCTCAGTCCTACTATCAGTATCATGTATGATATTCGAGTTCTTCAAATCAACACGCTTTGTGAAAAGGCTCCAGTTCGCGCGGCGCAAGTTTCACTGGGCACACCGCAAGGGCCGTTGATGAGAATCTACTCTCAAGATGAGTGGGTAGTGGTCGCTACCACACAGATCTGAGTGAACGGAGAAATTGAAAAGAGGTGCGACAGATGGGGTGCAGACACAAAGATCGATCGCTGAGAACATACCGTTGAAAGCATTAAACCTTGTTTTCTCTCCATTGTTGAGAATAATCAAGTCGTTGTCGTTGAAAAATTGCTCAAAAAGGCGTCCTCTGCCGTTACTATCCACCATTGTGTCACCCCACAAGTTATTGTGGGCATTTAGGTCACCTAGAATAACATAGGGACGTGGGAGCTGTGACACAAGGTTATCCAGATTTATTCTAGTAACTGGAGCCCATTCAGGTAAGTGAATATCACAGAAGGTAACAGGCTGAGGAAGAGCAATTCTGACTGCCACTGCCTGTAGTGGTGTTGTTAGCGGCAGTGGACTTACGTGACAGCTGTCGTGGACAGCTGTGGCTACTCCCCCATGGGCTCTGTTACCTGTCAAGTCATCGAAACGATAGAAACTATAGTTACGTACCTTAGAGAGTCACAAGGTTTGAAGTGCGTTTCTTGAAGAAAGAAACATATCGGTTTAATGTTCGATGTCAATAGCTTGATTTCTTCTCTGTGCCTGTTGAAACCATTGCAGTTCCATTGTATCAGAGCCATTTTGTGTAGATGATGTTCTTGTTTACTTTTACTGTAGATAGAGTTACCTAAGACCAGCTTAGGTTACTAAAGATTTCAAGTTCTTTTTAGATGAAAGGATTTCCCCTCAGAGGATTTTGCGGGAATGCCGAGCTCTGCGGCTACATCCTTTCTTGCTCCTTGGGTACTTCCTCTGTTCCTTCGTTTTTGTTTGGGGGGTGTGAATCCCCGGGTGTCGGGCACAGCACCCGACGCCGGTCGCTCAGTGATGTCGGATGAAACGCCCGACACAGGAGATTCATCTTCATCCTCACTTCCTGTCACCATTATTTCCTCTACGGTTTCAGCCTCAGCTTCCGGAGTGAATTTACCTTTCAATAGTTTTACCAGATCATGTACCTCGTTCTGTAACTTGTCAATTTTGAGGTTTTGTGACGATACTAACTCTCCCATTCTCTTCTGCTGTTCGATCAGTTTCTTGTTTTCAGCCTTCAAAGTGAGTATTTCTTGCGATTCCTGGGACGTTGTTTTATTAGCTGCGGCTTTGGCAAAAGAAGATGGAAGGGCAGAGATAGGAAAGAGATTTCTATATTTCTGTCGAGCATCTTGATGAGTCATTTTATCGACAGTTTTGAACTCACTGATCTTCCTCTCTTCTAACCACTTACTGCAGGCCTTTGAAGACGCCGCATGTCCACCGTTGCAATTGATGCAACGAGGGCCGGACACGCAAGGCGTTTCGTCGTGCCTTTCAAGGCCGCAGTTCGATGATGGGTTCAGATTTGCAGAAAGCTTGGCCATGTCCAAAGCGTTGACAGATGAAACATCGAGTTGGATTTGGAATGTACGGTCTAACAAGTATACTGTTGTAGCCAGCCACCAATTTTGTTGGAACGGTACCGGTAGAAAAAGTCAAAATAAGTGTGGCTGTGGGTACATCCTTTCCATCAACTCGTCGGGTAATACGGTAAACATCCGTAACATTTTGACCAGCGAGTTCAGATTTAATCTCTTCAACGTCACAGCATAAAAGGTCATTGCAAGTAATCACTCCCTTAGAAGAATTAAGGAAGGGATGAGGACTGACTAGGATGGGGAATAAATTTGCAAAGCTGGTGGTCTTCAAAAGCAGTTGTGATTGAATATCGCTGTCTGTTTCTACAAGCAGGAGAGTTCTATTCCTAACTTTCGTGACTTTGCGAACAGTACCAGCAAGACCTCGAATAGCTTTCTCGATAGCAAAAGGTGACACGTCATGAAAGGTTTTCCCATCGGAACGTTCTATTTGCAAAAATCTAGGATTAGCTGGTTTGCTTGATTCTAGATTCTGAAGAACTTGTTCTTTCGTACATTTATAATCTCTAAGAGATCGATTTTTTTTTTGGGGGGGGGGGGGGGGAATTGAGGGGAAATTAAGTGTATTCATATTTGGACCCACGAGTAGCTAGGGAAATAAATGTCCGCTCCCACAGAGCCTCGCTTGTGGGAGTAAAGCTAGAGTAAAACTGAAGTTCACCATGTGTCCAGAGTTTATCGTTTGGAACTACTTCATCCCGTAGTCATTCAGCCCTTTAGCACGATTAATTACACCATTGGCTTGGGTTCATATCCTTGTTCACAGCGAGATCGTCAATATTGTCGTGGGTGTGAGTGGTCACGAGGAGTCGGCACGAAGATAAGAATGGAGACAAGTCCAGGAAAGAGAGAACACAGAGTAGCAAAGATCATGGAAGAGGGTGATAATGATGAATGATTGCACGAGAACTCCTTATGACCGCTCTGGTCACCGAAATGGGCACCCACTCGACCGACGGTCCGAACTTAGTCTGGACCCTCACCCCAGACCTTATCGCCATGGGTGACCCTGCTGGAAGCAAATAAATTGCTTCCGACGATGGCTCTGGGATTCACGGGGCCACGCAAGCCCCCACACCACGTCAAGGTGTTCGGATCCTTTGAGGGGGCTGATGGCTGGTTGCGGGCAATGTTGGGCTAGCTGCAGGTAGATTGTGGGAAGGATCCGACCAAGCCCGTGTGGGGCCTTTACAAAATCGAGGGGACACATTTTTAAGGGTGCCCGCAAAGTCAGCCCACAAAAGGATGCAAGGGTACCCTCAGGGCGAGATGTGGGGTATAGTTGCGGGCGTCTTGTGGGCGAGCTAATTTTGTAACCACGACTAATTCGTTCATCGTCTTCTGAGCCACATTTTGCATATTCCATATCAAGTCACTCATCCATCAAGAGAAGTCTCTACAACAACTGCGGACTCCACTTGGTGAACTGTTCCGAAAAATGCCACGATATGGCTTATATACAAAAACAAATTCAATACCTCCGAAATACGGGTGATCGGTGTACAGTATAGGTGGTATAACACAGCTGTGCACATCATCAATATACACATATAATCGCCAGCTTGATAGGCACAGATGAAGTTTTAACACAGGTGCAGCAATATAAAAGAATTTGGAATGATTGTTAAAAAAAAACAATTTTGTTGGCGAATGTTCAAATATGTTGTTTTCATGATTGATAAAAGAATTAATCAGATTTCATGAACAAAGAATGGAATTATATGCATGCATGAATGGATGAATGTGGAAGCTATGCTTCATACATTCCAGAATAAAGGTGTGTAAATACTTTCGATTATCTACCATAAAAGTTACCCGCTCATCGTATAGTGCACATGTTGCATTTTCCTGTTCTATATGGAGGAAAGGAGCTCCGAATTGGGGTTTTATAGGACAAAATGTACATGAAATGTTCATCAGGAGCACGCGCGCCTTCACACGATACATCAGAACGCTCGGCCTGAATCGCTTCAGGATCAGCAACAGAAACGGATTCAGAATGGTGTGTTCTCAACAATTGTTGTAGCACTCACACTTATTCATGCACTTGTACAGCAGTGTGGTTCCAATCTTCGAAACAAGCCGTAACAAATCCGCTTCGTTCAGTAATGTACAGAGTGATTCTCTTTCGCATGTCAAGACTACGCACGTTGTTCATATTTCCGATTACTCTACCGAATTGATCAACTCCACTATCGACAATATGATAACGAATGTGAAAAATTACATCTGATCTCAGTTACCTAAAATTCGTTGAGATAAATCATCAAATGAATAAACCGGATAATTTTAGGAACTATTTATAATTCATATTCATTCACCTGCATTGATCAATTGATGCATTTCATGAGCTCTCTTTCGATCTCATTCACGAGATCATGCACATCCGAGTAACTCCTCACCATTTGACACTTTTACACACTCATAACCACACTTCGTCCACTCAATGTTTGGCCGACATGTTTAATCAAGTTACTAGATTTGAAATGCGTATTTGCACACATGACACAGTTGGTTCCCAAGGTCAAGCAAACACTTCACTGCCATAACTCCTTCATCGAAGCGTACAATACCGTTATTTCTCTTCACCAAACGTTCATAACTAGTTGTGTGAATCATGACGTCATTCACTAGACATCGTTCGTGAAATATCTACTCCAAACTTACCGAGTTATTATCAGATAATTGTCCACTGCTAACATTCAACAGCACACTGGCATGTGCACCAAACACAACAGTCTTATCGCGCCGTGACGCGTTCAGAGTAAGACATCCACCTGACAAGTCCTTGATGAGAGTTTCGGCACCATGATGCCAGTTCTCTGTTCATCACCAAGTTCATCTGCTCGACTCGCTCATAATTTGTGAATATTTTGTCGAAATGTGTTGCGTAACTGAGAATAAATTCGAAAGGATGCCATTGAAATTTTCAAACCTAAAAGGTGACGATCCCCAGAGACCTCTTCCAAATTAGTGACTGACAGTGGTGAATTAGTGACTGAAAGTGGTGAATTAGTGACTGAGAGTGGTGAATGCAAAAGCGTATGAGCATTGCATGCCATCCATTCTTTACCGTATGACTTCTGTACGAAGAACAAACTTTCTGATTGAATCTCTGGCCAGTCGAATGTCGCCAGGTTGAATGTTTTTTCCCAGGTACTACATACACCTCGCTCGAGTTCCTTGGATCTAACGATTCCAACAAAACCATTTCACAATACCTTGCATAACATTGCGCAAATAATCAGGAGTGAAGGACGTGGTAATAATTATTGAACAAAGTGATTAACATCAAGACCGATGAGTCAGGAGATGTCTCCACTGCTTCTCTGGAATTATACAAATGTGGATCTTCATCACGAAGTTGGTCTACATCCCCACGATAGACACGAGCAATTCCATAATCTCTTGTCACTTTTCCACCAGGTTTCGAGCAATTTGAACACTCATATTCGCCATTTAATTATTCAATGTTCCGAAGCGGGCTCAAGTGACACTATCTACAGTAGTGATCAGACAATGCACTCTTACATTCCATCTTCATGGAGAGTTTCAAGCTCAGACACTAATGGTTGAAAAAACGTGTCCATCTTTGGTTTCTGTCCCGCCACAAGCAATGCATCAATTATGTTGTTTCCTCTCTTTTCATGACATTTGGTTCTTATTCACTTGTATGGGCCAAATATTCAATTCCGATGATTTTGACGAAGATGCTCCGTCGGTGTTCCACAGCCGAGTGATGTCGAAGGGGAGTGCGTTAACTGTTCGAAAAAAAAAGTGTTCGAAAAAAAAAGTGTTCGGATAAAAAACTGTTCGAAAATAAAACTGTTCGAAAAATTAACTGTTCGAATAGATAACTCTTCGAATATTAACGCAGTGGTTTGATATTTCGGTCAAGCTGTACGCGGGCGTGAGGGGGACTCTCCCTCCCCCTGAAATACTATCAAGACTTTTCAATAGCGCCAATTTTTCAACCGAGCAGTTAAATTTGATCTGTTAATATTCGAACAGTTAAATTTTCGAACAGTTTTTTTTTCGAACAGTTTTTTTTTCGAACAGTTTTTTTTTCGAACATTTTTTTTTCGAACAGTTTTTTTTTCGAACAGTTTTTTTTTCGAACAGATTTTTTTTCGAACAGTTTTATTCTCGAACAGTTTTTTTTTCGAACAGTTTTTTTTTCGAACAGTTTTTTTTTCGAACAGTTTTTTTTTCGAACAGTTTTTTTTTCGAACAAGTTTTTTTTTCGAACAGATTTTTTTTCGAACAGTTTTATTCTCGAACAGTTTTTTCTTCGAACAGTTTTTTTCGAACAGTTTTTTTTTCGAACAGTTTTTTTTTCGAACAGTTTTTTTTCGAACAGATTTTTTTTCGAACAGTTTTTTTTTCTAACAGTTTTTTTCGAACAGTATTATTTTCGAACACTTTTTTTCGAACACTTTTTTTCGAACATTTTTTTTTCGAACAGTTTTTTTTTCGAACAGTTTTTTTTTCGAACACTTTTTTTTCGAACACTTTTTTTCAAACACCCCTTTTTGAACACTTTTTTTGAACAGATTTCTTCTCGAACACTTTTTTCTGAAATTTTTTTTTCAACATTTTTTTCCCAACAGTTTTTTTTTTCGAACAGTTGTTTTCTTGAAACTTTTTTTTTCGAACCCTCTTTCGAACAGTCTTTTTCGAACACTTTTTCATTCGAACACTTTTTCGGACACTTTTTTCAACACTCATTATCGACAACTTCTTTTCGAACACTTTTTTCTGAGGGGATTGCTTTGAAACACCAAAAGCATCTCACACCGGAAAAATATCACACCGAATATATCTTACACCAAAGAATTCGTACACCGAAAAAATCATACACCGAAAATATCTTGAAACGAAAATCTCGTTCACCAAAAATATTATTTAGGGTGGAGCTGAAATCAAAATTCAAGAGTTTCAGAAATTTGAGAGTTTCAAAATAGTGGGGACTATTCCTCCTCCGTCAGAATAATTTAGTGTGTAGTATGAAAAGATCGTTCTCTTCAGTGAACGAGATTTTTGGTGTAGGATGTTTTCGGTGTATGATTTTTTTGGTGTACGATTTTTTCGGTGTACCTACGATTTTTTCGGTGTGAGATTCTTCCGGTGTAAAATTTTTCCGGTGTAATATTTTCTCGGTGTAAGACTTTTTCGGTGTAGCAATCATTTTTCGGTGTAAGATTTTTCTGGTGTAGGATATTCAAGGTGTAATATTTTTTCGGTGTGGGATTTCTTCGGTGTAAGATATTTTCGGTGTAAGATATTGCGACAGCAGTTCAACGCAAGATGCATCGAGGGTTGCGTTGGTTTGCTGGTTAGAGATGGTGTCCTCACTTCCTATCCCTCCCATGTTAAAAATATGTTCAATTCACGGGCCACGTTTGAAGAACTATTGACCGTGCGTAGATAAGGATAAGTGGGGACGGAAGGAATTAACTTTACGTTCTCGTCGGCTCAGCTAAAAACATGCTGTCATCACGTTTACCGGCCGATCAGCCGTTTCTACAAAACAACACTAGATAGAGCAGCGATCAATATTTCTCTGGAAAGTACTCAGGGAATGGAACATGTTTTCGAATTAGTGAAGTCACCATCTCCGATCGGCAGACCCACGCAACCCTCAATGCATCTTGGCTTAACGATATGTAACTACTTTACATTGGTTGGATGTATTATTAAATCTAAATATTCTATGAATCATCCAGTTATTATCCACTGTGAAAACGCAGCATGTGCGTTGTAGGATGAGCGATGTATAGGTCCGTGAACCTTTCCCTCCCTCTCCCCTATTTCAGCACAAACTATGAAATTTGGTCGAGATTTAGTGCTCAATTAGTGCCATCCTTCTGCCTAGTTTTGGAATTGGTGCTCTGATAGTTTCCGAGATAATACCATTTGTTAGTGGAGGAGGAGTCAAGTTCACGCTTCCCCCACCACTCGAGCACTGATTCTGCATCCTCGCCAGGATTGAGTGCTCAATTAGTGCTTCACTTTTGTAAAGTGCTAGGATCAATGCTGTGTAAGTTTCCGAGATGATGGCACTGTAAAATGGGGGGGGGGGTCAAGTTCACGCCTCCCCCTCCCCCTCAACTCCCAGAGAGCAATTGGATCATAAATCTTGGCCAAAACTTACTCCCTAATTAGTGCCATAATATTGCATAGTTCTAGAATTAGTGTTCGGATAGTTTTTGAGAAAAACGATATTCAAGGCTGGTCTCTTTCCTGGGAGAATTCAAATGCAGAACCGTAACAAATGTACAAACGTCGTTTTGCACGCTACTTCCGATCCAAATGACTCCTAATGAATTGGTTGATATTCATTTTGAAAAAAAATATGAGAAACGCCAAACATCTTTTTTTTTTAATTAGGGAGAGTGTATATATGACACATATATGCAGATAGTTGGAGATAAAATTGTGAATAATTGTGAGCCTATTATTTGTTTAGTTGTAGAATACTCATCAAACCAGATTGAAGGCTCGTATTTTGAACCACATTGTTGTGATTAACTCACGATTCGATCGTTTTTTCCTTTCGCGATTTGCACATAATGAATGAATGATGATGGTTATTTATTTATATTCTGTTCTTCTATGCACTTCACTTACTGATGACTACGATCCATCGGCGTCAGTAGATGATACATGAGATAGTGAGATGAAGGTTCATTTTATTTTGTGTTCTTTGATAGTGGCAAGGAGTTGGTCGTAGCCTGTTGACATGTTGTTAAGGAACCATTTCAGTATTGACCTCAAAGACAGATGAAAACCAGAAGAAAAGACCCTCCCAGGATGGTTGCCTATGGCGAGAATTGAACCCCGGTCTCCTGGATGACGGTACAGTGTATAGACCATTTGGCTACACGTCCCAGTTACGGTAAGAGTAATTTTGAATCTCAAGTAGGCCTATATGGACTCTTCTCACGACCATATTCTTTTTTCAGGATTATATTGGTTCATTTGATGGTATTCGATTTGCAAAACTGCTCGATGGCTCATCTGGTGAGGATAGTGAAAAAGAAGCGGTCGTGATCTATGCTGTGGTGAATCTCTATCGGCAAAGCTTGGAGCCATAAAAGCAATAAAATATTCGGTGTAGATGGTCGGTGGTCGGGATCGATCTCATATGCGCCATCTCATCCCTCAGTTCATCAAAAAGTGCATTGATGAATAAGCCCACTGATTACCGAATAAAATATTGAATGACAAACGTTCAATTCTATAAAATATATATGGTTGGTGACGGTGATTCAAGTGTCTTCACCCGCGTGCAGACGTGTGTCACTAACTATGGAAGAACTGTTGAAAAAATCGAGTGTGCAAATCACTGTGTAAAGTGTTATAAATCCAACTTGCATGCGATATGCAGTAATACCAAGTTGTATGAGCTTGAGGCAAGGAAGATCTTAAAGCCGCTAATTGACCGTCTTTCAAAAGGAGCTCGAGCCGCAATAAGGTATTGTGAAAAGGATGCCCAAATCTTGAGAGAAGAGATTAAAAATGGTCCCAAACATGTATTTGGAGATTACACCAACTGTTCAGATCGGTACTGCAAAAGAAAAAACAAGATGGAAGAGAACAAAGTGTTGCTCATGGTCAATACAAAAGTCTGGGACGAGGTACGTAACACAGCATGGAACATTCCAAGATTCAAATTACAAGGAGGTAAAAAATGTATTTGAAAAAAAATCACAGTACATTTCATAGTTTCTAGGTCAACAACAACGTACGTTTGTATAAATATGTGAAAATATGTCAGATTCATTCATTTAGCTATACAATTTATGTGAATTTTGTTGGACCAATGCTTGTGAAATAGAATATTCGTTGTTCACAGATTGTATGGTCTTTATATTCATTGATCATGAAACCTTTCTTTTCGCAGATCAATCGACTAGCCAGTGCACTGGCCAGGAAAGCAGATCAGCTGATTTATAACTACACCACAAATCAGGCTGAGCGATTGATGGGACTGGTAGCCAAGTTCACGGGAGGGAAAAGAGTGAATTTCTCGTCGGGGGGTGGCTATGGGCGTCGTTGCTTGGGGGCAGCAATCTCCCATACAAAAGGGCCCGGTTGGCATACGAGCCCTTGGCGAGCAATGCAAAAGAAGAGTCCTGGTGTCAAGTTTCAGACTATGAACAAGCGGAGGCAGCAGCGTTCACTATTAAAACGCCGCTTGTTCGGAGAAAATGGCCCAACACCCAAACGAAGAAAACTGGGTGGAACAGATGTCGGTCCAGACATGGAGTATGGTCCGAATGCAGCCCAGCCTGACATATCAGACGAAGAAATGGTTGACATGAAGGCTAAATATCTTGCTACCATGCAAGCCAAAGTAGCTACCACAGAACTTTGTGCCAGGCTGGAACGAGATACTGTGGGCCAAAGTCAAAACCGTCTTTGGCGCGAAAGTAGGCTCGGCCTGATCACTGCTTCGAAAATGGCAAAAGTCTACAAGCGTCGTCCTCACACTAAATGTCACAACAAGGTGATAGTTTGCTCATAGTTGTTATTTAGTCCTCGGAAAATATTTCACCATAGTAATCAAATTGCGGCCCAATGATGAATAATATTCTTCCTATATCCATGCATTTTTTTAAAGTCGAGAATCATGTAGATAGACTAGCACTTGATCATCGGATTAGAATTATAAATCTAAAATGAAATCATTTTGCAGGTGCGAGATATGCTATACGAGAGAGGATCGTCAATTGCAAGTAGAAAAGATGTTGCCTATGGCATCAACAATGAGGCAAACGCTATAGGTTGCTACGAGTTGGCGAAAGGCGTGACAGTTGTAGATAGTGGCCTGTTTGTTCAGCCGCAATGGCCATACTTGGGTGCGAGCCCAGACGGACTTGTGGGTGATGATGGATTGGTGGAGGTGAAGTGCCTACCCTCAATCGGCAAACTTCACCCACGAGAGGCCGCCAATGATGAACAATTCAAACAGCTGTGTGTCCAACTGGTAGATGGTCAACTCGAAATGAAGAAGAACCACGATTACTGGTATCAAATTCAGGGCCAATTGAATATTGCCAATCGCCAGTATTGTGATCTCGTACTATTCAGTGATGGCGGCTTTGATGTAATTATGAATACATATTCAACTACCAGTCCACAATAATTGTTTCTTGATTGTACGTGATGTACAGCTTACAGTATAAAATCTGAATAATTCATTTGTATCACACACACACATATTAGTCTATATAGCCCTATATAAACAGCTACACTTACCCTGTCTTTTTCATTTTTCACAGATTGTAAGAGTTGAAAGAGACAGCAAGTTTTGGGAGGATAAACTTTTGCCAAGCTTGAAACAATTTTTTTTTGAATGTATGCTCCCAGAACTAGTTGACGCTAGGGTGCCACGAGGTATGCCTATCCGGGAGCCAGCTTTCATTTTGACGGCTATAGAAGAATGGTCGTCTAAAAAGAAGAAGAAAGCGCAACAGAAAACAAGTGTGAAAACATGTGCCTCCGATGTAGATGATGAGACGTCAGAAAATCTTGATAAGTAGGGCCTCGTGTCGAAATCTTGAGCATTCTCATCCGGAGCGTTTTATCACATTACCTCTTTTTATTCCAGTCGATTTTTTTCCATTTGACATCGATTCTCTTAAATTCTCCGTCGTTTTATGGATCCAACCAATTTTATTGCCTCCACATGACTTTTTTAATGATGAACTAATATTTATAGCAATACATTTTCGAATCGATGTGTTTTGGTAAGTTTTTATATATTGACATTCGTTGAATCGATATGTCTTCTGATTTCCATATTCGACGTGAATGCCGTTGTTTCTACTGAAGGTTTATTCATTCTGCGTGATGTTTTTGATGCTTGGTAACTTTTTAACATGTCTATAAATATTTATTTCTATACTTCTTGATTTTGTAATTGACGTTATATTTCCTGTTCTTAATGAACAACGTGATTATTTATTGTAATCCAATTCAATTCTTTTTATTCCATCGTTTTGGATTCCACGCGATTTATTGGTATATTCCACGCGATTTATTTTCATGTGATTTTATCTATCTGTTGATTATTGTGACGCTTTGTAATATTTTATCGGGCCTATAGATATTTATTTCTATACATCTTGATTCTGTTATTGACGTTATATTTTCATTCTTTATGGACGAGCTTTTATATTCTGTCCATTCTGTCGTTTTGGATTTTGGTTTCCATGCAATTTATTGATATTTTTTTGCATGTGATTTTGTCTGTCTGTTTTAGTGGCGCTTGGTCATCTTTATCGGACCTATAAATATTTCATACTTTTCAATTTTACTTCTCGACGTTATATTCCCATTCTTAGTGAATATAATTTTGTATTACAATTTATTTTTCATTCAGTCCATTCCATCGTTTTGGATTGCACGCTTTTTATTGGTATTGCATGAGATTCATTCTCATGTGATTGTATCTATCTTTTGATTTTTGTGACGCTATAGGTATTTTTTTATCAGGCCTCATTAATATGTTCGTCCATTGAATTCAAGATTTCTCCAATTGTATACTCGATTCAACATATCTTTCTTCCATTCTGTGTAATTCTCTATAATCTTTTCATACTGTGAGTTTTGTTCCATTTTGAATGTTTCTGGCTTACGATTGAATTTCGACACTAATTTGTAATTGTTGTTGAGTCAATTTTGTATTGCTATCTTATTATGTTGTCGACACGAAAATGATTGTGAATTGTTCGAACCTGATGACTGTGAAATAAATGTACAACTATTCAATGATTGAATGAATGTTTTAGTGACAGTACTGAGCCTACAATACATTGCTGTTTCAGTCATGTATAATTTGTTTTCCAGTCCGTTGTTTATAACATGTGAGTATTGATCTAGCCGCTAGCGCATGAAGATCAACAACCAATAAGTATACCGTACGCAATAAATAAATTATGCAATTGATCAATCTCTAGATTATTATTGGTCAAAAGGATGAAATAAAATCACTATTACCATCCTCGGTATCTCGGTCGGCTGAGGCACCGCTTCAGGAACTGAAGTCACCGTTGGGCGTGAGTTCAAGTCCCGCATAAGGCATGGGTTTTTGTAAACGTAATTTCACTTATCATCACATCATAGTTTCATATCACCTGCGCATTCGTACCTCCGTATAGCCTAGCGGTTGGTGGGGTCGTTAAGCAAACAATAATCATCATCATCTTCACGTCATAGTTTCATAATCACCTGCGCATTCGTACTCCCGTATAATCTAGCTGTTGGTGGGGTCGTTAAGCAAACAATAATCACCATCATCATCAAAATCACTATTGCATTATCTAATTCTAGTGATTGTAATTAATTCAAATCACTATTGCATTATTTAGTGATTGTCATTAATTTTATATGAAAATTATTTATATTCCAATATTTATGTTGTGGTGTCAACAGCCCTACTAGCTAGCCTACCTAGTCATGGAGGGTTGGATTCACATTTACTTGTTCAGCCTCAAAAGACGACTGCACTCCACCTAAACAGAAAATACGATGACATCTAGGATCACCGAATATCTCCCATCCCTCTACCTACCTCTTTTTTCTATCAAGTCTAGACCCTTACTTAGTTCGCACATTCCTCGATCGCTGTCAGCGAATAATAGCGTACAAGTCCACTACAGTTTTCTTGAAAAAAATACGTCCATTTACAGCGCTCAATTCAAAACGATTTTCGATTTATAATTTCTTACTAATAAACTATTGGTTGTAGATACTTGAAACTGGAACAACCCCTGGGTCGTACAATGATACACACTTAAGAGAAAAAACAATACTATAGAGTGAAGAGTTTGTGAAATATCACGTCAATGGTTAAATTCCATCACATTTTGTGTAATTCGTGACGTATTATCTTAAAACTGACAGAGTAACTAGAAAAAATACGTTATATCAATTATAGAGTATGAAATTATCTTGGTTTTCATATACATTTTGTCCGATGTCACTGGTTCATGAACATAAAAATAAAATGGTAAAGATGAATTTCACCATTGTATAAAACCCGTGCATGTACCCCCTTAAAGTCTGAGAGATAATGAGGTTGAATGTTAAATGAAACAATACCTCGAGTGGTTCCAGCATGCTGTGCACCAATGCCGAGTAACGGTACCGCTGCGCGGCGCCGTGAGAGATGTAGTTTCTGCACTAATGATTCGGATACAAATGAGATCTCTGAGCCTTGATCTAAAAGAGCTCGAGCCTTGAGTACGATACCTTGAGGCGTGTAGACTTGTACGAGAACAGTGGCTAGTAGGACTGATATCCGCTTGCTAGCTTGCCGAGGGAGAGCGTGATGAGAGTTGAATCCATCTTGCTGAGGTGTCGACGTCGCAGACGTCGATTGAGTTGAAGCAGTACTCTCGGAGTTATGAATAGATGTGTGATGACGCGAACTGCATATCCGACAGTTCTTCTGAGAGCGGCATGCCTGGACTTTATGAGGTCCAAGACAGTTGAAGCAGAGACTTTTCTTGACGAGAAGATCACGTCGTTGTGAGACTGTCATTGACAGATAAGCAGAGCATGATGCAATATAATGAGGACCGGAGCACTGGGAACACGTCTGTGAGCCTGCAGAGATAGGTTTTACAACAGGTGATACTGTTGCAGCGTGATTAGAGCGAGCTTTGGCCGAAGTTGTTTGCTTAGGCGGGGAAGAGTATACTTTCAGAGAGCTAGAGCTATTATCAAGACCGCACAACTCCATAGTCCTGGACTGATCCTCAATAAATGCAATCAATGACGCATAAGTCGGGGTATTCTGCGAGGAATGTCTATTCTCGAATGCCTTACGCGTCGAAATGTCAAGGTTCGTCAATGCCAATGAGAGGAGAATAAAATCAGCCAAATCAGGAATAGCAATAGCCCTGAGTGCCTCAATAGAACTCTTGTGTACACACAGAAAGCTTTGTAAGCTAGAATGAGAATTAGATTTTAGAGGCGTAAACTCTAAGATCTCTTGGATATAGAGACTAGCTAACAAACGTATGTTTTGATAACGAGAAACTAATGTTGCAAATGCCAGAGGATAATTGTCCGAAGAGATGTGAAAGCCAGAAATGGTTGCAAGAGCAGAGTTTTTTAATGTGGAAATCAAATAATGAAACTTCTGATTGTTGTTGAGCTGATCGTTCTCATGAATCAGTGACTTGAACAGGGAATAGTACTCACTCCATTGTTCAAGATCACCGGAGAACATCGGAATGTTGATGGTCGGCAACGAGCTAATATGGCCTGTTGAAAACGAAGCTTTTGGTGACGCATTGCTAGCCTTTTCTTTAGATGCAAGATATAAGGCTTCTGCAGCGTGAAACATTCCCTCGAAACTAGATTGCACTTGTTTAACATCAAGTGGTTGATTTGGCGGTATAACTCGAACATTGATTTCAATAATCTGTGATTGAATTAAATTGAAATCGTCCTCCATCGTCAACATACGATTATAACGAGGTTCTAGAATAGGCACGTCATTGGGTGCGATGTTTTTAAACGCGTCCAAATGTCGCTGAACACGCTCAAATATTGCCTCTCTCCTGTCTTGAAGTGATTTTAACTCTAATTGTTGTTTTTCCATTGCAACAATACTAATAAACAATAAAATAATATACAATGATGAATAGTTCATGTGTACTTTACCCGGGATTTCAAGAGACACACGCAATAATCGAAGGTAAAATAAACGCGTCGTTGGAATGCAGAAAAATAATAACAATGCACACGTCTCCGACTCAAGGGACCAATATGTTGGGTGTAACTTGTTTTGTTACCTCTTACACCTCAGGGAGACTTTCTGGAGGCAGTGTGCTTGTTTTATTCAAAAGAAAGAGAGAAAACACAAAGAGACTTTACAAATAATAATGACGGTTTATTCACCAATAATAAATAATAAATACATCGAGTTTATAATGCGTACTGATAATATCTGATAACTTTCGAGAGCGATGACTGATCTAATGACGATCTATGACTGAGTGAATTTTATACTAATAAGTGACCTGAAGTCGACCTTGCTCGGGCAGCCTCGGATGTCCTCGGATATATTCGTATTTTCGCCGAATACTGAGTCGAGACATAAGGGTAGCTTTGTAACAGCTGATATTTATACCACTGTCGCCGCAACAATATATATATATATATATATATATATATATATATATATATATATATATATATATATATATATATATATATATATATATATATATATATATATATATGGTAGTAATATTTCTGCGGTAATGCCACTATGTTGAAACTCTTCGTGTCGACGTTTCGGCAGAATTTGCTCCGCCATCTTCAGGACTCGGTCGGTGGTCAGCACTCGAATGAAACCAGAACATTCTGTGCGTCGTCAAGTCTAAAATCGAGAGAATCAGCTATCCAATGATAGTCGTTAGTTTGTTGAAATCGGTGCTGATTCGATCGGGTGATGTTAAACCCCTTCTGATTGGATGAGGGATCTCAGTCAGTCAGGTAAGCTCCTCATGAGCTCGTCGTGTTGTTGATGATGAGTTTAGTGAGGCTTCTGGTGATCGGCCGGCGCAACTCAGAGGTATTCCCGCGAGTTGATGAGCTTGCGACCGGACCATCCCAAGCGGTCACCCATCCAACTTGTGGCCCGAGAGACGATTGCTTAACCACGGAACATGCTTGTCTAGTCGAACTCCGAGTGACTGCTGGTGAGGTAGTGGAAATGGAGGTTTGGTGATCGACCCCCCGGCTGTAAGATTTAGATAATGTTGAAATAGAGTCGGGCCGTACGTGTTTGACTGGGACAGAAGCAACGACGGGTTTCCAGGCTGGGGGTAAGCGACGACTATCATCCCTTTTGTTCATATTGTTGGGTCTTCTTTCTATTTCGAGAGCTTCCCGGATTATTCTCGTTGGCAAATGGGACACAGTAGCTAAAGATCTGGTGCCTTCAAAATTAATATTATGGCCTGTAGATGATGCGTGCTGGGCCAGGGCGGAAGTTTTTTCATTTTTCAATACATAGTTCCGATGTTCTTTAATTCTCGCTGATATTTTTCTTCCAGTCTGGCCAATGTACGAGTCACTACAATCTCCACACGGAACTTCATAAACCCCTTTAAATGTGCTTACGTAGGTTCTCGTGGCCGATGGTAGTTGGTAGTAATATTTCTGCGGTAATGCCACTATGTTGAAACTCTTCGTGTCGACGTTTCGGCAGAATTTGCTCCGCCATCTTCAGGACTCGGTCGGTGGTCAGCACTCGAATGAAACCAGAACATTCTGTGCGTCGTCAAGTACTAAAATCGAGAGAATCAGCTATCCAATGATAGTCGTTAGTTTGTTAAAATCGGTGCTGATTCGATCGGGTGATGTTAAACCCCTTCTGATTGGATGAGGGATCTCAGTCAGTCAGGAAAGCTCCTCATGAGCTGGTCGTGTTGTTGATGATGAGTTTAGTGAGGCTTCTGGTGATCGGCCGGCGCAACTCAGAGGTATTCCCGCGAGTTGATGAGCTTGCGACCGGACCATCCCAAGCGGTCACCCATCCAACTTGTGGCCCGAGAGACGATTGCTTAACCACGGAACATGTTTGTCTAGTCGAACTCCGAGTGCCATCGCCACGAGAACCTACGTAAGCACATATATATATATATATATATATATATATATATATATATATATATATATATATATATATATATATATATATATATATATATATATATACATATATATATACATATATATATATATATATATATATATATATATATATATATATATATATATATATATATATATATATATATATATATATATATATATATATATATATATATATATATATATATATATATATAGAGAGAGAGAGAGAGAGAGAGATATAGATAGAGATACAGATATAGATACAGATATAGATATGGATATATATATATATATATACATATATATATATATATATATATATATATATTTAGGAATACCAAGTTGATACCAACATCACAAAAACCGGATTAGATCGTACAGGAATGCGCCCCCAGATGTTCACTCCTCGACAAGTGTGGTCAGGACTAGGAAAACGCGGGATATGCGTTGTGAGATGATGATAAAAGTATGGAATTCTTGTACGACAAATAATTTGTCCTCTCAATCCACATCCACAGACCTTGTATTATTTAATCGTTTAAGAACTACCGGAATCGAATATGTCACGGCTTTCTCGATTCATCATCTCTGATTGTGATCGTTTTGAATTATTCGTTAATAGGCCACTTGTTGAATTTCATTTAAAAGGTTATTTTTATTGCCCGCGATCATATTGCCCGCGATCATATGGTCGCCATGATCTTTTTGCCCGCGATCATATGGTCGCCACGATCTTTTTGCCCGCGATCATATGGTCGCCACAATCTTTTTGCCCGTGATCATATTGCCCGCGATCATATGGTCGCCACGATCTTTCTGCCCGCGAACATATGGTCGCCACAATCTTTTTGCCCGTGATCATATTGCCCGCGATCATATGGTCGCCACGATCTTTTTGCCCGCGATCATATGGTCGCCACGATCTTTTTGCCCGCGATCATATGGTCGCCGCGATCTTTTTGCCCGTGATCATATTGCCCGCGATCATATGGTCGCCACGATCTTTTTGCCTGCGATCATATTGCCCGCGATCATATGGTCGCCACGATCTTATTGCCAGCGATCATATTACCCGCGATCATATGGTCGTCACGATCTTTTTGCCCGCGATCATATGGTCTTTGCGATCTCATTGCCCGCGATCATATGGTCTTTGCGATCTTATTGTCTGCGATAATATTGCCCGCGATCATATTGCCCGCGATCATGTGGTCGCCGCGATCTTATTGCCCGCGATCATTTTATGGTCGCCGCAATATTTTGGCCCGCGATCGTATTGCCCGCGATCATCTTAAGGACGCCGCAATCTTTCTGCCCGCGATTTTTTTGCATGCGATCATAATGCCCGCGATCATATGGTCACCGCAATCTTATTGCCCGCGATCATATGGTCGCCGCGATCGTTTGCCCGCGATCATATTGTCGCCGCGATCATATTGCCCGCGATCATATGGTCACTGCAATCTTATTGCCCGCGATCATATGGTCGCCGCGATCTTTTTGCCCGCGATCATATTGCCCGCAATCCTATTGCCCACTATCATATTTTCATATTTTCACTATCATAATTTGCCGTCTATCTTTCTCACTCTATTCCACACCTTAGTGAGGGGTGTGTGGACATTAATGAATGAAATGTAAGAATTCCATGTTGCTTTTTTCGACGTCTTGATCATATAACGAGCCCTTGCTCGGAGTTTCCGGAATGCCATAAGGTTGATATTGGTTGGGTATTTCCGGAAAATTCTGAGGGCTTGTTTCTCCTCACGGTTCGCCACCTTACATTCCTCGTTCCACCAGGGAACGGGTATGTGGCGCTGGTTGGTCGACGTAAGAGGAATGCTCTCTTTTGCAGCGGCAATGATCACCTCTGTCACATGCTCAGTCCTACCATCAGTCTCATGTATGTTATTAGAGTTCTTCAAATCAACATGCTTTGTGAAAAGGCTCCAGTTCGCGCGGCGCAAGTTCCACTGCGCACACCGCAAGGGCCGTTGATGATAATCTCCTCTCAAAATGAGTGGGTAGTGGTCGCTACCACACAGATCCGAGAAACGGAGAAATTGAAAAGAGGTGCGACAGATGGGGTGCAGACACAAAGATCGATCGCTGAAAACATACCGTTGGAAGCATCAAACCTTGTGTTCTCTCCATTGTTGAGAACAGTCAAGTCGATGTCGTTGAAAAATTGCTCAGAAAGGCGTCCTCTGCCGTTACTATCCAACATTGTGTCGACCCACAAGTTATTGTGGGCATTCAGGTCACCTAGAATAACATAGGGACGAGGTAGCTGTAACACAAGGTTATCCAGATTTATTCTCGTAACTAGAGACCATTCGGGAAAGTAGATTTTACAGGAGGTAACAGGCTGAGGGAGAGCAACTCTGACTGCCACTGCCTGTAGTGGTGTTGTTAGCGGCAGTGGACTTACGTGACAGCTGTCATGGACAGCTGTGGCTACTCGCCCATTGGCTCTGTTACCTGTCAGGTCATCGAAACGATAGAAACTATAGTGACGCATAAATGGAGTCACAAGGTTTAAAGTGCGTCTCTTGAAGAAAGAAACATATCGGTTTGAGGTTCGATGTTATTAGCTTGATTCCTTTTTTGTGTCTGTTGAAACCATTGCAGTTCCATTGTATCAAAGCCATGCTGTGATATTAGTTTTTCGAGGTACCTGAGACCAGCTCAGGCAATGGCTAATACTAGGTTCTTTTCAAATAGTAGGTTTCACCTCCAGAAGAAATCGCGGGAATACCGGGCTCTGCGGCTACATCCTTCTTCGTTCTGAAAGTACCTTCTCTATTTCTACGTTTTTGTTTAGGGAGTGTGAATCCCTGGGAGTCGGGCACAGAACCCGACACCGGTGGTTCTTCGATGACGGGCGCTGCGCCCGACACAGAAGGTTCATCATCATCTTCACTTTCCGTGACCATCATTACCTCCACGGTTCCGGCCTCGACTACCGGAGTTAATTTAGATTTCAACAGTTCAACTAGATTATGTACTTCTGATTGCAATTTGTAAATTTTCAAGTTTTTTGAAGACACTAAGTCTTTCATCTTCTTTTGTTGTTCGATAAGCCTCTTGTTTTCTGCTTTCAAAGCGATCAACTCTTGAGATTGCTGGGAGCTTGGCCGCTCCACTAATATATAAGTGGAAAAAAAAAAAAATATATATATATATATATATATATATATATATATATATATATGTATATATATATATATATATATATATATATATATATATGTATATATATATATATATATATATATATATATATATATATATATATATATATATATATATATATATATGTATATATATATATATATATATATATATATATATATATATATATATATATATATATATATATATATATATATATATATATATATATATATGATTTCAATAGCTTCCTGGTTGACCACCAGTAGGTTATTATAAAAAAATATTATTAAATATTAAATATTATAAAAAAAAAAAAAAAGCATATATATATATATATATATATATATATATATATATATATATATATATATATATATATATAAATATATATATACATATAAATATATATATATATATATATATATATATATATATATATATATATATATATATATATATATCAATACAAATATACAATATATACCAATATATATATATATACACTACTTACCTTTTATTCTTGTTCAGCAACTTATTTTGACGGGCGCTAAATGACCTCGCTGTCGATGCGCCTCTAAACCCTAATATTCATTCATTCTGAGAGAGAGAAAATCATTTTTATTGACGGCTGTTCATCTTCTTGATGACTGACCATGAAGGTCCAGCTTACTACGAATTTGGAATTATAATTGCCGAAAGTGAAAATGAGTTATACAAATATAGTGATAAGATCAAAAACTCAATTATTATAAAAAAAAAAATATTAGAATTCAAGTAGATTGAGATACGCTGAAGAGATGATTGTGGAGAATATGTGATGATTTTCTTAATATTGTGGAAACTATTTCTTGCATTAATGATTTTGATACCGGTATATTAAATGATTTGAAAAAAGTAATAAAAAATGTGGGAATAGCTGCCCTTGCTCCAAGAAGGAGTCCTACAACGTCCCAGTATTCCTCAGGAATTCCATAACGTTCCGCGAGGTGAGGAATACAGGGACGATATATCTCCTTCTTCTCCGCATCTACTTCTTCCGCGTGCCCCACTCCCTTTTCAAACCTAATAGTGGGGTCGAGAACTGGAACTTTTTCTCTGTCTCCCCGTATTGCGACAATGTCCACTCCACGGTTCGAACCTGAGGCAGAGTGACAATGCACCTCCTCGTGCACCTCCCATTTATTCATTCTAAATAGGTCAGCGATCATTGTTCTGATGGTGTGATGGCGGTTATTCCGCAGTAGTTCACCTTTCCGGCACGACCCGAGGACATGGGCAATTGTTTCGATCTCGTTGCAGCCTGGAGGCGGCAACGGTTGCCCTCGAGTGATCGTCCGGGAACGGCTCGAACTGCTGCGACATTGCAAGACATTTTTATGGAAGTTGTCCATTCTGATGATGAAAGCTGTTGCTTTGAATAAACCCACGAGTTTGATTGTGGGGTATCGCAGAAAGCTTCGACTCCTTTGCCTTTCTGAGGAAGTTTCGCCCAGTCTTCAAACGAGCGTTGTCTCAGCGCGCTTCTCAATTCACGGCCAGTCGGAGTTTTCTTCTCTGTTGCAACGTTGATGAGATCATTATTTGATGTTTGTAATGTTCCAGCATCAACCATTTCAGGGATTGTTGGGGAATGTAGGAATGTGAGTGTTGGTGATAGGTCGAGTTGATTGATACAGTGCAACATTTCTCCTTTAAAATCTCTTGTTGCCTGTAGTAATCGATCGTCAACGCTCAATAGCTTACGACAGATATTATAATTGTGTATGAATGCTTCCCATGTTGCCTTCATTATTCCCAGTCCTCTAAATTTACTAGGGGCATAGATGAAGCTATTCGGAGTGTCAGTTGGTAACCCCAATATTTGTTTCACTGCACTTCGGACAAGTCTATCGATATCGTCTAAGAAAGACTTGGTTAAACGATACAAATATATATTTATATTATATATATATATTTATATATATATATATATATATATATATTAAATAATATATATATATATATTTAACATTGGGCGCGTTTAAATAAATACAAATTAAATTTAAAAAGAGGAATATATTGATTCAAACACACATTCTTACAATTATTACACTTTAAAATTACACAATGAAAAGAAGACAAGTCCTTTATGGCGATTATTATTGTTCTTGAAGAGGGTAGTGGAGGGTTCTAAAAGGCAAAATGTGGTGGATTTGGTTTACTTGATGTTTGATGCTGCAGAGGTGAGATCCCCTCGGCCTGGTGACGGAATAGCTGGTGGCGGAGTCGAGATGGAAGTTGAAGATACGTAATTTTGAATTTCAATCGAATAAATTGTCACAAGTTCAGTACATAATGATTAAAACTCACTAATTGTAGAAAACACTATTTATTCTGGAAGATTCACCACTTTCTCACAGCTTTTTGGCACAACTTGCCTGTGTCGCGGTCCATAATGAACTCCTTGGATATTTCCTAAATTTCTACTGCAATTACATTTAGTTCACTCCCTAAATGTATTACAATATCAGAACTAAAGTTTGATTGGTTAAGGTTTAGAACGCAGAGTTTTGATTGGTTGTCTTTGTTAAATTTTGGTCATATATGGCTTTTAAAACATGCCTGCTCTCCTACGTTGAAACTATATATTCATTACTGACTTCAGAACTACAAATTAAACGTGTGTGGATTGATATTGTCCACATCGTGAAGGGTTTGTATTTAGAAACAAAATAATCACCCTCAATTTTTAAGTAATAACCATTAAAATCAATTGCTTTTAGCACTTTGTCGAACCCAAACACTACAAAACTCTGTTTTCCCTCTTAATCTTTGACACCTCCTTGTTGGGACTGTTAAAGTTAAAGACCAAAACCACTTGACAGATCCTTTCATGAATAATGATACTGAAATAAAATAAAACGTAGAAACTGTATGTTATGTTACATATATATATATATATATATATATATATATATATATATATATATATATATATATATATATATATATATATATATATATATATATATATATATATATATATATATATATATATATATATATATATATATATATATATGTATAAATAAACGTCTTCGCTTACCTGAATGCGTTTCCGTACGCTGTGGCTTCAGTATTGACTATTCGACCTCATCATTTTAACTTATGCATGTGCACGTTCTAGAAAGTAGCGATTCACTGTCTATTGTGTGCTTTCTTGAAGAGTTCTTTTTCGACATAATGGTGATGTTATATTCTTCATAGTGTTCACAGAAACATGGTCATTGTTGTTTTCATAGTATATATTATCGTGGGAATCGACAATCTGGTATCCAGTTTGTCGATATTCTCACTGTATTCTCATGAAACTCTCGTGAACACAGCTAGACGTGAGACTCCGTTGAATAGTCACCACGACACAACTAGCGGGTAAGGCACGGGTTTCACTCTTCCGTCGGAAGATTCAGCATCTTTGATCGCCTGATTGGAATTTTACCCGTTAAGTGACAGCATAGAATGAAGTGTAGTTCTTCATTCTATGGTGACAGTCTAAGCTAATCGATCGTAATGGTGGAGATAAAATCATATTTTCCTTCAAGTCTTCAAGCGTGAAAGGTGATCCGACCAATAGTTGAGATATTATCATTTAACTATTGCTTTTTTACATTCAGATCTCTGAGTTCATAGACGGAATACTTGTGACGCAACATCAACTATGAACCATCCGTGGAACGTGTGACACAATGTTTGGAGAAAACATTCACACTTATTCCTCAACTCTTTCTCCCCCGCAGCCTCTCAGCACTTGACACCACCGTGACTCTCCGCACCGCTATAGGAAGCTCTCAAGCGAGCTGATTGTGTGCTGTTGTTGGCAACCTGGCAGAGCGTAGTCCTCACTGTCAACGTCTTCGTATGTACTACATACACAGGTAGGCGGAGGAAAAGGTTGACCCAGTTCTCAACCTTTCTCTGAAGCATGCATTCAAAGTGACACAGAATACCAGAGTAGGATGCTAAAATTGAATAATAAGGAATGAATCTCGATCATGAATGAACATTTTCCACACCCTGAACTCATGGTCATATACATCATTAAAATATTTGAAAACAAGTAGCATGGGGTGGGTATCGGAACTTGTACCTCAGAGGTTCATGTCGCTGGAACCCCCAAAGTGGATTTTGATATTTTTTTCGACGTCAATCGTTTGTTCTTCGTTTGTGCTCGTTTGTGCACGATATTTCATCGTTTGTGCTCAAATAGTTTGGGCGCTAGGGGCAAATCAAATTGGGGGTTCTAGCGACACGACAGAACCCACAAAGTGGATTTTGATATTTTTTCAGACGTCAATCGATTGTGCTTCGTTTGTGCACGAAATATCATCGTTTGTGCTCAAATCGTTTGGGCGCTAGGGGCAAATCAAATTGGGGGTTCTAGCGACACGACAGAACCCCCAAAGTGAATTTTGATATTTTTTCCGACGTCAATCGTTTGTGCTTCGTTTGTGCTCGTTTGTGCACGATATTTCATCGTTTGTGCTCAACTCGTTTGGACGCTGGGGGCAAATCAAATTGGGGGGTCTAGCGACACGACAGAACCCCCATAGTGGATTTTGATATTTTTCAGACGTCAATCGTTTGTGCTTCGTTTGTGCACGAAATATCATCGTTTGTGCTCGACTCGTTTGGGCGCTAGGAGCAAATCAAATTGGGGGTTCTAGCGACACGACAGAACCCCCAGAGTGAATTTTGATATTTTTTCCGACGTTAATCGTTTGTGCTTCGTTTGTGCACGAAATTCCATCGTTTGTGCTCAACTCGTTTGGGCGCTAGGGGCAAATCAAATTGGGGGTTCTAGCGACACGACAGAACCCCCAAAGTGGATTTTGATATTTTTTTCGACGTCAATCGTTTGTGCTTCGTTTGTGCTTGTTTGTGCACGAAATATCATCGTTTGTGCTCAACTCGTTTGAGCGCTAGGGGCAAATCAATTTGGGGGTTCTAGTGACACGACAGAACCCCCAAAGTGGATTTTGATATTTTTTCCGACGTAAATCGTTTGTGCTTCGTTCGTGCACGATATTTCATCGTTTGTGCTCAACTCGTTTGGGTGCTAAGGGCAAATCAAATTGGGGGGGGTGCTTGTCGCTGGAACCCCCAAAGTGGATTTTGATTTTTTTTTCGAAGCCAATCGTTTATGCTTCGTTTATGCTTCGTTTGTGCTCGTTTGTGCACGACACTTCATCGTTTGTGCTCAACTCGTTTGGGTGCTAGGGGCAAATCAAATTAGGATTTGAATGCTTTGATGTATGCCATGCTACCGATAAGTGCGTACGGTGGACACCTTCTACCAACACAGCGTTCGTTCCATGAAACGATAGCCATTTTTATTTTCTCAATGCGGCACCCCTCCCATAATTGGTTATTTTTTGTTTCATCCATAGAATATGGCAGAACCAAATGTGACCAAAATCTACGGATCGAGTTGTATGAGTATGAGTCCCCACAAAGGATCACAGGACGATCAAATCCACCATCCGATCTGTTGAATGCATTACTCCAAAGTTTCTTTGGTGGAAGAAGAGTCGGCTATAGAAAATTGGAGAGGTCTGAGTGCACAAACTGCACATATCGAACCGACCATGTGTGAAAGTTTAACTCAGTGTCCCGCTTGCCTAAATCACGATATGCCAGATGGAGCACACAAGTGCGCTGAATGTGGCAAGGCTGTGCATGCTCTACAAACATGTTCAATAGCAGTTGACGGTGTCAACGGCGAAGAAGGTTATGGACAGTTGAGACTGTGCTTGGAATGTTCAGGCGTGAACGTTGCCCCAATCGGAGAAAGTCCTCGGGAAACTGTGGATTGTCCAAAGAAGCCATCGAAGCGACCAAGGCACTCGTACTTGGAAAGTCTGTCCGAATTTGATACTATCAACTTGTTAACAAACGCAACAGCAAAACCGATGGCCTTATCAGGAACGGGCACCGCACAGGTCTTCAACCTCTGAAATTTGGATCACAGAAAATAATTCTTGCGAATACGTGTGCGTTTGATTCCACAGTACAAATCCTGTCATCAGCTTATTGTGACAGTTTGGATTATCAAGCATTTGTGAATTCTGAGTGTAGCACGTCGAAGATGTTCACGCTTGTTAGAAATGTAGCTACCAGAGGAGTTACAATGTCCACATACCGCACAAGAGGAGCAATTCTAAAAGATCATCATCCGTTATCCAAACTACCGACGGGAATAATCAAAGTGTCTACCGAAGATACTGCAGAGTCGATGATACGCAAAGTTCTGCCTTCTTATCCAAGCGCCACGAACACAACTTCTTGCGATTGTTGCTTAAATTAGAAGAATTCTAAAACTTGTGTAATTCCTCTAACGTTCCACACTCCTGGCCTCAATGAGATGCAACGACTCTTTGACGAATATTTGTGTGAGAAGTACACTAATTGATCAAATGAAACTGGTGAAAAAGGTGAACTTTGCCTCGGTTTACGGAAGACTGTAGCAAATGCCTGCGAGAAGCATATATTTACGTCGACTGCTCTTTTTGACCCCAAAAATCAAGTGGATACCTCAAATTCTTGTGTAATATCACAGAATTTGATCGAACTTGGGAATATCCCTAACGTTTTGAAGCACAATCGACTATCTTATGTACTACGAGGTGTTATCGGATCGTCAGAAGGTATGAGTGAGAACATATCTACATTGAGTCATTACGTAGCTTATTGTAAGCGACCAAATGATATGTGGGAAGTCTATGATGATTTGAGGGAGAGAAAGGAAGCTTGTCCATCCAAAAGTTGAATAAATTGTGAGATTTGTTTACATACAGTCTAAGGTTTTTTCAAGGTTCAATTTTTTGGCCAATGATTATATTTTCATGACGGCACAGAAATGATGTAGGTGGTGTTTTGTATTGTATTCACATTGCATTTGTATTCTCCTGATTTCATTCAACTATAATTAATGTGTAAGCGTGTGTACTACGGGCGAATCTCACCATTTTGCAGATTGTCACAAGCTGACATTCGTGATTTTATGTATCATCCCGATTTACTATTTTTTTCGATTATGCTATGTGAACATACAAATTACTACTCCATTTGATACAGAGTATCATTCAATAATTTGGTTCAGGGCCTATAGGCATAATTACGCAAATTGCGCAAAGCAATAAATATTACTACTGTTACCAATATCACTAATGTATCATTGTAAATGTGATCTGTTTGTGTATGACTTGTGACTCTGAATGCTGTAATTTCACTAGCATTCTAGTCAATTTTCTGAATAACCTGAAAATACACTGAAGTTATTCCAGAAATACAGATTTTCGACCTCTGCTTTAATATCACCTCTTCAATTCCATCTTATTCATGGGATATTTTATAAAATATTCTACTGTTCGACGTTACTGCATGGCATTTAAAATATAAAGCTAATGTGGAATTTGCCTGATTAGTGAAACTAATTATGCATCTCTGTGAATCCAACGGTCCAGAACGGTGAATCCAGTTTACGTTACAATCTTTCATATTTCAATGAAATTTAAAAGTCTCTCAAAAATTGTGTATCAATTTGGAATGATTCGCAAACACAAGACTGAAAATCACTGTCTATATTGACGCGAATTTGAAAGTAATTGCAGGTTCTTAGGATAATTCCGTACTGATTGTAATATATTTCACGAAGAATGAAGCACTTGGAACCTTTTGTGAAAATGGGAAAAATGAAATATTCTGCATATACGAAATAAAAAATATTCTCTTCTATATTTTGATGTTTTCCATTCAGTATTCTGAGCAGTGTTCAATAGAACACATGATTATACACTTATGAGTAATTTTCTATACAATTCTCCACACACACTCTCACTCATCCTACACCGCATGCATGGGCGTTTCCCCAGTAGCTATTTTGTTCATAGAAAAATAATTCACCTCTAAATTGAAAAAAATCAGTCGATTTTGGGGGTTCCAGTGTCATGCACCTCTTTATATTGGTTATGAGAAAAATGATGTATAAGCTTCAATTTAGACAACACTTGAAGATAAATGACCCGAACTAACTGCCCGCTATGGAATTGTTGATGAGCGGTTGGTGGTGAAGTGTATACTGATGTGTTGCAAACCACATTCACATTATTCTGAAATGTATTTGGTTATCAGTTGAGAAATAATAAAATTGCAGACTATAACGATCTGACACCACGCTTAGTTATCGTCCAAATGTTGAGCTATATTGCATTGTGAAAGGTTCAATACATATCTCTCACATATTGTATCAGAGAAGAAAAATTACATATGGGAAGAGTCTCACTATTAGTTATCATTTTGAAAATGACATTTATCGTTCATTCGTCAATCCCCATGTGTAAAGTGTGGAACGAAATAACCGATTGAGTTTTAATTTAATCGCAACAATGAAGTTCATGAGATGAATTTGCGACGTTCGCTGCTGTGTGGCAGGGGAGCGGGGTGAGATTCATTGAACAATAAAAAGTACTACATGAAAGGTACAGGGTATGGCCGCCAATTAGGTCAGGAAAGAAGGAGAACTAATAGCCTTAAAATTATGAAGAAAGCAAATATACAGAGAATAGTTTGGATTATTATATAATTATAATAAGTATTAGAGACTTGAAGTACAGCTTCACTATTTCCTTCGTCTTCAAAACTGTTACTCTCTCCAAATCACAAAATCATTATTGTACGGTACCGAATGTTGTGTAGGCCCACACTCGCACGCGTTGTTATTGAAAAATTCAACATGAATCAATGTACTATAATACAATAAACTTCGTCCACAACAATTTTTTTCTCACGCGCTGCCGCTCTCTGCCAAAAATCTCCTGAACGCGTGGTCTCTATACCCTACTTCTGCCGTGACCTCAACTTCATACCCTGTCACACTCATTCTGATAGCTAGAGGGACGTCCGATACACCACCTCAACAGTCAACTGGGAGAATTCAAATTGAAGCCATCCTCTCTTTCACTCACTTGAAATAACCGTAGGGTTCACATAATCAGGGGACTATTTGAACTGAAAGAAAAAATAAGGAAATTGAACCATGACAAATTCAAATAGCTGTTTAATCGGGCCAAGTGTGTGAGCTACTTCTTATTACAAAAAGTATTCACTAAAAAAAACTCAACTATCTCGAACTAGTAGCGTGAACATTTTCATAAGAAATATAACAATTCAAACTATTTGCGGATATGAAATCAACAATTCTTGTCTTCATTTCAACACATCAACTGAAATCCAATGGATTCCAATTCTTGTTCAGTTTACCAAGTAGAGTATTAATCAAAACGAATAATAGAATAGAAAAAAATATATATTATATATTTATATATTGTATATCAATTATTTGCGGCTATACAGTACCTATTATTGAACAACGCATGTATGGAGTTTTCCCAAAAGTTCCCAGTCATTCAAAGTCATTTCGGGTTGGGAGTACCAAGCGAAGTTTGTTTATTTTTTACGTTTCGGCATTCGAATTTCGCGCGCGGCGCAATTGGTTGCCATGCGTTTGGAAGGAATGAACATTTGGCACTTTGATTCTCTCGAATCAGTACTCTGTGACAATGCTCCGAGAACTAATTGAACAGCTTGGAAATATTGATGAACTAATTATGAGGTGAATATTGGCATCATTCCAAAATCCTTGCACTTTGGAATGTGGAGGGATGCTGAAGTGTGGAGGGAGAAGCGAGAACTGGAACTTCCCCCTCCCCCCCTCCCCCTCAATATAATATTAATATATATCAATATTATATTCAGGGATATACTATAACAAACGCTATATCTACGGAACACTGTGTTGGTAGAAGAAGGTGTCGACCGTGTGCACTCATCGGTAGCGCGGCAAAGATCAAAGCTTTCAAACCCCAATTTGATTTGCCCCTAGCGCCCAAACGAGTTGAGCACAAACGATGATATTTCGTGCACAAACGAGCACAAACGAAGCACAAACGATTGACATCGGAAAAATATCAAAAACCACTTCGGGGGTTCTGTCGTGTCGCTAGAACCCCCAATTTGATTTGCCCCTAGCGCCCAAACGAGTTGAGCACAAACGATGATATTTCGTGCACAAACGAGCACAAACAAAGTACAAACGATTGACGTCTGAAAAAATATCAAAATCCACTTTGGGGGTTCTGTCGTGTCGCTAGAACCCCCAATTTGATTTGCCCCTAGCGCCCAAACGATTTGAGCACAAACGATGAAATATCGTGCACAAACGAGCACAAACGATTGACGTCGGAAAAAATATCAAAATCCACTTCGGGGGTTCCGTCGTCGTGTCGCTAGAACCCCCAATTTGATTTGCCCCTAGCGCCCAAACGATTTGAGCACAAACGATGATATTTCGTGCACAAACGAGCACAAACGAGCACAAACGATTGACGTCTGAAAAAATATCTAAATCCACTTTGGGGGTTCTGTCGTGTCGCTAGAACCCCCAATTTGATTTGCCCCTAGCGCCCAAACGATTCGAGCACAAACGATGAAATATCGTGCACAAACGATTGACGTCGGAAAAAATATCAAAATCCACTATGGGGGATCCAGCGACATGTACCTGTACCTCAGCCATGGGGAGCAGGAATTTCATCCGATGCGCTATCAGTGGATCTTGGAGAACTCATTGTTATTCGTCCGTACGACAGATATCCCACGGTATCAACAGATAAGCACGCAGCTCAGCGGGAAGTTGTAGGAACTGGAATCCCCGAGAGAAATGCAGATGTTCACGATATCAGATTCTCCTTCATCCATAAGATCGTGTGTTCCGGTAGTATATTTGTTAACGCTGTTCACATGAATATTACTGAAATGATTTTTCAAATCATATTTTGTTTTCAGAAATGAGATATGAAAGTAACACCAGAACAGTTCTGTGAAGTTGCTCCTTCACAACGATTTGATGGAATGATAACACAAGAAGTCTTGCACTATGGCATTCATTGTGTACACAATAGCCTATGGAATACCGAATCTAATCTTGTTTCGGAACGTTGACCATGTCACCAGAATAAAATCCACTCTTTCGCACGCATTGCATCAACATGATCTATCCTCCCAGTTTTGAAACCAGGAGCGCGATATGATGAGACATCACGTGACGAGCACACGTCGATTGAGGTCAATAGCCGTGGAAGAAGCTGATGGGAGGCCTCAAGGTCTTGCGAGAAGGGCGCGGGAAGTAATAGAACAAGCAAGAAGAGTCCTCGCAATGGACGACAAGAGAAGTATGTGGCTGTTGGTGAATCTCCTGTATTACACGGGTGAGTAATAATAACCAGGAAAATGCAGGATATGCGTTGTCAGATGAGATTAGAATTATGGAAATCTTGAATGAGAAAACATTCCGTCATCTCTATCCTTCTGATCGTCCCACAATTCAATTGCAGACATCTTGTCAGCCCGTAACATCCTGCATGGAGGTTCGCCTCTCTCGGAAGTGAAAATAGTTCAACAATTCGGTACATAGGCCTATGTATATCCATGAATAATGAAATGATGAACATTTCAATATATAACTATGCACCTGGATATCCAATTCAAAGATGGATAGCGTAAAAATAAATGATAACTTAAATGATTGTGGAGTTTATCGAGTGTCCTTGAAGGACATAACAACTCTGGGAATAGATTTCAGAGAATGATGACGCTATTTTTTCCATTAATTTTCGAGAAAACTAGAAATCATCATCTCAATCCCAGAAATTCAAATTATTTTCTTTGTCCATCAAATCATCACGTGGGAGACGCCCCTTTTTCTGATTCGTGACGTAGATGTTACCCTATTTCATTTCAACGGCGTTCACGGCACACCGAATGTCACGCACAGTGGTACTAAAACTGTCACTGACGCTCTATTTTTGGGGTCACCTGGAAATGAATCAATTAATTGTAATCTGAAAATGTTGACCTGCTTGAATAATATTTAAAATATCATCCACATGAATTCCTTAATTAATTACACTCACTAATAGATGACCCGCTTTTTCGGTAAAAAACAACCTTTTCCCACAACTATTCATATGCGTAATATAAGAAAAAAATACATTCTCAATGTGCAAAATGTTCAAGGATTTGTTAACTATTATTGAAAAATTACCTCAACACGCTAACTATCATGTCACTCTCGGAATCGTTGTTTTAATAAAGTGAACTGTTCGTCATTTCTTCATCGGTTGCGCTAGGAATATCAGGCGGACTGTGAAATTCCATTCGCACGCTCAAGCTAACGTAAATCCCGGCGAAACACAAAGATTTGTGACAAACTAGATAAACGATTACAAAAGTACTATAATAGCCAGCGTGATGAAATAATTTTCCAATAATAGATAACAATTGTCTGAACATTTTTCACACTGAGAACGTATTTGCATCTCTTATATTATGCACGTAAATAGTTGTGGAAAAATGTTGTTTTTTACCGAAAACCGGGTGATTCATTATGGAGTGTAATTAATTAAGAAATGTCTGTGGAAGATATTTGAAATATAATTCAGGCAGGGCAACATTTGCAGATTACAATGAATCATGGATCAGTTACAAAGTAGAGAAGAAATAACAAGTTTATTAGAGGAGGACACCACCAAGCCTCAAAACAACAATACATAAGGCAACAATACAATAATATTCTGTTAAACTATCTCAGTCAATAATGATAGAGCAAACTAATAATAATGATGGTCTTGAAAACAAATGATAGGTCTCAAGAGCGTAGATATTACTGGCCTTGAGAATGTTAACTTGGTTCTTTTGAACTGGGCCTTGGATAGTTAAACTTACACGAAATATAAATTACATAAGATCGAATAGATTTAATACGTTGAATAAACTAGTGCCAATCTATTTGGATTGCCCAAAGTTACATATAGATATGTACCGGCCAGCTGGGGTCGCGGTAGAAATGACAGACGCCAGAATATAACTCATGTTTCTACATATAAAAACCTGTCCAGCACGGTCAGTGTCAATACAAAAACTAAAGAGATTTCTATGTCTTATAGACAGGGTTAAATAATACATATAGATTACGAGGTGATTAATAATTGATTCAGACTAACATTCATGACAACCGACCGTATTTCTTACACACAAAATTAACGTTCATAATCAAACATAGCGTGACAACGGCATGACTAAACGCGTTCGGGTACAGGTCATTGCCCTGTCAGTTGTCAAACTAAAACTATATAAATGAATAGCTATATTGTACCTGCCTTGTGATATGGAAAATACTGAAATTAACATCAACTTCTGATGACTTTAGGACAATGCTTATAACAGCAAACAATGATATCCACAGGGAGCGACCACTGCTAATATCTACTTTCAACTACTTGAACTTATGTATGGTACCATACTTCAAATGCATAGCTATAAGCCATGGCCACTTTTCACTCGTCATTCCAATGACCACAGTTCGATTCCCGCTTGTTAGAGTTTATTCACTCGATTCCTTCAGTCTAGGTATACTGTGAGTGTGTAGTCACGCACCCTACAAACTTGAAGTATCCTATAACGTGTTCGCGATCCATGATTCAATGCTTCAAGAGCAAATAATCTGGATATTATAACCTCACATATTCATGGGTTTAAATGCGAACCTAGATATTATTGTACAAACAACAGAGCAAACAGTAATGCCTACCATCCTGAGACATCTTTGAAAGTTACACACGTCTAGTACAAGCACAGGAGAATAAACCTTACCAGATGAACCTGAGCTCAGCGGGATCGAACTGTCCTCAATCGAAGTCGGCGTGAAAAGAGAGCGAATCTTACTATCTGTCCACCAACGTTCACTTGATCTCTAAAAATAGTACATGTTGCGCCCTCTGACCGTGACAACAATAATCTACCCCATGTCGTGGGCTCGGTCGGAATGTGAGTTTAGGCAAACGTTACAATGAATCTTTTCATTCTTCATCTTATCTAAAACAGGATAATAAGAAAACAATACAAACAGTGATTAAGTGAGCCAAAATATTTATACATGTGGATTAACATTGCAAAATCTGAAAAAGAGGAAAGAAGAAGAAGAGCCCGCGTAATAACTAAATCTTGTGTGCGGGCATTACAAGCAAAAGTTGATGTTTATGTTCACTATAACAAATAATGATTCGAACCTATTCCACTGTCCTTGATTTTCAAAGTGTAGATAATGAAGAAGTACAAACATACAATTATGAATACATTGAAACCAACTCGAGAAGAATATAACAGAACAAGCATAATATTAGTCGAATAAAAATGAAATAATTCATAGATCGAGACACTATGGTCTTATGTGATGAATGAGTAGCATCATAGACAACGTACGTGCCAAAACATATTACAATTGCGTAGTGATGTCATGAATGTCTTTCTTGAATGAGATAGATTAGTATTCGAACGCATATTAGGTGAAATTTCATTGAATATTCTGGGGCCCAAGTAGTCAATAGTCAATGTGGTGGTGCCCAGTTTGTTTCATTTCTTTTAGGAATGAAAAGTGAAATAGGATCATAATCACGTGTGTTATGCCTCTGTACTGAATGTTGAGATATTTTGAAGTTATTCCCATCATTTTATATGTGGATCAAATGACTTTTAATGTATAGTTGTTTTAAGCTCAGAACATTCGTTTCTGAATACGTTGAAAGAGATGAATTCAATTCATATTTCATGAGTATGACTCTGAAAATTAGCTTCTGCACAGTGATTATTTGTCGGAAATGTGAATTGTTGACTCATCTTCCCAACCAATTGTACCATATTCTAAGAGTGGTTGCACCAATATCTCATTTACATCATCAACATGTTCTTAGTCAACAGATTTCAAAGTCTATAGATAGGAAATGTTAATAATATTTCTGGTTCTTGTAACTGTGGCGTTTATATGTTCAGACCATCTAAGATGTTCATCAACGAGTAATTTAAGAAATCTCGTATAATCAACTGTAGATTCAACTGTATAACAATAACACTCTCCATAATCTGGCAGCGTCCTGACTGGAGCTACAGAGTGAATTTATTATCTGGATCAGTTTTGAATAGATTGTTATTGGTGAATACCATCACTCCCAGGCACTATCAAGAGGCCACGGAAGAGCATCACAACTTGGAAGTTTGTTTGTTACATTTTAGGATTCTGGTTTTCCGAGAAAAAAGGCCTGTATAACTCACTGAGGAGTATGAACGCAATCACGATCATAGTTTGGACATCCATTCTATTATGTCCTCTGCTATTGGTCCAGTTCTACGTCACCATTGACAATCCGCTAGAACTGAGTAAAAATACCTGCGCATACGTCTTGGTTTTGGTAACTAATGTGTGCACACGGACGTTCTATTTTCGAAAAGAGGCTCTCCGCGACTTGGTGGAGAATCTCTACTCGATGCAAACGCCTGAGCAGAAGACGGATGGCTTCCAGAGGGCGGTGGTACTTAAATACGCAATGATGATAAAAGCGTTGATGAGTATTTTCTTACTCAATACATCATTTGGATTAGTTACACTTTCATCCTTACTCATTCCAGAAGCACTGACAACAAGGACATTACCATTCAGGTGAATATGATCTTCATTTTCAATTTCACGTTGAATGGATGATGAATCCATGCATGGATGCATATTAGGGTTTCAAAGCGCATCGACATTGAGGTCATTCAGCGCCCGTCAAAATAAATTCCCGAACAATTAGATGAATAGTATTATATCAAGATACGAGTAGAATTCTGATGAGAATACCTCAATATATGAGACTGAGACTAGACAATCAACGAAGACATGCATTTATTTTTTCGAAATCGAACATACATGTGGTGTAAAGGGTCACACACATGGGACTGAAATAGGATCATTTCATGATTTCTCAGTTCGCTCGCGCTCAAAGAATGGAGGAGGTCGTACTCATGAGTCGTCGGATTACTATCAAGGGCTGAGTACTCGTCTGGTGCCAGGTAGCGTGTCCTCGGTACCTTGGCGAGATGCTGTGTATACGTGATGTGTAGTACAACTGTATTGACTGAGATGTTCAATAGATACCAGTGAACGAACATCCTGTCGACTATCTACCTCGAGCTACCTCCTTCACAAACGTCTCAACGCCACAGAACATGTGCATCAATTGTGGGCAATACGGATCAACTTCAGGGAGTTTCGTGATAGAAACGCCCTCCATGGTTTATTATGTTGAGCCTGATATTTTGAGCAGGTTGTGCAATTTATACGTTTCTATCACAAAACTCAGGAAAATTTGCTTCATCTCATCTAAGCTATTGGATTCAACTGAGCCTACTCAATACTGTAGTTATACTAACTAGGAAAACGCGGAATGCGCGTTGTGAGATGAGCTCAGAAGTAAGGAAATGTAGAATGAAAAATAACTCAAGTCAGCTAAATTTACATCTACGGACCTTGGAAAACTTCAAACGTTCAAATACCTTACCTGCAACTTGTTGATATTCATAGTGCTGCAACCTCTCGCATAATATGCACTTTGCAAATCCAATTGATCCAAATATTCAATGAAATGTACACTTTTATTACGTTTTCTTTGTTATTTTTCATCTGATTATAACAAAAATCTCTGAAAAGTTGTATAATAGTATCGTTCATATTCGGTGAGAATTTGAGTGCTTTTGAACAATTTTTATCTATCCTTCGGGTTATTCTCATGAGGATTTTTCAAACTTTACGATTTTTTTTCGGAATAACCTTTCGACCGATTTATCTGAATATGAATCTCAGCTCATTCTGGTAAGAAATATGTAGAAAAAGTTTCAATTCGATTGGTATTTTTTCCTGACCTATACGCCGAGCACAAAATTGGAAAAAAAATCCAAGCCCATTTTTTTCGGTATGCGAAATGGAATCGTCGCTACGCTCATCTAACAATCATCAAGAGAATCAGATGAGCCCACATATTATCCATGAACCAACCCGTATTGTGCTGTCCATGTGTCAACCTTGAATCACCATATCAAAATCGACATCCTCCTCTAACGCGCAGTTTCTGAAAATTACGTCAGTCGCACTGCCTTCTATGACAAATGTTTTGAAATGTATGCTGCGAATTTAGGAACATCTATGTGGAGCTGCAAGCCATTGTGACAATCGCACTCTGTTACCTCTAATCCAGGCTCTTCTCACTCCGATTTTTTCCGGATAGGACACGACTGTCTAATTAGCCAGTGATTGAGACATGAAAGCATGCCAAGTTGCATTATATTTTGTTCCTTCGTATATTCTGGGGGCGCAAACGGAAATGATTACAATACAGAAATGACTTCATTCCAGGTATAAGTCTTCACTCACACTCGTCTAATTAGACCTGAGCGTCTTCGAGAACCTTCATGAATCTGAGGAATCTAATGGTATTATCGGAGAGCTCATACATGATCCATTGTTTCAGTGTATGGGGACCGTTCGACCAGAATGTGTTGCCAGTTTTCGAAATAGTCCTATTCTTCCTCGTATTGTCGTCTTTTACCGGCTACTTGGTAATTGAAGGGATCTATCTATTTGCTGTGACATTCACCCTACTCATCAAGGCCCAATTGGAAATCATCAACCATAAAATTGATGATATCGGGAGTAGAGCTATCAAAAACCTGAAGAAGAGGAGAAACACAGTTCTGATGAATAAAAATAAGAACCTGAAGAGAATGTACACTGGAATTCACCTTCGCGTTGACGATGAGACAAAACGCACAATTCCAACTGATATTGGTTGCTCATTGACACCAACACAAACCCAAAGAGATGGTACGATTCCAAACAGCCTATTCAGTGTAACAAGAAATAACAACAGATCTGATCAAGACAAGATTGAAGGTGGTAACGCATCCATTGATGACTATTTCGGGCCCATCGTACGCAACACCTCACGGCCAGTTGTAGGCCTATCGTACAGAGGAGTCCATCACACCAACGAGAGTGTTGGTGAAACCACCGAGGAGCGTGGTTGTGAGTATAGTCGGGAAGAACTGGACCAAGAGATGCGGAAACTGCTCGGAGATTATGTGAGACATCATCAGCAAATACTGAGGTACGTGTATCATATTGTGTACATCCATCAATCAGGTGAACAAACATAATCGGGCAAGATGGTAGATTCGGTAATGCAATAGTGCAATTTCTACCTCTATTCCAACTTCTCATTCCACTTGGACGGCACAATCCGTTCTCTACATCGTCACAGTCACGGTTCACTGCGCAGTGACTCGAGACGTGGCTCACAAATTATTATAGGTACGCAATACATTCTCAGTATTGTTAGCTGATCACTTTGTCGAAAAATACACAGAGGAACGTTCGCTCGACATCATTTTCGAATAGCAATATTGTAAGTGGAAGAGTGAGAATTATTAAATGGTAATTTCGGACTGGCAAAGAAGGTATTGCTGGTTCTCATCCATATATTATCCTGAATCATTCCGATTCATAGTGCTGAAACGCAGTGGCGTAGACAAGATATCCGGTTATTGGGGGGCAGGACTTTTCAAAAGGGCGCTATACTTGAGCCCATCCAGTGCAGTAATTTCAAGACTTACAAAGAGAATATCCATGCAAAATACGACGGCAGATCATATCATCGATGTCATAATCGATATTGATGATATTGATATTGATTGAACGGATGTATTCCTCACAAATACAGATTCAACTATGGAAAAACTTCTAGAAGAGATTCATGAAATGCAAGGGACCCAAGTGAATATGAAAGAATGCAAAACATACTCAACAAAGTTGTTCTGAGAAAGGGAATGGGGAAACTAGAAGGGCAGCGAGGAGTTATGTTGTATTCAACAACGTGCTATATAGGAAGGAAACAGCTGCCACAGGTGAGACAACATGGCGGTTGTGGGTACCAAATCAATTCAAATCAATTGACCCACAAATTTATGGCACAGTTCCATGGTGATAGATCGACCGGCCACCCAGGGGAGGACGAAACTAGGCGCGCCATTGCCTTTCGATTGTATTGGTTCAATTTGACGAAGGATGTGAGGGAATACGTAGCGGGAAGCCTCGAATGTGCGATGGTTCAAGCAAGAAATCACCCACCAGGGACCGCGATCCTAGCCAGAACTACGACATCAGTATGGGAGACAGTGGCCCTGGACTTGATGTGACCTTACCCACGAACCCAGTCAGGAAAGCAGCACATCCTAGTGGTAACCGATATATTTTCAAAATGGGTTGCGGTGAAGACCTTGGGGAAAGCCACAGCGGTGAAAATATGTTATTTCCTAGAGAATGATGTTTTTGCAAGGTACGGCTGTCCAGGACATATTCTTAGTGACAAAAGTCCCCAATTCAAAGTTGAAGTGTGGATCGAGGCATGAAGTCGTTGAGGATCAACTTTATAGACTACACCGATCTACCACCCGCAAGGAAACCCGACGGAGAGACGAAACCAGGAGATCAAGATGTTGAGGATGTCGGTCGAAAACAATCACACCAGCTGGGATCGACACATAGACCTAAAAGGCTTCAACCTTCGCGATCGTGTCAATAATTGTACCGGCTTCTCACCAGCAGAATTGTTTCTGGGTCGTCGTCTTAAGATACCAGGGGACTGAAGATTGACTATTCCTGAGACGGCAGAGAGCATCCAAGAGGTAATTGAAACCGAGAAGTTATTGCGCCAACGACGGAAGGCTGACGCGCTCACGAATACAAGGAGATATCAAACTCGGTACGTCACTACGGGAAATCCTCAGTCCACGTTCGAACCAGGACAAGTAGTACTCATCAGAGACCACACCCAATCTAGAGCTAATGAAGGGTTTCACGCAGGTTTTGCCCGGAGGTGGAAGGGGCTATATACGTGAAACGGAAGATGGGAGGTGTGTACGAGATACGCGAAACGACACGGTGGTTAGTATAAGTTCATGGAAGAGAGATGATGAAAGCTCCCAGAGTACGGATCACTGCTCCGAAAGCCTGACAGACATCACCCAAACAGACCACGAGTCTTGCAACCACGAGGTCCCGAAGAAAGAGACAGAATTATTCGGAGAAAGTTCCTGGAGAGAAATTAAGAGTTGCTGGGAGAGGGGGGATTATTAAAAAATTGGATTCATTTTGTGAAAGAAAGATACCATTCATTTCAGTACTCTTATGTTTATTTTGAATTTGTCTACATATGTTGGATAAGGGATATCAAGCTATGAGAGGGCCGTTGGAAAACTGAAAGTAGAGTGAAGAGAGTGAGTAAAACAGGTGGTCAAGAGGAGAGAAGAGTTTGAAGTAAGAAGGAAATAAGATTCAGATCTGCGAACATCAATCTATCAGAGAATGTAAATTTGGAAATTGTAACTGTAATTGATCGAATGAACAGTATTGGAGCGATCCGTGTGTTTGTGCATAATTGAGAGTATAATGAGGCCCTCACACATCTATGTATCACGCTTGGATTTTTCTTAATTGTGTCTTTCTTCATGAAAGAATGAATATTAGGGTTTTAGAGCGCATCGACAGCGAGGTCATTTGACGTCTGTCAGAACAAGATGCTGAACAGAAAGGTGAGTAGTGTTATATAAAGGTGCAAGTAGAATTTAGATGAGATCACCTCAATATATGGAACTTAGACTAAACCATCCACTGAAACGGTATACACTAATTTGTTAAGACCGAACATGTGAGTGCTGTGAACTGTAAAGCGTCCCACCCATGGGACTAGAATGAGAACGTTCTTTTACTTGTTATCAGTTCAAACTTGCGCTCAAATAGGAGTGGAGGAACGACACACCATGATGGATATATGATGCAATGTGGTTTGATTTAAAATATTACTGGTATCTATCCCAAGAGATCGGTATCAAGAATAAGTATCAAATGTCAATAAGCAGTACACTGAAAAAGATGATTGCACAAACAACGTCATCTTGAACGGACATGAAAATGTCCTAATGAGGGCAGTTTGGAAAATGATACTGGTAACAAGACGACTTTACCGTCCAACGCGGATCCACGAGCATGTCCAATGAGATCCAATAGGTTCAATAATCTTAGAAAGCTGAATATGGCATCTCGATTTTGAATTATTCCCTTGAATCTTTGATATCATGTCCTCCATACGAAGCTGTCTCCACAGAGCAGTATATTTCCGACACTCAATATGTGTCCAACAGTTGAAATCTCGTTCCAAATCTCATATCTAGGGAGGATTTTTTCAGGGGTGAAAAGATAGGAATGGGTTAAAAGTGTGAGTCCCACTCGCATACGAGTAAGAACCACTTCCTTCCTCTGTGAACCTCGAATTGAAGATTCCCAAGCACTAACAGTTGGCCTAATTTCTTTCAACTTGCTGGTCTCCCTGTCCCATTCTTTTCGGAAACGAGATTTGATATGTAGTTTGAAATACGCCTTGGAATCATCGAAAGGCACTCTCGGGTTATCAATATCTTCTTTCTCTGTCGCTTCTTTGGCAGCCCTGTCCACCAACTCATGACCACCAATCCTCACGTGTCCAGGTACCCAGCAGAACACTACACTGACATCCTGCGAGGCAAGGTGGGTCAGAAGTGTCTGAACTCTCAGGACTAGATGGTGAGTTGGAAAGATCTGAGTTAGGGCTTGGAGCAAATACTTTAACATAACCTAAGTTTATATATCAAAGTATTTGCTTGTAGTGCACTCAAAGAATCGGAACAGATCAGGAAGCTCTTCTCAGGTCGTTGTTGCATGCGCTGTAGAAAGGAAACAATTGCAAACCACTCTGCTGTATAAACGCTACTCATCGAACCCAATCTGATACTAACAGTGGAGGATCCGCTAACGAATGCGCAGCCAACTTTGCCGTTCAGTTTTGATCCGTCCGTGTAGTATTCAACATGTCCGAAGTAGTGTGTGCGGAGTTCTAGATAGTTTCGCTTATACTCAAATGCACTCGTGGTTGCTTTCGTGCTTGATGACAAGTTAATCAAGCATTCAGGACGTGGAGCCAACCGAGGGGCGGTATCACCAAATTGAATTGGATAGACTCGAGGGTATACAAATGACTCCTCGACCAAAATATGATTCAAACGAATCCCAGTTGGTATGGTGACGAATGGTTTCGATTCATAGAGAGCATGAAATCTAGGATTGATAACTGATTGGTAGGAAGGATGATGTTTACTCCAAAGTTATTCTAAGCGTATGAGCAAAGGAGATATGCACGTCGACTCTTCAACGAGGGCTCACCAGCCTCACAATACAGGCTCTCCACCCGACTGGTACGGAGAGCTCCTATGGCCAGTCGGATGCCTGTGTTGTGAACTGTATTGAGTGGCTTCACGTAGCTATCTCGTGCCAAGTCGTACACAACACTTCTATTATCCAATTTAGAATCATTGATTAATTGAATTTAATTTGCATCTATGTCGCTTGTGAGCGAGAGTGCGATTATTTTTATTTCGTCATTTGGGCCGTTTGGCTTAGAAAATCCCCACCGAGTCTAGGTTGCAAGTCATCAGTCATTCCGAATCGAGCATACGTCTCCTGGCATATATATGCTGAATGATGCCAGTCACCTTATGATGAGAATGTTATTGATACCCTCTAGTCATTTTTGAACTCTCATGTGTTGACTAAAATGCAAGTTGAGTTCCATTTCGGAGAAGATTTATCATTACACTGAATATTAGAAATGTACTGCAGATATCGTAAACTCACAAAATCATAACAAAACTTGTCCGCGGCTCCACTAATAGCGGATCGCACCACGATGCTGCGGCTTTGCCGAGCATTGATGCGTTCCAAATTGGATTATGGTAGTGTTGTGTACGACTCGGCACGAGAGAGCTACGTGAGGCCGCTCAATGCAGTTCACAACACGGGCATCCGACTGGCCATAGGAGCGCTCCGTGCCAGTCGGGTGGAGGGCCTGTGTTGCGAGGCTGGCGAGCCCTCGTTGAAGAGTCGACGTGCATATCTACTTTGCTCATACGCTTCGAAATTATTCTGCAGTGGGCATCATCCCACCTACCAATCAGTTATCAATCCTAGATTTCGTGCTCTCTATGAATCGAAACCATCTGCCACCATACCAACTGGAATTCGTTTGAATCATATTTTGGTCGAGGAGTCATTTGTATACCCTCGAGTCTATCAAATCCAATTCGGTGATACCGCCCCTTGGTTGGCTCCACGTCCGGAGTGCTTGATGAACTTGTCATCAAGTACGAGGGCAAGCACGAGTGCGGAAGAGTATAAGCAAAAATACCTAGAGCTCTGCACACACTACCCCGGACATATTAAATACTACACGGACGGATCGAAGCTGAACGGCAAGGTTGGCTGCGCATTCGTCAGCGAATCCTCCACTGTTGGTTTTAGATTAGGTTCGATGAGTAGCGTTTATACAGCCGAGTTGTTTGCAATTGTCGCCTCTCTACAGCACATTCAACAACGATCTGAGAAGTGCTTCTTGATCTGTTCCGATTCTTTGAGTGCACTCCAAGCCCTTACTCAGATCTTTCCAACTCACCATCTGGTCCAGAAAGTGCAGACACTCCTGACCGCCCTTGCCTCGCAGGATGTCAGTGTAGTGTTCTGCTGGGTACCTGGACACGTGGGGATTGGTGGTAATGAGTTGGCGGACACGGCTGCCAAAGAAGCGACGGAGAAAGAAGATATCGATAACCCGAGAGTACCTATCAATGATTTCAAGGCGTATTTCAAACTACTTTTCAAATCTCGTTTCCAAAAAGAGTGGGACAGGGAGACCAACAACAAGCTGAAAGAAATAAAGCCTACTGTTAGTGCTTGGGAATCTTCAATCCGAGGTTCACGGAGGGAGGAAGTAGTTCTCACTCGTCTGCGAGTGGGACACACACTTTTAACCCATTCCTATCTCTTCACCCCCGATAAAATCGTCCCTAGATGTGAGATTTGTAACGAGATTTTAACTGTTCGACACATATTACTCGAGTGTCAGAAATATACTGCTCCGAGGAGACAGCTTCGTATGGAAGACACAATGCCAAAGATTTTAGGGAATAATTCAAAATCGATAGATACCATATTCAGCTTTCCAAGATTATCGAACCTATTGGATCTCATTTGACATGCTCGTGGATCTGCATCGTTGTTTGCGTGAGACGATGAAGTCGTCGTGTTACCAGTATCATTTTTCAAACTGCCCTAATTAGGACATATACATGTCTGATCAAGATGACGTTGTTTGTGCAATCATCTTCTTCCAGTATACTACTTTTTGACATCTGATACTTATTCTTGATGTCGATCTCTTGGGGTAGACATCAGGAATATTTTAAACCTAACCATATTTCAACATATATTCATTATGGTTTGTCGTTCCTCCACTCTTATTTGAGTGCGAGTTTGAACTGAGAACAAGTAGTAAAACGTTCTCATCCTAGTCCCATGGGTGTGACCCTTTACAGCACACACATGTTCGGTTTTAACAAATTAGTGTATAACGTCTTTAGACACTTTAGACATAGTTTAGTCTTAGTTTAATATATATTGAGGTTCTCTCATCTAAATTTCACTTCCACATTTATATCATCTAAATTTCACTTCCACATTTATATCACACTTTTCACCTTTTGTTGCAACTTATTTTGACAGGCGCTAAATGACCTCGCTGTCGATGCGCCTCAAAACCCTAATATTCATTCATTCATTGAGGTCATCATAACATAAATAAGCATTACAAGAAATGTCTGGATAGCAGCTAATTGAATGAATGGATGAATGAATATTAGGGTTTTGAGACGCATCGACAGCGAGGTCATTTAGCGCCTGTCAAAATAAGTTGCTGAACCAAAAGGTAAGTGGTGTTATATGAAGGTGCGAGTGAAATTTAGATGAGAACACCATGTGAAACTGAGACTAAACTATTACTAAAGAAGGTATACACTAATTTGTTAAAACCGAACATGTGTGTGCTGTAAAGGGTCACACCCATGGGACTAGGATGAGAACGTTTAACACCTTGTTCTCAGTTCAAACTCGCGCTTGATTAGGAGTGGTGGAACAACAAACCATGATAGATAAATGTTGAAATATGTTTTGATTTAAAATATTCCTGATGTCTATCCCAAGAGATCGACATCAAGAATGAGTATCAAATATCAAAATACCGAAAAGAGATGATTAAATAACCAACGTCATCTTAATCAGACATAAGTAGCCTATTCGCGGAAGTTTGAAAAATGATACTGTTGACACGACAACTTTGTCGTCACATGCATACAACGGCGCAGATGCACGAGCATGTCAAATGAGATCCAATAGGTTCAAAAATCTCAAGAAGATGAATATGGTATCTATCGATTTTGAATTATTTCCTAAAATCTTTGGCATTGTGTCTTCCATACGAAGCTGTCTCCGCAGAGCGGTATATTTCCGACACTCCAGCAATATGTGTCTAACAGTAAAAGTCTCGTTACAAATTTGACATCTGGGGACGATTTTTTCGGAAGTGAAAAGATAGAAATGGGTTAAAAGTGTGTGTCCCACTCACAGACGAGTGAGAACCACTTCCTCCCTCCGTGAACCTCGGATTGAGGATTCCCAAGCACTAACAGTAGGCTTTATTTCTTTCAGCTTGTTGTTGGTCTCCCTGTCCCATTCTTCTTGGAAACGAGATTTGAAAAGTTGTTTGAAATACGCCTTGAAATCATTCATAGGCACTCTCGGGTTATCAATATCTTCTTTCTCTTTCGCCTCTTTGGCAGCAGTGTCCGCCAACTCGTTACCACTAATCCCCACGTGTCCAGGTACCCAGCAGAACACTATACTGACATCCTGCGAGGCAAGGTCGGTCAGGAGTGTCTGTACTTTCTGGACTAGATGGTGAGTTAGAAAGATCTGAGTTAAGGATTGTAGTGCACTCAAAAAATCGGAACATATCAGGAAGCTCTCCTCAGGTCGTTGTTGCATGCGCTGTGGGAAGGAAACAATTGCAAACCACTCTGCTGTATATACACTACTCATCGAACCAAATCTGATACCAACAGTGGAGGATTCGCAATCGGATGCGCGGACAACTTTTCCGTTCATATTTGATCCGTTCGTGTAGTATTTTACATGTCCGGAGTAGTGTGTGCAGAGATCTAGATATTTTTGCTTATACTCTTCTGCACTCGTGGTTGCCTTCGTGCTTGATGACAAGTTCATAAAGCACTCCGGACGTGGAGCCAACCAAGGAGTGGTATCACTAGATTGAATTGGATAGACTCGAGGCTAAACAAATGACTCCTCGACTAGAATATGATTCAAACGAATCCCAGTTGGTATGGTGGCGGATGGTCTCGATTTATAGAGAGCATGAAATCCAGGATTGATAACTGATTGGTAGGTAGGATTATGTTCACTGCAGAATAATTCCGGAGCGTTTGAGCAAAGGAGACATGCACGTCGACTCTTCAACGAGGGCTCACCAGCCTCGCAATACGGGCTCTCCACCCGACTGGTACGGAGAGCTCCTATGGCCAGTCGGATGCCTGTGTTGTGAACTGTATTGAGTGGCTTCAAGTAGCTCTCTCGTGCCGAGGCGTACACACCACTACCATAATCCAATTTGGAACGTATCAATGCTCGGTAAAGCCGCAGCATCGTGGTGCGATCCGCTCCCCATTTGGTACCACTAAGATAACGGAGAAGGTTGAGTGACTTGAAGCACTTGAGTCTGAGTTGCGAAATGTGAGATTTCCAGTTCAACTTCACGTCAAACGTTAGTCCAAGGAAATTTGTCGATTCTGCGAATTGGAGGAGTTCTCTACGAAGATGTATATCTGGGTCAGGGTGCAGGCCTCTCGGACGAGAGAAACACATGCACGTTGATTTTGATGTAGAAAACCTGAACCCAGTTTCATCTTCCCATGCTTCTTGTTTCCTAACTGCGAGGTGGATTTGGCGAGAGGCCGTGGTACTTCTCGCTGTCTTACTGAATATAGTCAAGTCGTCGACAAATAAGGAGGAAGTGTTTGAAGATGGAACGCTTCGAACAATACCATTTATTGCGATGGCGAACAGAGTAACACTGAGGACAGAACCCTGTGGTACCCGTTCTCTTGGATGAAATCATCCGACAACACATCACCAACTCTTACATAGAAACGTCGGTTGGTCATAAAATTACAGATAAAATTAGGAAGATGGCCTCTGAAACCCCATTGTGATGAGGTGTTCAATATGTTGAAGCGCCAGGTAGTATCGAATGCCTTCTCAAGGTCGAAACATACAGCTATCACTTCCTGTTTCGTAAGAAAAGCTTCTTGTATGAAGCTTTCCATACGAATAAGATGATCCAAGGTATTTCTATTTTTTCTTAATCCAGACGGTACTGTGCAAAGGTGGTTTCTCCGCTCCAACCACCAAACGAGGCGGTTGTTCAAGATCCTTCTCATCACTTCACACAGACAGTTGGTCAGAGATATAGGTCTATGGCTTGATGGTGAATGCTTATCCTTGGATGGTTTCAAGATCGGTACCTGGATAGCTTGTCTCCAAGAATCAGGGAAAGTATCGGTTGAATAGATATGGTTGAACAGGTTGAGAAGGTCATTTAAAGTTTCAGCTGGCAGGTGTTTCAAGAACTGATTGTGTATTCCATCAATCCCCCCGTGCTGTGTCTCTTGCGCACGTTATCGCGTTCTCCAACTCCCATACACTAAAGGGCACGTTATACACCTTGTTGTTCGCAGAAGAGAAATCTAATCTCCTACATTCTGCAGCACGTTTGTGTATTTGGAACGATGCCGAGTAGTAGTGAGAGCTAGAGACGTCCGAGAAATAGAACCCAATAGCAATAGCTATTTCTTGGGGCTCGGTAATTATACCACTATCTGTGTTCAATCCAGATTACCAGGATGTTTTACATTTTCCGTCCATTCTCCTAACTATTCCACACCTTGGTGAGGGGTGTGTGGACATTAATGGATGAAATGTAAGAATTCCATGATGCTTTTTTCGACGTCTTGATTATATAACGAGCCCTTGCTCGGAGTTTTCCGAATGTCATAAGGTTGATGTTGGTTGGGTATTTCCGGAAGATTCTAAGGGCACGTTTTCTTTTACTGATCGCTACTTTACATTCCTCGTTCCACCAGGGAACGGGTATGTGGCGTTGATTGGTCGACGTAAGAGGAATGCTCTCTTTTGCTGCGGCAATGATCACCTCTGTCACATGCTCAGTCCTTCTATCAGTCTCATGTATGTTATTAGAGTTCTTCAAATTAACATGCTTTGCAAAAAGACTCCAGTTCGCGCGGAGCAAGAATCCACTGCGCACACCGCAAGGGCTGTTGATGAGAATCTACTCTCAAGATGAGTTCGCAGTGATCGCTACAACACAGATCTGAGTGAACGGAGAAATTGAAAAGAGGTGCGACAGATGGGGTGCAGACACAAAGATCGATCGCTGAGAACTCACCGTTGAAAGCATTAAACCTTGTTTTCTCTCCATTGTTGAGAATAATTAGGTCGTTGTCTTTGAAGAATTGTTCGAAAAGACGTCCTCTGCGGTTCTTATTCACCATTGTGTCGACCCACAAGTTATTGTGGGCATTTAGGTCGCCTAGAAGAGCATAGGGACGTGGGAGCTGTGACACAAAGTTATCCAGATTAGTTCTCGTAATTGGAGCCCTTCCGGGTAAGTTAATGTTGCAGAAGGTAACAGGCTGAGGGAGAGCATCTCTATCTGCCACTGCTTGTAGTGGTGTTGTGAGCAGCAGTGGACTCACGTGATAGCTGTCATGGACAGTTGTGGCTACTTCCCCATGGGCTCTGTTATCTGTCAAGTCAAGGAACGATAGAAACTATAATTACGCATCAATGGAGAGTCACAAGGTTTGAAGTACGTTTCTTGAAAGAAGAAACATATCGGTTCGAAGTTTGATGTCAAGAGCTTGATTTCTTCTTTGTGCCTGTTGAAACCATTGCAGTTCCATTGTATTATAGCCATATTATGAAGATTATACTCTAATACAATCTGTGGGGTTATGTCAGTTATACGCAACCTTAATCCTATCTTTTTTACCAGTAGGTGGTATCTTTAGACCCAAATCAACAGTTTTTTTCTGTTGGGTCCACTTCCATTCCGTCATCCAGCTGTGTTTCAAGTGATGCGGAAGATGTATTCTGGGGTTCTTTTGATTGAGAATGACGAAATTGTGTAGTTTTCTTAGTTGCGGTTGTAGGTGTTTGAGTTACATGAGTTACAGGAGGTTTAGTTACTGTAACTATTTCTGTTGTTTGCGCCTTAGATCTACTCGACTTCAAAAGCAGTCTTACTTGATGTTTAAGTTGAAAAATTTCAACGTCTTTTGTTTCAAGTTTCGAAGCAATATCTTTTTTCTCTTCTTCATGACTTTGACGTTCTGCTTCAAATCGTAGTTTATCTTCGTCGTGTATTTGCTTCTGTGTTTAAACTTGCTTCACTAGTGTTTCCACCATAGCTTGAAGTTTAATGAGATCAGTTGTGGATGTAGTAACCGGTTTATCGTTCAAGACTACTTCAGAAAAAGATTTTGTTGGAGTGGAACGAGAGTATAATTCTTCGTAACTCTCCTTAGCTTCATAAACGGATATGTTATTCAGAGTTTTGATCCCCATTATCTCCTTTTCCTTACTCCATTGGGGACAACTTCGTGACCAGGCTGAGTGGTCACCATCACAATTGGCACAATGAAGTTTAGAAGTACAGGCGGCAGGAGCGTGAGAGATTTCAGAACAATTTCCACATATTTCGACACCTTCACATCCAGAGCTGGGATGGCCAAATCTGGGGTATTTAAAACATCTCAATGGGTTTGGAACATGCTTCCTTACATTCAAACAGATGTAGCCTGCGTATATGTGCTCGGGAACAGTTGGAGATGAAAAAGTTGGAATTAGTAATGGTGTCGGTTGAATAATCCCATTGCGGCGGCTAAGCATGCGGTACACATCCACTACATTTTGCGATGCCAGTTCCCTCTTGATCTCATCGATCTCAACATTCAGGAGATCGTGTGAGAACACGACACCCTTCGATATATTGAGTATCTTATGGGGGAGTACTTCGACAGCAAGAGAACAGAACTCCTCCCTTTCGCAGAATCGACAAAGTTCCTTGGGCTGACGTTTGACGTGAAGTTGAACTGGAAATCTCACATTTCGCAACTCAGACTCAAGTGCTTCCAGTCACTCAACCTCCTCCGTTATCTTAGTGGTACCAAATGGGGAGCGGATCGCACCACGATGCTGCGGCTTTACCGAGCATCAATACGTTCCAAATTGGATTATGGTAGTGTTGTGTACGACTCGGCACGAGAGAGCTACGTGAAGTCACTCAATACAGTTCATAACACGGGCATCCGACTGGCCATAGGAGCACTCCGTACCAGTCGGGTGGAAAGCCTGTATTGTGAGGCTGATGAGCCCTCGTTGAAGAGTCGACGTGCATATCTCCTTTGCCCATACGCTTCAAAGTTATTCTGCTGTAGGCGTAATCCTACCTCCCAATCAGTTATCAATCCTAGATTTCATGTTCTCTATGAATCGAAACCATTCGCCACCATACCAACTATGATTCGTTTGAATCATATTTCAGTCGAGGAGTCATTTGTTTACCCTCGAGTCTATTCAATTCAATCTAGTGATACCGCTCCTTGGTTGGCTCCACGTCTGGACTGCCTGATGAACTTGTCATCAAGCACGAAGGCAACCACGAGTGCAGAAGAGTATAAGCAAAAATATCTAGATCTCTGCACACACTACACCGGACATGTAAAATACTACACGGACGGATCAAAACTGAACGGAAAAGTTGGCTGCGCATTCGTTTGCGAATCCGCCATTGTTAGTATCAGATTAGGTTCGATGAGTGGCGTATATACAGCCGAGTTGTTTGCAATTGTCACCTCTCTACAGCACATTCAACAACGATCTGAGAAGAGCTTCCTGATCTGTTCTGATTCTTTGAGTGTACTCCAAGCCCTTTCTCAGATCTTTCCAACTCACCATCCAGTCCAGAAAGTGCAGACACTCCTGACCGACCTCGCCTCGCAGGATGTCAGTGTAGTGTTCTGCTGGGTACCTGGACACGTGGGGATTGGTGGTAATGAGTTGGCGGACACTGCTCCCAAAGAGGCGACAAAGAAGGAAGATATTGATAACCCGAGAGTGCCTTTCATTGATTTCAAGGCGTATTTCAAACATCTTTTCAAATCTCGTTTCCAAAAAGAATGGGAAAAGGAGACCAACAACAAGCTGAAAGATATAAAGCCTACTGTTAGTGCTTGGGAATCTTCAATCCGAGGTTCACGGAGGGAGGGAGTGGTTCTCACTCGTCTGCGAGTGGGACACACACTTCTAACCCATTCCTATCTTTTCACTCCCGAAAAAATCGTCCCCAGATGTGAAATTTGTAACGAGATTTCAACTGTTAGACACATATTGCTCGAGTGTCGGAAATATTCCGCTCTGCGAAGACAGATTCGTATGGAAGACACAATATCAAAGATTCTAGGAAATAATTCAAAATCGATAGATACCATATTCATCTTTTTGAGATTATCGAACCTTTTGGATCTCATTTGACAAGCTCGTGTATCTGCGCCGTTGTATGCGTGTGACGACAGAGTTGTCGTGTAAACAGTATCATTTTTCAAACTTCCGCGATTAGGCTACTCATGTTTGATTAAGATGACGTTGGTTATTTGATCATCTTCTTTCGGTATTTTGATATTTGATACTTATTCTTGATGTCGATCTCATGGGATAGACATCAGGAATATTTTAAATCAAACCATATTTCAACATATTCGATTATGATTTGTTGTTGCTCCACTCCTATTTGAGCGCGAATTTGAACTGAGAACAAGTAGTAAAACGTTTTCATCCTAGTCCCATGGGTGTGACCCTTTACAGCACACACATGTTCGGTTTCAACAAATTAGTGTATAACGTCTTTAGTAATAGTTTAGTCTTAGTTTCACATGGTGTTCTCATCTAAATTTCACTTGCACCTTTATCTAACACTACTTACCTTTTGGTTCAGCAACTTCTCTTGACAGGCGTTAAATGTCCTCGCTTTCGATGCGTCTCAAAACCCTAATATTCATTCAGAACACAATTTCTGACATTGAAGGAGAGTTATAGACAACTCGGGGTTGGCTGTTTCTACAGGAAGTGTCCCGTCCCGTAAGCGTTTACAGGTCTTGACCCTTCCTAATAGAATTTCAATACCTCGACAGTAAGAAGAAAGTGATAAATCTGAGAAAGTCTCATTTTCAGTCTTAATTGTAACAACAAGGAAACGTGGTTCCGGCGTCTTGACAGCTAGGTCCTCAGTAGAAATAATGTCATCCATCAGGCGGGGCCTCTTACTATTTGTTTCTTTGAATGAGGGGGGGGGGGGGAAGGTTTTGCTTCGGGAATTCATGCATAGAATTTCTCTTTCATCTCCTGGAGCCCAACGAGGGGACGCTGAACTTCAGCGCCAGGGTTGTCCAGGAGATATAAAAGATGCAACACAGGCCGACCAGAGTGAGTACACGCCTAACAGGGACAGTAGGTGTGTGCCACCGTGCCTCCTGTGTCCATTATCTCATCCGAGCGAGCCGATTGACAAGGGGTGGATTAGCCCCTAGCCTCCTGTTTTGAATGAAGCGGAAGCCAAAGAAGTGTTTTAGCTACTCTAGTTTTATATGCTGTTTCGCCTCAACTGCCAGGATCATCTTTTCCATCCTTACGGGTCACCATGCACGGCAAACACGCAGGTGGGCGTTCTAAGTGCACAAAGGGAGTCGGCAAGAAGAAAGAAACGTAAATGAAGAAAAATTCGAAAGTAGATGGAAGGTAAGTATTGAAGAAAGGGAGCCGGCAAGAAGAAAGAAACGTAAATGAAGAAAAATTCAAAAGAAGATGAAAGGTAAGTATAGAAGTGAGAAGAGATGGACAGAGGCACAGTACTCCCTCTGCAAACTCCGGTCACCAAAATGGAACCCACTCGACCGAGGCGGTCCGAACTTTGTCTGGACCCTCACTCCAGACCCTATCGCCATGGGTAACCCTTCTGGGAGCAAATTGATTGCTCCCGACGATATGGCTCCAGAGATCACGGGGCCACGCAAGCCCCCACACCACGTCAATGTGTGCGGATCCTTAGAGGGGGAGCAGCTAATTATCTTGCCATTTATCTGAATTTAATACAAATGAATGAAATACTTTGTCGTTTCTCTTTTGATAATGAATAATACATATCAATTTTGTCATAAATGATATTGCCCTGATATAACATTTTCTTTCTTAGTTTTTGGATGATAATTCATTACAGGGTACAATTTAAAAAAAAAAATGTCATTTAAAAATGAATCAAAAGATTTCGAAATGATAATGATGATAATAAATTCATCAATTCGATATAAACAATAGATACATGTTGTTGAACAAGTCAGTAATCAATAATGAAATGACGAAGCAGGCAATACAAAATTGGGTATTGAAATACTCAACTTTAGAGTAGGCCTGGTGAATATTTTATGTTGAAAACTGCTTGAAGCTTTGCTTGACAGCCGGGGCCGTTTTACTCGCATGTGACATGTGAAGGAAACTTCTCAAGTTCATGATGAAATCACGGTTGTGGTGTAATTTTCCTGGAACGATAAGGTTTTTCACCACTGTTCCAAGAGTCACACGATTTGCTTCTGAAAAGGGAAACACATTACGTTCAAAATAACGTGCAAGTATTCATCATCCTTCGATCCTCCCATTGACAGGACAAGAGTTCGGAGGAGTACTTTCCGAACTATGTTATATCAGTAGAATAGAATTCACGCGTGGTAGACAACTGTGATGTTTCAAGCCCAATCAGCCAGATTTGTGATCTTTTCACGCAGACTTTCACTAGCTATCCAACCATTCACTCTTTCATTGTATATTCTCACACATTTTCATCTTTCATCTGGTTCTCGTATACAATATTGTATTGCGCTGTTGAATTATTTGTCAACGTTGTGTTAGTATGCCAACAAAATATGAATAGCGTATCTTAAGTTGAAGAAAGATTTAGTTTCATGGGGGATGTATTAAAGATGTATAGTGTGCTCTGATGTATTGGTTGTCATTTCTCCATTTTGTACATTGTATATAAAAACTGAATCACCATCAAGTTCTCCAATCTCAACTTGGCTACTTTTAGTTTTACTTTGTCAGCAAAATCATAAAGTTTTCAATGGTAATGAGGCGCATCTTCATTCAGGTCAAATCAAGCAACCGAGAATTGTGTACCGTCTTGTAAATGGTGAATAGAGTGAAGTGTATAAATAGTATTATAGAGAACGTTGTATGCAGATTATTACAAAAGGAAACTTCAATTGATTCACGGACTTTCATTTGGTGAACACCTACGCGGTGCTCTGCATTTCACACTGTAATTTTGTGACGTTCGAAAAAGTTATATCCCTTCTCAAGTTACTGTGTTTCTAGTTTTGTATCCCTGAATATAAATTTGATACGGGGTCGGGTATTCAGAGGTATTGTCACTTGGAGTATCCACCTTGTATCAGAATATCGATACTCCTTAACGTTCGAAATTTATTACTGAAGGACTGATATTTATCTGGAAAATTTTCATGCGACTCCAGAAATGTTTATCTTCGTCCATGAGATAATCTGTTCACCGTTCCTTGAATTTCAGTTGTTTCCAAGACTTTCAAGTGATCTACGATGAAATCTATCTCTTCAGCATGGCATGTACTCTAATTCTGCTGGCGGTCTTTGCGGTGTACGCAACCCTGGTGAGTTGAAGACAGATTTTTCTCCTCAAGTTTTTGTATGCATCGTCTTACTAACCCCTGGTATATGTTAAAACCAAGTTATCATCGAAGAAATTGAATATCTCAATCAGAACAGGGTAACAAAATAGTATTCATAGTCATCGAGATATATACTCTATCGAGACGTGAGCGCTGAAAAGCGTATGTCGGAATGGAGTTGGCCCAGTCGTGTAACATTGCCTTCGCGGTCTTGAAATTGGATGTAGTTACGGTTCAGGTAATGTATGGCAACAAACACGTGGCACACAACCGAGTCGACTTCATTCCGGAATACTCTCTCCATGCGCCCCATTGAGTATTGATTTCATTTCTTATGTACCGGTGTAAAGAAATTTCTTTACGGCAGCAATAGTTTACGGCTATAATGATATACCGGTAATAGTTTACTGCACAGTAAAGATATACCAGCAATAGTTTACGTTGCCGTAAAGCTATCCCAGCATATTATTAGGGTAGCTAGAATAGTATTATACACGTTAAGACATATCCGTAATAATATAACGGCTGGAGAAGAGTGTTATTGTAACCAAACCAGGGTACACAAAACAGCAGTACAGATATAACGGCGTCATATTATTACGGATGAAATACTATATGTTCTAGGTCCAAATATGGTGTCCGACAACGACCGTAATGATATACCAGCGTGATATTATTATGGGATACGTGAGGTGGTAAAATACAGTACAGATACACCAGCGTGATATTATTATAGGTTCCCAGCGGCACATCATCATGGGTAGGGTCCCAGGTCCATATAGGGTGTACGAACACAACCGTAATGATATACCAGCGTGATATTATTATCGGATACGTGAGGTATTGTCATACAGTACATATATACCAGCGTGATATTATTATAGGTTCCCAGCGGCACATCATTTTGGGTAGGGTCCTAGGTCCATATAGGGTGTACGAACACTACCGTAATGATATACCAGCATGATATTATTATAGGTTCCCAGCGGCACATCAATATAGCTAGGGTCCCAAGTCCATATGGGTGTACGAACACAACCGTAATGATATACCAGCATGATATTATTATCGGATACGTGAGGTATTGTCATACAGTACAGATATACCAGCGTGATATTATTATAGGTTCCCAGCGGCACATCATTTGGGTAGGGTCCTAGGTCCATATAGGGTGTACGAACACTACCGTAATGATATACCAGCATGATATTATTATCGGATACGTGAGGTATTGTCATACAGTACAGATATACCAGCGTGATATTATTATAGGTTCCCAGCGGCACATCATTTTGGGTAGGGTCCTAGGTCCATATAGGGTGTACGAACACTACCGTAATGATATACCAGCATGATATTATTATCGGATACGTGAGGTATTGTCATACAGTACAGATATACCAGCGTGATATTATTATAGGTTCCCAGCGGCCCATCATTTTGGGTAGGGTCCTAGTTCCATATAGAGTGTACGAACACTACCGTAATGATATACCAGCATGATATTAATATCGGATACGTGAGGTATTGTCATACAGTACAGATATACCAGCGTGATATTATTATAGGTTCCCAGCGGCACATCATTTTGGGTAGGGTCCTAGGTCCATATAAGGTGTACGAACACTACCGTAATGATATACCAGCATGATATTAATATCGGATACGTGAGGTATTGTCATACAGTACAGATATACCAGCGTGATATTATTATAGGTTCCCAGCGACACATCATTATAGGTGGGGTCCTAGGTCCATACAGGGTGTATGAACACAACCGTAATGATATATCAGCATGATATTATTATCGGATACGTGAGGTATTGAAATACAGTACAGATATACCAGCATGATATTATTATAGGTTCCCAGCGGCACATCATTATGGGTAGGGTCCTAGGTTCATATGGGGTGTACAAACACCACCGTAATGATATACCAGCATGATATTATTGAAGAATACGTGAGGTATTGTCATACAGTACAGATATACCTGCGTGATATTAGTATAGGATTTCAACGTTTATCATTATGGGTGAGGTCATACATGTTTCACACATCATATTCTAGGACCATATAGGGTGTCCGAAAACAACCGTAATGATATACCAGCGTTATATTATTATAGGATTCCAGCGTTATATCATTATGAGTGAGGTCATACATGTTTCACACATCATATACTAGGTCCATGTAGGGTGTCCGCCAACAACCGTTATGATATACCAGCTTGATATTATTATAGGATGTCAACGTTCATCAATATGGGTGGGGTCATACATGATCCACACATCATATTCTAGGGCCATATAGGTGTGTACGAACACAACCGTAATGATATACCAGCGTGATATTATTTTAGGATTCCAGTGGTTAATTTTCCATTTTGACCTAATGGATGTACCATAATTCTCATGCCAGGTCTCTTCCATTTGTTCTCACTAGATCTCTCATGAAACGATTGATTCTCTCACTTCGACGATTGGTTAATCTAGTCTTTCATTCTCGCTCCCCAGTTATCACAACCGTGACTGAGGAATACCGTGAAAATTCACACTCGCATTCTTTATCACAGGTTCAATCGGCTCACCCACGTTCTCGTTTTCCTCATTCAGTGATACTCCATGAGACCGACATCTTGACCTTTAATGGTCCTGCCCACCGATGTTAGTTGAGCCTACATAGCCTATGTACAATAGTCACACGGGACAATAAGGTTTTATTCAATATCTACTAATCCCACAACTCCTTTGTAAGAAAGTTACGGTTCCTCCAGCCCAAGTCTATAGTGACATCTAATTGAGTGGAAGTTACTTATTACTAAACTAGGCAAACGCAGGATGTGCGTTGTACGATGAGCGAGATGTCTATATAAAGTATAATCGAAAACTCTACAAACCTTGATCATTTGAAATGAACTTCATCCGATGTCAATGAATCTAGAAAGCCGTGACTTCGACAATGCAACATTTTTCAACTAATATTTCTATCTTTCCGATGAATAAAATACATTTATTATATTATTTTCTCCAAAACGGCTGGTCCGAATATCAAACCAAATTCTTATTCATGTATATTATTCTTGTGTTCACATCTGTGGAAAATTTGGATCATATTGAAGAGATTTTATTTCTCATTTTTTTCCGCTCAGCCAAATCTTATGGGGTTTTTAGAAACTTCTAAATGATGTTTCTCAAAAATGGCTCAACCGATTAGACCTCAAAACTATACAGTTCTAAGTTGGATAAGTTTGCACATAAAAAAAAGGTTTCATGTCGATCGGTCAAACCCTGCGACCTGTGCAGTGTTTACAAACAAACAAAAAAACAAACAAACAAACAATAAAACTCACAGACAAAGTTCCGTAAGACTTGAGTGAAAATCTTCGCTACGCTCATCTAATAAAATTCATTTATCGAGTCTACACCACGCTCATCCTACAATTGACATCTGGCTCAAATGATGTGTCTTTAGTTTGTATTTGAAATCTTGTCCATTATTACGTCAGATATAATTCACAAAAAGCTGTTTTATTCACGTCAAAAAATCAAAACCTGTAAAAACAGAGAGCCAAGCCCTTGCTATTCAAACACTTTGGCATATAAAAGAAGGGACATGAAAAGTTTGGTTTAGTGAAGTCTCATAGGGAGATTGCATATGTGTGGATAAATATCAGGCACATAATGTAAACGTTCGGTGATGGACTAGGCTTCATAGTTTTTGACGTTATGAAATAAAATCGCTGCCAGGTACGCAATTTCTCACGGTATTCTTGTGGTATCGAATTATATTTCTGACATTCATTCGAGAGTACACATAGTCACAAGTAACACCATATCTCTGTGATGTAGCATTTTTCATTCTCATTAGGGCTGATCTATCAGTATGTGTCATTGGATGATTATATGGTAATACATCGAAAAAAATGGTGAATAAAATGTATTTTTTTCTGGAGAAAAATATTGGGTTGCCTACAAGGAAGGATAGGTATTATAATTTTAAGTAACCAACTATAGGATATGAGGTTCGTAATGTTCAGTTTGACACATCAATATACTTACAAAATACTCATGTTTTATTATTAATGAACATGTGATAGATTATGAATTTCAGAAATATTCATAAGTATCCACTTTTCTCATTTATATCAGTAACACATACAATTTTGTAAACACTTGACTAAATATGTAAATCTTATGCGTAGTTTCATCGACTATGAATGAATGAATGAATATTAGGGTTTTGAGGCGCATCGACAGCGAGGTCATTTAGCGCCTGTCGAAATAGGTTGCAACAAAAGGTGAGAAGTGTTATATAAAGGTGGAAGTGAAATTTAGATGAGAACACCTCAATACATTAAACTAAGACTAAATTATGTCTAAAGTGTCCAAAGACGTTATACACTAATTTGTTAAAACCGAACATGTGTGTGCTGTAAAGGGTCACACCCATGGGACTAGGATGAGAACGATTTATTACTTGTTCTCAGTTCAAACTCCCCCTCAAATAGGAGTGGAGGAACGACAAACCATAATAGATATATGGTGGAATATGGTTTGATTTAAAATACTCCTGATGTCTATCCCAAGAGATCGGCATCAAGAATAAGTATCAAATGTCGAAAAGCAGTACATTGGTGGAAGATGATTGCACAAACAACGTCATCTTGAAGGACATGGAAATGTCCTGATTCGGGCAGTTTGAAAAATGATACTGGTAACAAGACGACTTTATCGTCTAACGCAGAACCACGAGCATGTCAGATGAGATCCAATAGCTTCGATAATCTTAGGAAGCTGAATATGGTATCTATCGATTTTGAATTATTTCCTAAAATCTCTGACATTGTATCTCCCATTCGAAGCTGTCTCCTCAGAGCAGTATATTTCTGACACTCTAGTAATATGTGTCGAACAGTCAAAATCTCGTTACAAATCTCACATCTGGGGACGATTTTATCGGGGGCGAAGAGATAGGAATGGGTTAAAAGTGTGTGTCCCACTCGCAGGCGAGTGAGAACCACTTCCTCCCTCCGTGAACCTCGGATTGAAGATTCCCAAGCACTAACAGTTGGCTTGATTTCTTTCAGCTTGTTGTTGGTCTCCCTGTCCCACTCTTTTTGGAAACGAGATTTGAAAAGTAGTTTGAAATACGCCTTGAAATCATTGAAAGGTACTCTCGGGTTGTCAATATCTTCTTTATCCGTCGCTTCTTTGGCAGCCCTGTCCGCTGACTCATTACCACCAATCCCCACGTGTCCAGGTACCCAGCAGAACACTACACTGACATCCTGCGAGGCAAGGGCGGTCAGGAGTGTCTGCACTTTCTGGACTAGATGGTGAGTTGGATAGATCTGAGTCATGGCTTGGAGTGCACTCAAAGAATCGGAACAGATCAGGAAGCTCTTCTCAGATCGTTGTTGAATGTGCTGTAGAGAGGTGACGATTGCAAACAACTCGGCTGTATATACGCTACTCATCGAACCTAATCTGATACTAACAGTGGAGGATTCGCTAACGAATGCGCAGCCAACTTTGCCGTTCAGTTTTGATCCGTCCGTGTAGTATCTAATATGTCCGGGGTAGTGTGTGCAGAGCTCTAGGTATTTTTGCTTATACTCTTCTGCACTCGTGCTTGCCTTCGTACTTGATGACAAGTTCATCAAGCACTCCGGACGTGGAGCCAACCAAGGAGCGGTATCACTAAATTGAATTGGATAGACTCGAGGGTATACAAATGACTCTTCGACCAAAATATGATTCAAACGAATCCCAGTTGGTAGGGTGGCGAATGGTTTCGATTCATAGAGAGCATGAAATCTAGGGTTGATAACTGATTGGTAGGTAGGATGATGCTTACTGCTGAATAGCTTCGAAGCGTATGAGCAAAGGAGATATGCACGTCGACTCTTCAACGAGGGCTCACCAGCCTCACAATACAGGCTTTCCACCCGACTGGTACGGAGTGCTCCTATGGCCAGTCGGATGCCCGTGTTGTGAACTGTATTGAGTGGCTTCACGTAGCTCTCTCGTGCCGAGTCGTACACAACACTACCATAATCCAATTTGGAACGTATTAATGCTCGGTAAAGCCGCAGCATCGTGGTGCGATCCGCTCCCCATTTGGTACCACTAAGATAACGGAGAAGGTTAAGAGATTTGAAGCACTTGAGTCTGAGTTGCGAAATGTGAGATTTCCAGTTCAACTTCACGTCAAACGTCAGCCCAAGGAACTTTGTCGATACTGCGAATGGGAGAAGCTCTCTACGAAGATATATATCTGGGTCAGGGTGCAGACCTCTCAGACGAGAGAAACGCATGCACGTTGATTTTGATGTAGAAAACCTGAACCCAGTTTCATCTTCCCATGCTTCCAGTTTCCTAATTGCAAGTTGGATTTGGCGAGAGGCCGTTGCACTTTTCGCTGACTTACTGAATATAGCCAAGTCGTCAACAAATAAGGAACAAGTGATAGAAGATGAAACGCTCCGAACAATACCATTTATAGCAATGGCGAACAAAGTAACACTGAGGACAGAACCCTGTGGTACACCGTTCTCTTGGATGAAATCATCCGACAACACATTACCAACTCGTACCTTAAAACGTCGGTTGGTCATGAAATTACAGACAAAATTAGGAAGATGGCCTCTGAAACCCCATTGTGATAAGGTTTTCAATATGTTGAAGCGCCAGGTAGTATCGAATGCCTTCTCAAGGTCGAAAAATACAGCTATCACTTCCTGCTTCGTAAGAATAGCTTCTTGTATGAAGCTTTCCATACGAATAAGATGATCCAAGGTATTTCTATTTTTTCTGAATCCAGACTGTACTGTGCAAAGGAGGTTTCTCCGTTCCAACCACCAAACGAGGCGGTTGTTTAACATCCTTTCCATCACTTTACACAGACAGCTGGTCAGAGATATGGGTCTATAGCTTGATGGTGAATGCTTATCCTTAGATGGTTTCAAGATCGGTACCTGGATAGCTTGTCTCCAAGAATCAGGGAAAGTATCAGTCGAATAGATATGGTTGAACAGATAGAGAAGGTCAGTCAAAGCGTCAGCTGGTAGGTGTTTCAAGAACTGATTGTGTATTCCATCAATCCCTGGTGCTGTGTCTCTTGCGCACGTTATCGCGTTCTCCAACTCCCATACACTAAACGGCACGTTATACACCTCGTTGTTCGCAGAAGAGAAATCTAATCTTCTACATTCTGCAGCACGTTTGTGTATCTGGAACGATGCCGAGTAGTGGTGAGAGCTAGAGACGTCCGAGAAATAGGACCCAATAGCATTAGCTATTTCCTGGGGCTCGGTAATTAGACCACCATCCTTGTTCAACCCAGATATACAAGATGATTTAAATTTGCCGTCTATCTTCCTCACTCTGTTCCACACCTTGGTGAGGGGTGTGTGAGCATTAATGGATGAGATGTAAGAATTCCATGAGGCTTTTTTCGAAGTCTTAATGATGAAACGAGCCCTTGCTCGGAGTTTCCGGAATGCCATGAGGTTGATATTGGTTGGGTATTTCCGGAAAATTCGAAGGGCTCGTTTCCTCTTACGGATCGCTACATTACATTCCTCGTTCCACCAGGGAACGGGTATGTGGCGTTGGTTGGTCGACGTAAGAGGAATACTCTCTTTCGCGGCGGCAATAATCACCTCTGTCACATGCTCAGTCCTACGATCAGTCTCATGTATGTTATTAGAGTTCTTCAAATCAACACGCTATGTGAAAAGTCTCCAGTTCGCGCGGCGCAAGTTCTACTGCGCACACCGCAAGGGCCGTTGATGAGAATCTACTCTCAAGATAAGTGGGAAGTGATCGCTACCACACAGATCTGAGTGAACGGAGAAATTGAAAAGAGGTGCGACAGATGGGGTGCAGACACAAAGATCGATCGCTGAAAACTCACCGTTGAAAGCATTAAACCTTGTTTTCTCTCCATTGTTGAGAATTATTAAGTCGTTGTCATTAAAGAATTGCTCGAAAAGACGTCCTCTGCGATTACCATCCACCATTGTGTCACCCCACAAGTTATTGTGGGCATTCAGGTCGCCTAGAAGAACGTAGGGACGTGGGAGTTGTGACACAAGGTTATCCAGATTCATTCTCGTAACTGGAGCCCATTCGGGTAAGTAGATGTTACAGAAGGTAACAGGCTGAGGGAGAGCAACTCTAACTGCCACTGCTTGTAGAGGTGTTGTAAGCGGCAGTGGACTCACGTGACAGCTGTCATGGACAGCTGTGGCTACTCCCCCATGGGCTCTGTTACCTGTCAAGTCATCGAAACGATAAAAACTATAATTACGCATCAATGGAGAGTCACAAGGTTTGAAGTGCGTTTCTTGAAGAAAGAAACATAGCGGTTTGAGGTTCGATGTTAAGAGTTTGATTTCTTCCTTGTGTCTGTTGAAACCATTGCAATTCCATTGTATCAGACTTACAGCCATGTTTTAGAGTATGAAATATTATCTCGAGATCACAGACAGGCTCAACTAGCTCTTCTTGCCCTTTAAATTTCTGGCACCAATCCCATGTCTATCAGAGTTGGTGTCAACTTCCATGTTTGAGTTAGGGTCAGTTTGTGGTAAGGACTTCTTTACCTTGGCCAATCTCTGATCATCCACACTCACGTTGGACGACGAGCGGCTTAGTTTTAGTGTCGCTCGTGAAGCGCTCGTCAGTGGCAGAACAGGCGTTTCAGATGCTGGAATGCCCTTGACAGTACACTTAGCCTCCTTGTTCCTGAGTGTTTTCAGCTCGTGTTCCATTCGTTCATTTTTCATTTTCAAATCGTAATTTTCTATTCGGAGTTCTTCTATCTGCTTTGTTTGTTCTTCTATTTTCACAGTTTGCTGATCGATTTTCTTCGTCTGCTCTTCCACTTTGGATTGCATTTCGTTTTGACCTAACAGCAACTGCTCCATCATTTTCATCAGGTTTTTCATCTCTGAGTGGTCTGACGCTGTTGGAAGTGTAACAGGTTCTGCAGAAGCGGCTATTTTTGCATAAGTGGGTTGAGTATTACGTGGAAATTGTTGCAAGTATTTAGATCGAGCTTCCTGTGGCGAGATTTTTTCTTTCGTTTGTATTTCGATAATTCTCTTTTCTCTCTGCCATGACGGACATTCTCGGGACCAGGACGGATGGTTCCCCTTGCAGTTCACGCAGAACGCCTCCTCATCACATGGCTTACCGATGTGCTTGTCGGAGGATCCACATCGATCGCAAGTCTGCTGTCGGTCACATCGGAGGTGCGTATGACCGAGGTGTTGGCATTTAAGGCATCGGAATGGATTTGGAATGTGTAGTTTGACCGGTATACGAATAAAACCTGCATAGATGAATTCTGGAAGAACAGTGGTGTTGAATGTGAGAAAGAGCAAAGGTGATGGGGCGAGTATACCATTTTTTCTCTGATTTATTCTCTTGACTTCTGAAACGTTTTGATCTTTCAGTTCCTTCTGGAGTTCCTCCTCCGATGATTCCAGTAGATCCCTACTGTACACTACACCTTTGGAGGAGTTCAGTGTACGATGTGGCTTCACACAGATGGGGAATGTTCCGAGTAGTTGCAGGGATAGAAGTCTAGATGTTTGGTCTGCAGAGGCGGACTCCAATAACAAAGATCCGTCTCTCAATCGCTTCAAGTTCTTCGTCCGACCAATATATTGGTCGACAAAGCGTTGAATTTTGAAGGGCGAAACATCATTGAAAGTTTTATGTTCTTCATTTCTGGTAATAAGTAAGAATTTTGGTAGAGTTGATATCATTGGCGTAGTTTTAGGGTCAATGATTTGGTCAAAAAGAGATGGAATTATTTCATTATAAACATTGTTTTGGGGTGGGGGGGTTGTTTTGGGAAGGGGATTGTTTGGGGAGAGGGGGGGGGGTTGTTTAGAAGTTTGGTTCATATTTGGACCCACGAGTAGCTAGGGAAATAAATGTCCGCTCCCACAGAGCCCCGCTTGTGGGAGTAAGGCTAGAGTAAAACTGGAGTTCACCATGTGTCCAGAGTTTATCGTTCAGAACTACTTTATCCCGTAGTCATTCAGCCCTTTAGCACGATTATTACACCATTGGCTTGGGTTCATATCCTTGTTAACAGCGAGATCGTCAATATTGTCGTGGGTTTGAGTGGTCAAGAGGAGTCGGCACGAAGATAAGAATGAAGACAAGTCCAGGAAAGAGAGAACACAGAGTAGCAAAGATCATGAAAGAGGGTGATAATGATGAATGATTGCACGAGAACTCCTTATGACCGCTCTGGTCACCGAAATGGGCACCCACTTGACCGACGGTCCGAACTTAGTCTGGACCCTCACCCCAGACCTTATCGCCATGGGTGACCCTGCTGGGAGCAAATAAATTGCTCCCGACGATAGCTCTGGGGATCACGGGGCCACGCAAGCCCCCACACCACGTCAAGGTGTTCGGATCCTTTGCTTTAGAGCAATGTTAAAATAATAATATCGAATAATAATTTGTGTGGTTGATATGTAATATATGATGTGTATTGGTGTGATTGATGAGTAACAATAAGTGATCATCAACAAATGGTGCTAAAAATAGTGAGTAATAAAACGTGAATAATAATTATTCATAGAAAAAGAGATCCATAAATGCTGACGTAATAAGTGCATGTTATGGCCGTATATGGAGCGGTCATTACATGTACGATTCAATAACAGTGTACCTCACATCAAAGATCGCACCTTAATTAAAACTAAAAATATCTAAAAAAAATCGTATCTCAATTGTAATCGCGGATCAATTTCGCGATCATCATCACATACACATGAGTCATTATTACACACATTTCAATGGGCATTGTTGAATTTATTCAGAATATGGATAATGAAACACTGCTTTGATGTTCACCATGTATGAAATTTCAATTTGGATCTTGAAAGTCTAATTGAATAATTGGAGTTGGTGGTTCTTTCGAAAAGAAACTAGAAACAACATTGCTTTCCTACATGACTTGAATGCAAGAGACCATCTATCATTTCCATCCGGTATTTCATTGATATCCGATACTCACAGTCTAAGAATCAGTATATTATTCCATAGTATTAGTACACGTACGTCTATTATTGTTTTGAATACATATTCCAATGCAATATACCATTATCAAAATATACTTCTTCAAGAGTGATTTTATTCTGTTTCATTATTGTAGACTTGAGTACAGTATATTAGGAGGGAAAATGACTCAGTACCTTTAGTGAGGTGTGATGCGAACAAGAATGAAGCACTGAAAAATTGCCCCAAGTGCCCAATGGAGCACTATTGCAGCATTGGTGGATGTTTTTTGTTGATATAGTAGTTAAACATGCAAAACATTTTCAGTGATCAAATACTTGTAGTGTATTGATATATTCAACACATTTTCGATGAATATTGAAGCAAACTGTATGAATGTAGTGAGATGAGTGAGATGCAATGTGGAATTTCGATTGGCAACGAGTGGTATCTTTTGTGACAAGTGATAATAATATGAAATAAGAATAAATAAAATATTAGTAGGCCTACAGAAACTCGATTTGTCCATGATTTGCCAACTACAACACTATAGTCTTCAAATAAAAACACACACATACCAACATAAATAAATGAATGTGTGAATATATATATATATTTATATATATATATATATATATATATATATATATATATATATATATATATATATATATATATATATATATATGAGTCGGTGAGTCGTTGTAATCGGTTCGAAAGCCTGATGATGGGGAGTATAATCTTCCCGAAACATCACGAAAGTAGAGCATATCAAGTAGAAAAACCGTGAAAACAATTGACAACACATACCAAGTCCACCAAAGTTATCGTCGTTATCACACATATATATATATATATATATATATATATATATATATATATATATATATATATATATATATATATATATATTTATATATATATTTATATATATATATATATATATATATATATATATATTTATATATATAAATATATATATATATATATATATATATATATATATATATATATATATATATATATATATTGAATATAATTGAATATATATATATATATATATATATATATATATATATATATATATATATATATATATATAATATATATGTATATATATATATATATATATATATATATATATATATATATATATATATATATATATATATATATATATTCAATTATTACATAATTTCATAAAAGGGAACATTGTTCATCGCTCGACGTCGGGAACCACTTCGTAGTGCGATCCACCCTCATTATTTATGTAGATTGACATCATTTTTTTTTTATCCACATTGTTGAGTGTGCCTCTACGGAATTGTTGCCAGCTCTTGGATTCAGCATATTTCCCGTAAACTTCAATGTTTGTGTCCAGCATCATGGCTGTGCTGAGGATTTCGGCGTCTGTCGCCCACACACCATTGCAGTCCATCCGACTCTTTGACACGTAATCCACCACGTCGGTGTAATTGTCTATGAAAGACGTGTTAATTCTCATGTGTGCAACAATCGCATTTCTTAGTTGTAGGTGGTAGTCTTCACTCCCAGTTATCCAGTAAGAGACGCATCTGTAGAAACAGTTTCCATCGCCTCGAATTCGTACTATTCTCCTGGGTGATTTCAGCAACTTTTTCAACGGCAAATTCTTGTGACTGCTAATCAATGGCAAGTTGAATCTGTTACACATTCCTTTTTGCCACTTTTTAGATACGGGCACGAAAAACTTGGGCATGACGTCAAAATCCACGGTGACAACATCATTGTCCTCTTCGATTCTCTCCTTTCCTTGGCTTTCACTCTTCTCATCCTGAATTTGTTTGTTTTCTACGTTGAAGACGTTATTGTTCTCCTCTTCCGCTTCATTTTCCTCAAAATCCCCGTTGAAAACATCATTGTCCTCTTCGAATCTCTCCTTTTCTTGGCTTTCACTCTTCTCATCGTGATTTTGTTCGCTCCACGTTTTTCTCCTCTTCCGCTTCATTTTCCTCGACCACTTGGCACTTGGTCGTGCGTCTTTTGTACAATTTCAAATTGCACATATTGATTTTTTTTTCAAAATCATGCCTGAACTTATTTTCCTTAGAGCACAAGTATTTTTGAATGTTTCCGCCACTTCAAATGGCCCGTCCAAGGGGCCTTCTGCCAGCCACCTTTGCGGTCTGTGCGGGCCATGTTCCGTAACATTACTAGTGAGCCAATTCTGAACAGAGTATTGCTTTTGGTATTGTACCTCTTATTGTAGTTTTTTTTCTGAGTCTCTTGAGCACACTTTATATTCTCCATAACTGTGTCTTGGACCAATTCTCTCATGGAAAGCATTGTTTTCAGGACAGCGTTAAACTCGATTCCGTTGAATGGAGAGTCTTGAATTAATTCTGCATCATCACTGTTCTCATCACCTGTCATCTGTTCCATTGGCATCGGATCGTCGCAATCTTCATCAATAGATTGATTCAAAAGGTCAACAGGTAGGACAGCTTCCTTGTTGTATAACAAAAAAAATGGAGAGTAGCCGGTGGATGTATGTCTCACAGAGCGGTGGGCAAACAATACCCCGTCCAGGACGTTGGGCCATTGCTCCATATGCTGCCCGAGAACTTTCAGGAGACCTGTTTTTATCGTGCGGTTCTGGCGTTCAACAAGTCCATTTGCCTGAAAAAATATATATGAATTTATGTTACCGGTATGTTAGTAATAAATACAATAAATTGAATAAAAACATTTTTTATAGAGTATTGTTTCATACTCGTTTTCACTTCTTAATTCATACTATTTATGCAGAAATGAATATATATATATATATATATATATATATATATATATATATATATATATATATATATATATATATATATATATAAATATATATAATTAAATATGTATATATATATATATATATATATATATATATATATATATATATATATATATAAATATATATAATTATATATGTATATATATATATATATATATATATATATATATATATATATATATATATATATATATATATATATATATATATATATATATATATATATATATATATACATATTTATATATATATATATCGTGGCACAGTTCCTGTATTTTATCAACTTTTCTCAATACATACAACATCCCAAGGAAGGTATTATTAAGAAGTATTGTACTTTTAGTTTTGATAAATTCAGTAGATCTTTTACAGCACCATTTATATTCTTTCAAATAATTTCAATTTTTAAATAATCTTAATAATATCTTCTTTCATTTTCATACTTTTGTTATATACCTTTAATTAAATTAATTTCATAATATTTCAGGATTTTTTGTAATCAATTTTGTATCAATTTTGTAAAACCATTGTACCAATGTATTGATTTTTACGCTGTACCATCTTGGTATCCCGCTATTGCGGACAGCCGTCACAATAAAATGACATTCTCTCTATGATTTGAAACTCTCTTTTTCATGATGCATATTTGAAAATAAAGACATTTTTTGGGTGTATTTCATGGATATTATTATTTAAAAAAAAAACGTTTCGCCAGGGTTTGTCCTGGCTCCTTCAGGGTCAAAATTGATCAGAACTAATTAATCAATATTAATAATCATTTTTTCAAATAAAATGTAGAATATAAATCTAATTCTGACAACAATTATCTCACGGCCTTCCCACTCAGTTCGGTCAGAGCCTCCTTTTATCCTCGGCCTTCTTGAAATATCAGACTAATAAACGGAGTCATTATCATGAAACTCAAAATACCAAGATCGAAGTAGAATACAATATATATATATATATATGTATGTATGTATATATATATATATATATATATATATATATATATATATATATATATATATATATATATATATATATATATATATATATATATATATATATATATATATATATATATATATACAAAGGGTGATGAGAAAAAAAACACACAAAAAAAAACAAAAAAATGAGGAAACTTGAAATAGTAATAAATATAATAGAATATGAATAAAAATCAGGAGGAAAAACCGAGATCCATTGCCTTTCTACCATACTACCATATGTGAAAGGCATACTGATAGAATAAGCAAACTCTTAATAAAATCCAATATAAAGACAGCTTTCAAACCTGACTGCAAAATAGGAAATATCCTGGGCAAAAGAAAACAACATATTCCTCTGGAACAGCACGGGGTTTATGAAATCCCGTGTGGCGAATGTAAGCAAAGTTATGTTGGGCAGACAGGAAAGCGAATAAAGTTGGAACATGAAAGGAACGTGAGATGGGGCGTGAAGACATCGGCACTGGCACAACATCACAAGGACACTGGACATACGTTCGACTTCTCCAGGACGAAATTACTAGCTATAGAAGAGAGGGTAATTCCTCGATTAGTCCGCGAATCTATAGAAATTGAAAAACGACCCGAGAACCTAAATAAGAGGGACGACGGAAGGTGTCTGCCTTCCGCCTGGAAACCAGTTCTTCAGAGGAAGAAAATCCTGGCAAAAGAACCAACAGAAGAGATGATCCAGAGAGCCAGATCACTGCCTGCATGGAGGGATGGAAGAAGGAAGAAATGCGAAGAAGATGATTTTATATTAGGCAGAAGGAAGACCCTTAGAAGTCATAGTACTACAGATCACAGTTGATTTTTATTTATATTTTATTATATTCATTACTATTTCAAGTTTCCTCATTTTTCTGATTTTTTTGTGTTTTTGTGTTTTTTTTTTCTCATCACCCTTTGTATATATATATATATATATATATATATATATATATATATATATATATTTGGTATTCTACTTCGATCTTGGTATTTTGAGTTTCATGATAATGACTCCAATTATTAGTCTGATATTTCAAGAAGGCCGAGGATAAAAGGAGGCTCTGACCGAACAAAGTGGGAAGGCCGTGAGATAATTGTTGTTGGAATTAGATTTATCAGATGAGCGTAGCGAAGATTTTCATTCCATATACCGAAAAATTTTGGGCTTGGTTTTTATGTTTTTTTTGTGTGCGTGTGTGTAATTTTGTACGCGGCATACAGGTCAGGAAAAAGTTTCAATCAACTCGAAACTTTTTTTTCAAATTGGTGTTATACCAGAATAGGTTGGTATTGTTTTTCAGAGAAATCGGTCAAACAGTTTTTCCGGAAAAAAATTGGAAAGTATAGAAAATCCCCATAAGAATAAGCCAGGGGAGAAATACTTGGAAAACAAACATTTTCCAAAAGCTCTCAAATTCATACTGAATGTGGAAATAACTATCATACATATTATAAGCGATTCATGGAACAATCGAATGTTCAATAACGAAGAAAACGCATTTTTAATGTACTTTTTCACACACCAATAAAAGCAATTGAGGAACTACTAGTCGAACGCGAAATATGCGTTGTAAGATGAGCGAGATATCTCAATAAGGTATAAAAGTCCTTAAAGTAGTTCTACCCTTGCTACTTTATCGACTCTGGTATTCTACACACCTTGATATCTGAATAAGCTATTAAAGTCGTTAAAGTAGTTTTACTCTTGCCACTTCATTGACTCTGGTGTTCTACACACCTTGACGCATATAAAAAATACTTCATTGTTGGTCAACTCTTGAATCTAGAAAGCAGTGAATCTCGACAACTTAATTCTGTCACAATTTTTATGATATATTTTATGAATATTATCAGACATTTTATTTTTTTTTCTTCAAAACGACTGATCAGAATTGCTTAAAAGATCGTAATAATGTGTAAAATCCATGTATACACATTTAGAGAAAATTTCATTCCATTTGGAGAGATTTTATTTTTCAACATTTTCTGCCCAGCCAAATCTTATGGGGTTTTTAGAAACTTTGAGATGATGATTCTCAAAATCGGTCCGACCGATTCATCCCAAAAACTATACAGTTCTAAGTTGGATGAGTTTGCGTGTACAAAAAAAGTTTCATGTTGATCAGTCAACCCTTGCGACCTGTGGAGTGCTTACAAACAAAAAAAAAAAAAAAAAAAAAAAAAAAAAAACACACAGACAAAGCCCTATAAGAGTGGGATGGAGACTTCGCTACGCTCATCAATTAAATGTGAGCAACAAGTGTCACCAATAAATTAAAACGTATAAAATCTGTGATGGATATGAAGAAGGCACTGGTTTAATTGTTTGGAAACCAAGGTCCATAATTATACCAACAGACAGCCGCGGTTTTCAAACCTTTGAAGTAATCCATGGCCTGTATATGTCCATTGAGCCGACCAAATATTCTCAATTCTACATTTTCATACTTCTAAGCTCATCTCACAACGCATATAAGGCGTTTTCCTAGTATTTTACATTTTATTTGAAAAAATGTTCATTAATATTGATTAATTAGTTCTGATCTATTTTGACCCTGAAGAAGCCAGGACAAATCCTGGCGGAACGTTGGTCTTTTTAAATAATAATATCCATGAAATAAACCCAAAAGATGTCTTCATTTTCATATATATATATATGTATATATATATATATATATATATATATATATATATATATATATATATATATATATATATATATATATATCCTCTTTTTTTCTTCGTCAATATATTATATATTTTTATTCACATTTCACCTTACGTATCCATATTTAGATTGCTTTATTTATTTTATTTATTTATTTGAATTGGTATGTTGTGCTATGAGTTTATATGTATTCTAAAATATTCTGCTAGTATCACGTAAGTTGTCAATTTCGTACTTTTGGTATAAACGCACTTCTTACTCACAAAAAATTGAACGCTGCATATTTATATCTATTCTCTGTTATTTTAACCCACAGATAAGCCTTTCTAGGCTTTGTGGAAAAGAGTTTAATTATACCATATCTAATCATTTTAATTATTCTATTTTTTTTTCCATGGTTTTTGGTCACTTCTTCATTCATTCATTTTATACCCACCGATCAAATATAATCTGTAATTGTTATTGTAAAAATGATTGTGATATGATAACGTGTAATAATAATAATAATAATAATAAGTTATTATTATTAGATGAGTGTTTCTTAGGTACTGGGATGGATAGTGGGCAGGTAGCAGTCGTGGCCTATATTGTAGGGACTATCCCAGTATCAGCCTAGAATACATAGAGAAACCACAAAAAACCTTTCTAACGATGGACGGTGGTGGGGATCGAACCAAGTCCGATTTCACCCTCACCTACCAGATCACTTGAAGCTGTTGAACAGTATCAGATTGTAGTCGGGCACTTATGGTTGACTGACACGATGTCAACAAAACGGACAAAAAAGCTGTGGAAAACACAGTCGACAAAATGTGAAAAGAGTTGACAATTTATTTTTTCATAAATAATATACACTTTATGTTCATTCGGCATTTACATGAATTTTTTGAACGGAGTTTGGTTTATCTCGACACCTCATCTTGAATGTGTTATTCATCTCTCACTATTTCAATTACAATTTCATATTAACAACTACAGGTGGCAAATAGAGTCGATCTCCCCAATCACTGTTCCACCTCGTATGAAATAGGAAGGAAGACTTCGAGAGCGATAAAGCCATGGGATTAACATAATAATGCTCAATTATTCACGACTAGCACAAATAAATGATATCAAGACAGGAGAACATTATTATCCGTCAAGATTGAGTATAAATGACAATGGGTTCAATTAAATTGAAAAATGAACTTTACCATAAAAAACAAACAATTAATTCTAACAAATCAAATAAGGATAATTAAAATGATAGATTCAATTTTCAAAATCATATCTGGTGTAACGACTTCCGTTACTTTCCGTCGACTAATTGTGCGTGAAAGACCAATAGGTAGTTGACTGATTGATTGATTGAATATACCCAATTGGTCAGATTCGTTTGATAGACCTGTGAGTCAGTCACGTACGCACACACATGCACATATCCAAGAACACACACACACACACCAACACACAGAAGAGAAGTACACTGGGGCATAGAATGGAAAAAATAACACAGTTCAAAAGTCCTAATAAATTGTAGTATTTGTTTGATGAAACATATATATGATGTTATAAATACCTGTGGATGATACGCTGATGTGATCCGCTGTTCGACACCTGTCATATTATGCAGATCTCGGGAAACTTCGTTCACGAACTCGCGACCCTGGTCGTTTATCTGAATATTGTGGCACCCAAAGCGGCATATGAGTTTGTAGAGAAATTTTGCCACAGTTTTAGCGCATTTGTTTCGCAATTTTTTAGCCTCCGTCCATTTACTGAAGTAGTCAATGGCAACAATGACATATTTATAGCCATTGACTTCGGGCATTGACGTCAAGTCGACGCCAATTTGAACCATCGGCCCTTTTCTCACGCCCACTGGATGAAGTTCCGGTTTTAAGGTTATTTTAGAGTTTCCAGCATTCACGATCTGACAAACGGGGCATTCGGAGATATATTTCACTATATCCGTGGAGAAATTGGCCCAATAAAACCTTGCGCCTATCAATTTGATCGTCGCATTCCGTCCTCTGTGGGATGATAGCGCTGTAGCCTCGGGGCTACAATCATTACCCTCGTGAACTGTTCTTATTATTTCTTCCTGCTCGATGACAGATCGGACCACAAGAACACTTTGTAGCTCTTTAAGCTTAGTGGTTTCATTTTTAATTAATTTACTATAGCAAAGTTTATTGTCCACGTATTTGAAAGGAGAGCACTGCCGTTTGAAATTGTCTTTGTCCCCTTGATTACGGCACTTTTCGGGATAGACTCTGGTTGTCAAAAACAAAACAACCTCGTCCAAATCTAGTTTGATCCGTTTGTTCGACATGAGTAAACCTGATATTCAATTGCTCGACTTGAGATGTATAATCGAAAAATAATCAAAAATAATCGAAAAATATGGAATGGCACACTGTTCTCGGCTTGAGATGAAAATCACTTGCGATCAACCTGCTTGACTTCGAACTGAAGACATACTGAAGTATAATTGGGATGTTTCATGTACAAGATGCTATTTTTACCCGTAAAAGCAAGATGTTATCAAGATATTACCCCTTTTATTTCAGGTAAAACGCTGGAAACACATGTAGGCAAAATGCTGGTACCACACCTGAGGTAATTGAAATGCTTGACTGGGCTGAGACTGTCACTTGTCAATCATTATTATCCTAGACATTGGGCCAAGATAAAAGCAGGGATTAAACATACAAACTTGACGACACAAAAACCTACAGGTGGGCGAATATATCAGAATAGAAGACCGACATATTCTGCCACTTCGAATGTGCGAATGAGTTTGTATATTCTACACGTGAATCACTTGGGCAATGGAATGATGAAATGATAAACCAACAATACTTCATATGGAATAATGACTACTAACATGAACAACATATTTCATAATATGAATTGAATACGATCGAATAGTAACCACATTGCACATAAAACAATATCCTTCAGAAGATGTATATGAAATTTCCGAAGATATACATTTCCGGATATCACTTTATAAACCCAACATATGGAATGATCTATCGAAATCATCAGTAAAACGTATGATTATATAACTAATATATCACATGAAATTGAAACGCTGAATACCACTAATAGTAGGAAGATTGGTGTACGCTATGTTTGAGTTTAGTCAAACACATTGTATGGGCCCGAAATATGATGTGAGCTAACGATCGTTACATCATTACAGATAATATCTGATGATATCACGCTGGTATATCATTACGGTTGTTGTCGGTCATCCTATATGAACCTAGAATATGATGTGTGAAACATGTATGACCTCACCCATAATGATATAACGCTGGAATCCTATAATAATATCACGCTGGTATATCATTACGGTTGTTGTCGGACACCCTATATGGACCTAGAATATGATGTGTGGAACATGTATGACCTCACTCATGATGATATAACGCTGGGATCCTATAATAATATAACGCTGGTATATCATTACGGTTGTTGTCGGACACCCTATATGGACCTAGAATATGATGTGTGAAACATGTATGACTTCACTCATGATGATATAACGCTGGGATCCTATAATAATATCACGCTGGTATATCATTACGGTTGTGTTCGTACACACCTATATGAACCTAACATATGATGTGTGAAACATGTATGACTTCACCCATAATGATATAACGCTGGGATCCTATAATAATATCACGCTGGTATATCATTACGGTTGTGTTCGTACACACCTATATGAACCTAACATATGATGTGTGAAACATGTATGACTTCACCCATAATGATATAACGCTGGGAACCTATAATATTATCACGCTGGTATATCATAACGGTTGTTGTCGGACACCCTATATGGACTAGAATATGATGTGTGGAAAATGTATGACCTCACTCATGATGATATAACGCTGGGATCCTATAATAATATCACGCTGGTATATCATTACGGTTGTGTTCGTACACACCTATATGAACCTAACATATGATGTGTGGAACATGTATGACCTCACTCATGATGATATAACGCTGGGAACCTATGATAATATCACGCTGGTATATCATTACGGTTGTGTTCGTACACACCTATATGAACCTAACATATGATGTGTGAAACATGTATGACTTCACCCATAATGATATAACGCTGGGAACCTATGATAATATCACGCTGGTATATCTATACTGTATTCTCTCACTTCACGTATAATAATATAACGCTCGCTGTCTGGTATATCTGTACTGTAGACCTAGGAACCCATAATAATATCACGCTGGTATATCATTACGGTTGTGTTCAGACACCTTATATTGACCTAGGAACTCATAATAATATCACGCTGGTATATCTATACTGTATTCTCTCACTTCACGTATAATAATATAACGCTCGCTGTCTGGTATATCTGTACTGTAGACCTAGGAACCCATAATAATATCACGCTGGTATATCTATACTGTTTTCTCTCACTTCACGTATAATAATATAACGCTCGCTGTCTGGTATATCTGTACTGTAGATTTGTTCCTATAATAATATCACGCTGGTATATCATTACGGTTGTGTTCAGACACTTTATATTGACCGAGGAACCCATAATAATATCACGCTGGTATATCTATACTGTATTCTCTCACTTCACTCATAAAAATATAACGCTCGCTGTCTGGTATATCTGTACTGTAGACCTAGGAACCCATAATAATATCACGCTGGTATATCTATACTGTATTCTCTCACTTCACGTATAATAATATAACGCTTGCTGTCTGGTATATCTGTACTGTAGATTTGTTACTATAATAATATCACGCTGGTATATCATTACGGTTGTGTTCAGACACCTTATATTGACCTAGGAACCCATAATAATATCACGCTGGTACATCTATACTGTATTTTCTAACTTCACTCATAAAAATATAACGCTCGCTGTCTGGTATATCTGTACTGTAATAGATTTGTTCCTATAATAATATCACGCTGGTATATCATTACGGTTGTGTTCAGACACTTTATATTGAGCGAGGAACCCATAATAATATCACGCTGGTATATCTATACTGTATTCTCTCACTTCACTCATAAAAATATAACGCTCGCTGTCTGGTATATCTGTACTGTAGACCTAGGAACCCATAATAATATCACGCTCGTATATCTATACTGTATTCTCTCACTTCACGTATAATAATATAACGCTCGCTGTCTGGTATATATGTACTGTAGATTTGTTCCTATAATAATATCACGCTGGTATATCATTACGGTTGTGTTCAGACACTTTATATTGACCTAGGAACCCATAATAATATCACGCTAGTACATCTATACTGTATTTTCTAACTTCACTCATAAAAATATAACGCTCGCTGTCTGGTATATCTGTACTGTAGACCTAGGAACCCATAATAATATCACGCTGGTATATCTATACTGTATTCTCTCACTTCACGTATAATAATATAACGCTTGCTGTCTGGTATATCTGTACTGTAGACCTAGGAACCCATAATAATATCACGCTGGTATATCATTACGGTTGTGTTCGGACACTTTATATTGACCGAGGAACCCATAATAATATCACGCTGGTATATCTATACTGTATTCTCTCACTTCACTCATAAAAATATAACGCTCGCTGTCTGGTATATCTGTACTGTAGACCTAGGAACCCATAATAATATCACGCTGGTATATCTATACTGTATTCTCTCACTTCACGTATAATAATATAACGCTTGCTGTCTGGTATATCTGTACTGTAGATTTGTCACTATAATAATATCACGCTGGTATATCATTACGGTTGTGTTCAGACACCTTATATTGACCTAGGAACTCATAATAATATCACGCTGGTATATCTATACTGTATTTTCTAACTTCACTCATAAAAATATAACGCTCGCTGTCTGGTATATCTGTACTGTAGACCTAGGAACTCATAATAATATCACGCTGGTATATCTATACTGTATTCTCTCACTTCACGTATAGTAATATAACGCTCGCTGTCTGGTATATCTGTACTGTAGTTTTGTTCACCCTTGTCGTACACTCCTCCTGGTATATTAATACTGATATACTTCACTGTGTATAATACTATACCAGGCACCGTAATGCTCTGCTGGGATACTATTACGGCACCGTAAACTATTGATGGTACCCTTTTACTGTGCAGTAAACTATTACCGGTATATTATTATAGACCATAATAATATTCTGCCGTAAAGAAATCACGCCACACCGGCACAGTAGCTGAGTGGTTAGCGCACTTGCTTCGTGTGACCGGGAGGTGAAGGGGCATTTCGGGCCTGGTTCGATCCCCGCCACCGACAATCTTCACAGGGGTCTTTCGTGGTTTCCCTCTGTAGTCTAGGCTAATGCCGGGATGGTTCCCACAATATAGGCCACGACCGCTTCCTTCCCACTATCCTTCGCACTACCCATACAAACCTTCATCTCATCATCCCATCATCTCATTAATCATTTATCCGACGCCAATAGATCTTAGTTATCATTACAGTGCGTCGTTAAAACCCAATATGATATGATTTCTTATGTTTTTTTGTTGACTTGTTTCAGATTACATCTTTCGACTTAACATCGATATTTCTGCTTGCTACTTGTTTCGCGGGCTCAGGAATGGTTTTCGTTCAGTGCTACATCGCTGAACAAGTAGTCTCAGAGGTGAGCAACAATACGAATAAGTCTTATTTTGCCACTTGGTCTCAATGCTGCTTCATAGAGTGAGATATTTAATATTCTCAATCTGTGTATTATGAATTGGGCTTCTGGTTCGAGCGAACATTAATACTCATATGTTTACGATCAAGATATATTGAGGGTTGCGCTTGTTTGCTGTCTCTGTACCTCGGTACAACGATAACCTCTACACATCTTGGTCATGACTGTTGTGCACTTTGTTTCATATGGATGTTCGATAAATCCGAGGTCGAGTAGTGGCGTGCAGTCTCAAATTGTAGTGTTACTCACGACAGATACGTACACCTCGTCGAAAGCGATCTGATTTTTCTGTTCTTGAATGTACCTGCGTTGAGATACTCGTTGATTGACAACTCAGTCGATACCGATGTGGTCGCTGTCTCTGTTCCCAGTACCCAATGTTCGATAGTCACTTGAAAAAAGTCAAAATTCTAATTCAAGACTGTTCAAGAGTAGATTCTCAAATTTAGAATTGAACTCTAAAATTTTCTGGGAGATGATTGAATTCTGATAGTCTGAGTTGAATGAATAATTTCACTCGGAATCTTTCTGAATTTGGGGCGGAACGTGTATTACGGTGAAAAATTAGCTCATTGGCTGAATTCAGGGACTTGAAGTGAAACGTTTTCTGATTTTCATATCACTTCCACTTCCTACTTCGACGTTTTCGATCCTCGATTCAAATCCCGCTCATTCACCGAATATAGATATTATTCTCATCTCAATTCGAATTTTTGGATAAATATCTCTGAACACGACTTGCAGTTCGTTTCCATTTGGGATGGGAATCATTTTTCAAATGACCTCTCGATACAAAACTCCAAATCGAGTGTTTTCACTTCTCCCAAATTGAGCCCATAATGGAGTTCGTTCAGAAGTGATGAAACTGATGCCTATGCTTTGAATCAACTCACTTATGATAACATGGGATGAAATACCTGGATGAACAATATATGACCATGGGTTAACTTTCAAATTATGACGAAGTATCGATTTTGATTCCATTTCTAGTCAATAGTCAGAATTGCACACATAATTGTCAGGTCTTATAAAAATCTATCAAAATTGGGGGTGGGCACAAAATCAATCTGAACGATTCGATTGATCGATTACGGAAAGGATTCGATTGATCGTTTTCAGTTTTGAGGATCGGTTTTCTCATTTTTCCAACCCTTCGTGAATACTAATTTTAAATGACTTCACTTGTGACAAGTTGGTGTTGGCTGAGTTTCAGTTGAATTGGAAGTGATCAAGCAAGGCCATGAGCCACGACCAGCACCTGACACCTCACTATTCCACATGTAGACACACTCCTCCACATTGGCAGTCTGATGTGTGGGTAAATTTTGTTCTCTTGACTGAAAATCATTTCGATATAAGCTCAAGATTCGGTCAACTGTTCATTGTTATCTGATACTCCAATCATTCTAGCTTTTGACCCACCACTAATTGCAACAGAAGGTCTCAAGATTGGATTCCATTCAGAAAAATATGCTGATTAACATACTTGGAATTGCCAAAAATTTCATCCACTGCTTTCGAGTGAATCGAGGTCAAAAGTAAAAAATCACGTCTTTTACCAAAATAAAATTAATATCTTTTTCTCTAAACACAATGATGATATTTTTGTGGAGTTATAAATTGAATTCCATAAAATTACAGAATGATTGAGAGAAAATTTATGGAAATCGCATGAAAATTGAGCGGTCAGTCGAAGGTCAAAATATGACCTCATTTGAGCAGTTTAGAGAAATGGATAGAACTACTTTACTTTGATCAGGTTTTGATCCAAGGTTTTCACCAACATTATTATCTATTCTAGTATTATGATCGTGAAAAAACTTCTTCACCCCATCCGAGGTCAAAGGTCAATTACAATGTTTTCTCAGGTGAGATGACAGGTCAAACGATGCACACACCTTCATTCTGCGTCCAGATAATCACTTTCCGACCTGAGATGCGTTCGATGACATATTTTTGAATATTGATCGTTATTCAGAATACGATCGAAAATTGAGATGTTGAAAGTCGCCCTCCGTCGCTCTATCAACTATGGCAACGCTTTCAGACCTACCAGGAGGCAGAAATGTGTTATGCCAATAGGTATTTAGGTGCTTGGAGCCAGAAATATCTCTGGCAATAGACACTTTGCAGAAAAATGTCTAGATTAATATAGTAAACAGGGCTTGTAAGCTATACTACGAATTCACCGTAGGTCTATGCTGAACTGAAGTTTTACGGTTCTGGATTCAGATTAATTGTTCATGAGCTGTCGCACTCGAGCTTCTTTTCTTCCCGTGAATTTCGGTTCCATATCCAAGGCATCGACTGCAACGTAGGCCTACCGCTTCAAACAGACAGCAGCTGAAAACAAGAAATGGACGTGTTATGCAATAATTTAGTCCCATCTTATGGGCAGTTTGGAAATGTTTACTGCAGTGAAGAAATTGAAAGAGTGAGAATTTTACCCACACATCCTGAAATCTGAATTTGATACCCAGTAACACAAAATTACCGAGAACTCTAATGATCTGGGCATAGTGTATGCTGGGAAGTAGACCTACAGCATATTCATATATTTACATACCGATTTCTCGATTTAACCTTTTATGAGTAACTAATAACAGACGCAGTTTTCTATCAGTTGATCTGAAGCTTTAATGCTTCATACATCTCTAGAAGGTCATTAGCTGCCCTTGGTAGCTCGGTCAGCTGAGGCACCACTTCAGAAAATGTTCGGGTCCCGCACAAGGCATGAGTTTATGTGTGAGTCCTTTCATTTACCATCACTTCATAGTTTCATAATCACCTGATCATTCGTACCCTCATATAACCTAGCTGTTGGTGGAATCGTAAAGCAAACAATAGGGCTTGATCATCATCATCTCTAGGTAATTGATTTTGTAATGCCTACCAGGTCCAACACCCAACATACAATAGAGTCTAGGCTAGCCCAAAAAAGATCAGCACGGCTAACAGCATCGATTGATGGTAATTCAAAACAACAACCATTGGGACTGGCCTGGGCCTAGGCCTACATCAACCACTGTCAAGTGAACAACATAACCTATGCATTGAGTTTGTAGGCCTACACTGGGGACTACGAACGTAATAACCCGATTCCCAAGTGATTGAGTTCATAGTGTCACTATATGCTTTGGTCACTCAAAGCTGGGTCTGAAGTATAAACTCAATGCCATTGAATCTGTAGCCTAAGGAATGCCTAGGCCTAGGCCTGGGCATAGCCTACTTAATGGTCTAGGGGAAGATTTGACAATGCAGCAAGTTTGCTAATTCGAGTCCACGGAAAGCATTCTTGCTTTTAAGGGCAAATATTTCAGACGTGTTCACACATCTATGCCTACTCACCAGACTGATACCATAGAGTTTATAGTGCTGATACTGTCGGACTGCCCAGCACAAGCATAGGTCTATAATTTGAAAGCATCTAATGCAAAAATTAGGGAAAAATAGTATTCAAACAATATGGCGTCACCGGTTAAAAAAGTATTTGAGTAGTTATAAGACTTACGTGAAGACATAGATGGTGCCACCTTGGGTGCTGCGAATGCGTTCCACCGCGAGGTTCCCGCAAGCTAGCTACCACCTCGCGTGAACTGTCAATTGTACTTCTGTTCTTTCTGAACCCGGACTGTTCTGTGCGAACGAGGTTTCGATGTTCTAACCACCAAACAAGGCGGTTATTCATCATCCTCTCCATAACCTTGCACAGACAGCTGGTCAGAGAAATGGGCCGGTAACTGGAAGGTAGTTTCTTCTCCTTGGAAGGCTTCAGGATTGGGACCTGGATAGCATGCCTCCAGACATCGGGAAAAGTGCCGGTAAGATAGATCTCATATAGAGTTCCAGGAGTTTATCCACTGCAGTCGATGGTGAATGTTTGAGGAATTGATTATGTATGCCATCCTTTCCCGGTGCTGATGTTTGGGACCACGCAATAGCGTGATCTAGCTCCCATCTACTGAACGGCATATTGAATGAATGAATATTAGAGTTTCAAGGAGCATCGACAGCGAGGTCATTTAGCGCCTGTCGAAATAAGTTGTAACAAAAGGTGAGAAGTGTTATATAAAGGTGGGAGTGAAATTTAGATGAGAACACCTCAATACATCAAACTATGACTAAACCATGTCTGAAATGTCTAAAGACGTTATACACTAATTTGGTAAAACCGAACATGTGTGTGCTGTGAAGGGTCACACCCATGGGACTATAATGTGAATGTTTTATTACTTCTTATCAGTTCAAACTCCCCCTCAAATAGGAGTGGACGAACGACAAACCATGATTGATATATGTTGAAATATGGTTTGATTTAAAATATTCCTGATGTCTATCCCAAGAGATCGGCATCAAGAATAAGTATCGAATGTCAAAAAGCAGTGAACTGGAAAAAGATGATCGCACAAACAACGTTATCTTGAACGGACATGAAAATGTCCTAATTCGGGCATATTGATAAATGATGCTGGTAACAAGAAGACTTTATCGTCTAACGCAGATCCACGAGCATGTCAAATGAGATCAAATAGGTTCGATAATCTAAGAAAGCTGAATATGGTATCTATCGATTTTGAATTATTCCCTAGAATCATTGGCATTGTGTTTTCCATACGAAGTTGTCCCCTCAGAGACACTCTATTTCTGACACTCTAGTAATATTTGTCGAACAGTGAAAATCTCGTTACAAATCTCACATGTGGGGACGATTTCATCGGGGGTGAAGAGATATGGATTTTTTTTTTTTTTTTAATATCATCGAAACTTGATACAAAATCATTGTTCCCCAATTGAGGCCATGGAAGAAAGATAGGATCGTTTGGACGGGGCACCACAAAGGCGATCTTACCACCCCATTTTGATTATTTAAAACTAATGGTCTTCAACACCAGGACTGCGCTGTCTGTGACCCTAATTTTTCGCCGTAGATAAAAGTCTTTCAGTATAAACATACGAATGTTGATATCTTCCACTCTGAACTAAGTCTCTTGGGCACGCATGATTACTTCTTTCCCTTGACAGCAGATGTGAAATTGATCATCATACAAAATGCACAAATTAAATTAGTTATAGGCCTATAATGTTATAATTAGGCCTATCGCTCTACTAATTAATGGTCGTGGCCAATTAGTACTTCATCCAAGCATTTGCTTCGAGGACTGTGGGAAACCACGAAAAACCAAGTCAGGATGGATAAAAGAAGGTGTTTGTTGGTCTTGAGCTTTTTCTTGCAACTTCTTCTCTTCTTTTCTTCTCTTCTTGTAGTGTTTGATATACATATATTTTTTTCTTCTTCTTACTTCAATGTTATTTCTCTTTTTTCCCCTCTCTTTTCTTTTATTTATTCATTCAATTCTCCTCCTCATTCCATTTCATTTTTTTTCTTCATCTTCCTTTTGTCTTTCATTCTTTTTTTTTCAATTATTTTTTTTTTTCATTCTCTTCTTTTTTTTCTCCTTTATTTTTTTCTCCTCTTTTTCTCCTTTTTTTCTTCTTTTTCATTTTTATTTTCTTTTTTTTTCTCCTTTTTTTCTCTTTTTCTTTTCTTCTTTCTTTTTCTTACTTTCTTCTTTTCATTTTTTTTTTTTCATTCAATTCATTCTAGTTATTGTATTTGATCATTGACCTCAACCCTTTTTTTCTTTCTTTTCTTGTTTTTTCTTCTTTTTTTCTTCTTTTTTTCTCTTTTTTCCTTTTTCTGATTTTCTCAATATTAAATGCTTGTGAATTCTTGGACGTCTGAGAGAAACCATGGAAAACCATCAATCAGGATGAAAAAAAAAAGTTTCAAGCTGTTGATGCAACTTGATGTACGGTAGTCAGAACTGATTCTCCTTGAGAATATATTCGTCAAGATTGTAGTAGGAACTCTACTTCTGATATGTCTCTTCTCGTCTGCCAGTACAAAGCTGCCATTAGGCAATCCCCAGACAAACCTTGATTTTTCAACAGAGCTCGGTGTTGATCAAGTGCTGGGCATACAAGTAGGTGTTCTGCATCTTGATCTTCCAGCTTGCACAGGGGACACATGGAACTTGCTTCAACTCCTATTCTCTTCAGATGTTTGTAAAAAAATCATGGCCAGTTGTAATCCTGAAGATCGCGACTGCAGTAGAACGAGGCAGGGTATTGAAATGTATCGGTTTTTCCAGCAAAGACCCCCATCTCTTTCTTCTAGCGACATCTTCTTGGGCCTGATTTAAAATAGTTCTGGATTTGATTTTGAGCATATTTTTGTAGGAAGCTATTGACATTGGTATTGTGTGCTGACTCTGATTGGATCCCAATTTGGCGAGTTCATCAGCCTTTTCATTTCCTTCGATTCCGCAGTGACTCGGGATCCATTGTAAAATCAATGACCAACCATTCTCTATCAGATCGTGGGATAGTTTTTGACATTGATTGGTGATTGAACAATCAGTTGCCTTTGATGTTACAGCTTGAATGGCTGCTCTAGAGTCGACAAAAACCACAATTTTCCGAGGAATGGTACGCTCGCGTATTAACTCAAATGCTATCTTAATCGCTTCCATTTCCCCATCAAAGCATGAACCATATCATCCTGCTGCAGCCGATTTTTGGAACATGGTGCTGTATACTCCAGCACCAGCATTCGATTGAACAGCATCTGCCGAACCGTCGGTGAAAACATGAAGCCACTCATTTGAAGGGTATAAAGTATGTATTGTACGTAGAGACAGTTGCTTCAGTGCGAATACATTCATCGTATCTTCCTTATTCATCTCATCAATCAGCTTTATTCTCGTCTTGGGTTATAAAAACAATGACGATGAAGGAGGTGGAGAAGGTTTCCTTGAGGCCACGTCAACTTCTATCTCAAACTTCGTCTTCATGTTATTGACAGCAGCACTGAAACCTATCTGGGATGGTATTCGTATCACTGGCGGCTCATATGATTCACAGTACGAGTCGTTAGGTCTCAATTGTTCCTCTTGTTGAACAATAGCAGCTCTTTCTCTTCGAATAGATAGTGGCTCGATTCGCGTTTGAATTTCCATCGCTGTGATTGGAGTAGACTTTGCGGCGCCACATATCATTCTAAGAGCTTGATTTTGAACTAAATCGAGAATTTTAATATTGGTTTGACCAGCAGTACAAAAGGCCTCTCGGCCATATTCCAGCACCGGTCTGACGTATGTCTTATTCGTTGTAGAAAGAACATCTTGTGTAGCACCCCACCGAGTGGAACTTAGTCTACGCAGTATTTTCAAACGGGCTTTTCCAGTGTCAGCTAGTTTCTGGGTATGTTCTCTCCACGTTAGTTTGTTGTCCATATGTACTTCCATATACTTGCTTTTAACTGAACTCAACTGTAGTCCATTATATTGAAGCTGTATCTGATGTTGTGCTGTACACATTGAAAACAATTGGTATGTAGTTTTTTCGGTGTAAACAGTCATCTTATTCGCCTCCGTCCAGTTTTTCAGTGTTGAGAGAGCTTCATTGATCTTAGTTTGCATTGTTACTATGCATGATCCCGTCGTCCATATGATAAGATCATCAGCATACATCAGTGCATTAGCTCCTCCAATGCTTTTGATTTTATTCGGGAGATCGTTAACCATCACGTTAAACAATGTGGGACTGGAAACTGCTCCCTGTGGTAGACCTTGGTGTGTTTGATGGTATCCTGAGCATGACTGATTAACTCTAACTCTTATAAATCTTTGTGCAAGAAACTGCATAACCCATCGAATAATCTTCCGTGGAACATTCATTCTCCATAACTTTTCTATGAGAATTTGTCGACACATCGTATCATATGCAGCTTTGAAATCCACTAAAACTGGCAATGTGGATTCTTTCCTTTGGAAACCATCCTTCACATCTTGAGAAACACGCACAATTTGGTCGATCGTCGATCTGTGTTTTCTAAATCCAGACTGCTCAGGGGCGACGAGATTGTGTTCTTCAAGGAAAGAATTCAGACGGGACATCACCATTACTTGTTAGTAATTTTTACCATTACAAGTACTTGTTAGTGCAATGGGACTGTAGTTTTCAAGTTTATCTGCTGTTTTTTTTTTTTGCGAGAGGAACTACTTCCGCCTTTCTACATACAGCAGGTATGGTAGTATCCCACATTAGGTTCATCAACCTGAGAATAGTATTCTTAGCCATAGGTCCCAAATGAATCAACATCTCTGACGTGATACCATCAACTCCAGGAGATTTCTTGAATTTTGTCAATCGAAGTGCAACCTCCAGTTCAGCAAAATCAAACTTTCCATTCAAATCATTGTCATATAATGTATCATTTGGAACGTTCTCATCTGGTTGAAGTCCAGCGTCTTCAATTTTTTTATACACTTTGCTGAGGTTGCACCTCTCGTAGTTACTCACTGAAGCGTAGTATTTACAAAACGCTTCAGCTTTATCTTAATCTTCGACAGGGAGTCTCCCTCGTTCCAAAATTGGTTCATTCTTTTTTGTGTGTTCATTGTTCAATGTTGATTTCAATCGATGAGCTTTCTTTCCATCATTTCGGTAGTCTATGTTCTTAATGACTTGGTGGAATGCTTCCCTCTTACTTTTTAAAATGTGTTTCTGTAAGCTGGCATGAAGTTTCCTCAGATGAATACCATCTTCTTTAGCGCCTGTAGTTTCAGCCTTTTTTCTTGCTTCATCCCGTTCTTCCTTCATAACTTGAAGCGATGCATTCCAGAATGGTTTGTATTTCCTTACAACTCCCCTTGGAATACACGCTTGGACACATTTCATCAGTGCTTTTGTTACATTATCTGAGGATTGATCAGGATTTTCGTTCACCAGGTCTTGAGTTATGCATTTGTCTGTTATGTTCTCGTAACTTTTCCAGTCTGCCTTATGAAAATTCCATTTAGGTGTAGTATCAATATATTCCATTTTCTTTGTCACAGTAGGTGCATCGATTGAGACAAGGATTGCTCTGTGTCCGGTTCCGTTGGCATCTCCCTGTGGCCGCTCTGAAACTCTTTTGCATATACTATCATGGGCAAGGACTAAGTCCGGTGTTGATGTATATCCAGAGTACGATAGAAACGTCGGAGAAACTACTTCCTCCCTCCGTGAACCTCGGATTGAAGATTCCCAAGCACCAACAGTTTGCTTAATTTCTTTCAGCTTGTTGTTGGTCTCCCTGTCTTACTCTTCTTGGAAACGAGATTTGAAAAGTAGTTTGAAATACGCCTTGAAATCATAAAAAGGTACTCTCGGGTTATCAATATCTTCTTTCTCCGTCGCTTCTTTGGTAGCACTGTCCGCTGACTCATCACCACCAATCCCCACGTGTCCAGGTACCCAGCAGAACACTACACTGACATCCTGCGTGGCAAGGGCGGTCAGGAGTGTCTGCACTTTCTGGACTAGATGGTGAGTTGGAAAGATCTGAGTCAAGGCTTAGAGTGCACTCAAAGAATCGGAACAGATCAGGAAGCACTTCTCAGGTCGTTGTTGAATGTGCTGTAGAGAGGTGACAATTGCAAAAAACTCGGCTGTATACACGCTACTCATCGAACCTAATCTAAAACTAACAGTGGAGGATTCGCTAACGAATGCGCAGCCAACTTTGCCGTTCAGTTTTGATCCGTCCGTTAAATTTATGTGAAAAACACGATCCCTTGCTCGCGGATAGATCGTTAACCGTTTCCGAAAATAATGCAACATAAAAAGTCTTCATATTCACTGATCTGCGTGACGTGATGGTTCCGTATCTGGGACGACAAATTTGTTATCATGAATTTAGAGACTGAGGATACATTGCAGAGAAGGTTCTGGTAGGGAACAGGTTGTTAGGAAACAATCTGAGATTTTGTGAGGAAAATGAACCGTCCCCGGGACATCCAGTGTTCACTGAGAATACTTTTGCTTAAACTTTTTCGTGAATACGAGTTATAGCCAAGTCTGGTAGTAAGTCCTGTAACGGTTGTAGTTTACGACGTCGTAAGAGATACAACTCTTTGTGAATCTGGGCCTTGTTTTACATGGGGACTGGTTGCAATTGAATGACATCAATTGGATCCTCAAGGTCACTCCAAACAGCCGAATGACCTATTACACAACACAAATGTCCGGGCTGGTTGAATGGTTCACAGCCTCCTTGAGGCACGGCCTGCTGTTCACGATTTACAAACTAGTTCAGAATTGCTTGAATAGAATTGTCCAGAATTAATTCTCATATTTTATTATCATAAATAATTTCGATCACAAACTGCAAAATAAGAGGAACTTTCAACTTCAAACGTCACCGATGACAATATTGACTGTTGATGTAGTTTGACAAACGTCAATGTTTTGACATTGAGATCAGCTGTTCGCTATTTGGTTTCCTATTGGCTGAATTGGATCACGTGGGCTCCATTCAGTGAATGCAACCCGAGAATATATAACTTTTTCCAATTGCGTCAATTGAACTCTACTCGAACAGCTGAATGGAGATGAGTCATCTGCGCTTGCGCGCATCAATCGCAACCAACCCATTCGTGCTATTCATTCCCCGTGTAATATGGCCTTGACTCCTCATTCTAACTGTCAATTTGAAAAAATGATGAACATTCATTGGATTATTTTCTCCTAAACGGCTTGATCGAATTGCATACACATTCTGCAGTGTGTATCATTTGTTGTTTGAAATTGAGGAGAATTTTGAATTTTTTTGGTTGAATTTCACATTTCAAATTCACTTGCTCAGTCTAATCTTATGGGGATTTCAGAAAAATTGAGATAATATTCATCAAAAATGTTTCAACCGACTTGAATGAAAAACAATGCAGTTCTGAGTTAGTAGATTCGGATCTACAGAAAAGGATGCATGTCAATCAGTCAGTCGAACTATTCGATCTGTGCAGTGGGTACAACGAACAGAAAAAAAACACGAAATCAGCTCCATAAATGTGGGATGGAAGTGAACGCGTTGAAAATTTGATGAAAATATGGGAGCGCATCCACTGAAGCATTATTTTCTTTCTGAACGAGTGAAACCCTGCCAATACCACATGCCGTATGAAGAATCACCCATCACCTAGCGGTGTACTTCCTCTTTCAGAGCGATCGGACACGGTTTGCCGCCTACTCTTGTGATTGGACGAGCGCGTCGGAAGATTTCAAACGTTCTCTACGCATCATAATGTCAAGGTCGAACGTTCACCTTGGAATAAGTGCCGCAGGATTCATTCCACTGAAGTTGGAAACATTCGCGAGGGTGAGTCACTCAGTATTTGTTAATGATATGTTCAGATATCACTCAAATATATCTCAAATATCGAAATAATTCCAGAATAAAAATCACATGGGTACGTTGGGATGACCTTTTTAACGGATCATTCATCACTCAGAAATGTGTCAATAAAGTGTTTATATCTCCCAATTATTGTGTATCAACGAAGTTCAAAGGTAATATACATTAGAAATACAAATAGCTATCATCGGGATGGCTGAATCTCTACCCCTTGGAAAGTCGTCACTCGTTCAAGTCGTCACTCAGAAAGTCGGTTCTTATATATAATTGAATTTATTAATTGCATCTCTACCCCTTGGAATGTATGTTCCATGGAAACTCGTCCCCCGCTATTCAAATATACGAGTACAATTACTGAAACTGGGTTCTGTGGAAAGTCTTCCCCACCCAAGGTCGTCACCAATAATATTACATCTCTCGTTGTCGCGAGTGTTACGATTGAAATCTGTTTCAATAATTTTGTGAAGCGACCAAATATATGAACACGTGTATTTAGATTCCAGTCGGAACACTCGCGGCAACGAGATATGTAATATCATTGATGACGACCTTGGGTGGGGAAGACTTTCCACAGAACCCAATTTCAGTAATTGTTTTCGTATATTCAAATAGCGGGGGACGAGTTTCCATGGAACAGACATTCCAAGGGGTAGAGATGCAATTAAGAAATTCAATTATATATAAGAACCGACTTTCTGAGTGACGACTTGAACGAGTGACGACTTTCTAAGGGGTGAAGAGTCAGGCAACCCCTTTCATTGCACTCCTATATCATTTTGAAATACGCTACTTCGATATGACATGACGAGATGCACAGTTTGGAACACAACTACATCTTCCGAGAGTGTTGAGCGTTGAAATCTGAAGTAAGTTTCACCATAGAAATAGTAGTTCCTCCATGCTTTCAATTTGTGGATGAGATTTTATCGTTCGTGAATACAATTACAAGACATCTTCATCTGACTTTTTGTGTCGTTTTCACCATTGTATTTCCTATGAGAAGAAAAGAGCCATGAGAGGATCACGCTATTCTTCACACTAAGATGAACGATGTACAAAAATGGATCTAGTGAACATTTTTTTACATCAAATTATGCATTGAAGGTTCGATTTCACAGAGATGAGGTAAAAGATGGAGATGAGAAGCCAGGAAAGGTGAGATAAAGATTTACGTAAACAATAAGATACTGATACGAAATTATATTTATATCCTTCCAGATGGTCAATTCTGCATATTCCTACTATCGGGTGATATCTGACGCAGCCAAATGATCAATCGACCAATGGAAAGTCTAGAGCACATCGAGCAACTACTCAAACGTATGAAGAAAATAACCCTTCACTGATATTCTATCCAAGTTCATCCATCACATTGTTTCAAGATAACATCTCAAAAGCTGAGGATTATCGAAGAAACTCGTCGAGCTCATCATAGCGTTCACATTTCATCAGGCAAACGCGGGATATGCTTCGTATAAGAATAATCAGATTTATTTTGAAGTTCAATGGAATACTTTAAATACATTGATTTGTTTTATTCAGTCTCTATTCTATGTTCACCTACCAAAATCAACCAAAATGATTAAAATCAATTTCACGCCAAATTGATGTGTTTTCCAAGAATGTGCAAAGGTAAATAAGAATCGTAACAATATTATACCTTAATCTCCATCAACTGAATGGGTCAACCCAAGGATATATAATCAGAAGAATGTAAATATATCTATCTCGTTCGGTTGTCAGAAAAAAATAACGATTCCTGAATTGCCTTTTCCTCTGAATTTTAAGATGATATATAGAGAGAATAGATAGAGGATATATAGAGGAATAATTTCATTAAATATACTGGCAAAAATAGGGGGGGAGTACACGCCTTGATATGGATACATCGACGGAAAATGAATAAGATTGGCCCAAGAACTGACCCTCGAGGTACACCATGATGTGGCGTACACGTTCAAGATAAAATTGAACCATTATGAAGAGTTTTCCAATCATACTCCATTTCTACCTACTTGTGACTAGTGGTCAAGTGAGACTCGATCAGTCTCCCTCTCTCAATTCCATTTCATCTAGCCTTGTGATCATCACCACAGTCGAACGCCCTCTTCAAGTCGAAATAAAGTCCAGTAGTAGATTATTCATTATCAAGGCTTCTCGAAATATATCACACGTTATTAACCACAGCAAGCATTGTGAACATTCAATTTCGAAAATAAAAGATCACTACAATGATTGATTTCTCTTTTACAAAATGAAGAAACCTATCATCTAGTACTTTGCATGCACTTTTAAAAATGAATGACATCGATAATGGTTGGTGATTTTTCATTACAGTTTTCTGAACTTTATTTGAACATCGGTTCAACTATTGTAGTTTTCAAGTGGTCAAGGAAGACAGTTCCTGTGAAATGTGATGAACCATGAGACAAAATCAGAGGAATTGATCAAATAATTTCATTGGTACCAGTTTTCAGAGACTTCACCATAGATACAAGTCCTTCATTGGTCAAAGAAGTTACAGTCGACTCACTGAGAGAATAGGATTCGAGCAGTCACCAAAAGAAAACTTCATCGTATTAGAAAAATGAGATATTTCAAAAATCCACTTGTCATTGGTGGTTTTCAGTTATTATAATGATCAAAAATTAATATATATTTGCAATATAAAAATGCATCCTGTGCACCCAAGTGAAAGGAACAGTGAAAATACGGGTATGTTTTATGTGCATACCATCGTTTTTCTGTAAGATGGTTGGTGGTTCTGTTAACCATACAGGTTCGGGAACAAGCAATGTCTCCATGCGGATCCACTAAAAATAATGGTAATTATTTACCAAGATATCCATATCTATTCATTAACATATCTATTGATATATATCTATATACCCATAAATGGCTGAATCTATATAGCCATATCTATTGGATTTGAAAATTCAAAAGAGCTGCTATTAGTGTGTAACATGCTCAGCTGATTCTGGTGTTGTCGTGTTGAAAATCATTTTTTCACAGGCGCTAAATGACCTCGCTGTCGATGCGCCTTGAAACTCTAATATTCAATCATTCAAATTATTCAGTGCACCACAGTGATTCCAGGATGCGCCACGGTAGAAATCCTATTCTGTGTGTCGAGTGTATAGCTGCATACTCTTTGAGTGACCCGACCAGTCTATTTCATACAATTTGTGACTGCAAATCTGTAAATGTGATGTTTTCTTTGCTTGTGTAGCCAACGTGAGTGAATAAATTGATGAAACAGTTGGCCATGACCTTTACATGATCGCCTGCTTATATATCCTTATTTTAGAGTCAGTAATCAATTGTAATTTACTCTTTCGAACTAGATTCCACATTGCCTTGGGTGCATTACCTGCTGCTTCCTTGGTCTGTTATTTTAGCCAGCTTTCACCTAGTTTCAATATTCTAATGATCGTTTTGAAAATTTGTATCTATAGTCATATTCAGCAGTGATTTGAGAAAAATCACTCCCAAGCTAATAGCCCTTATATTATTTCTGTTATCCACTGATTCCTACTTGTTGTTGGATGTTCGCACTTCATTCCAACAGGTGGTAATACTCTTATCATACACATGAAGATAATGTATTGTCGAAATGATTAACGATAGAGTCCCATAACTCTTGACGGAGCATTCTCGTAACGTAATGTTGACACTTACCAGCCTTTATATTCTAGAGATGCTGATGTTTGTCCGAGACAACACTAAAATGTTTGTACTGAATGGGAACAATCATAACCATAACACGAGGGGAAGTAAAAATATTCACAAAGGTTTCAATATACTAAAAATGACAGATCGTGATCCTATATATGCGGGAACATATATTTTTAATAGTTTACCAGAAAAATTGAGAAACTCCACCTGGCCAAGACATGTTTTCAAACTCAGAACAAAGAATTTTTAATTTTACATGCATTCTATAATATAACTGATTTTGAAAGAGCAAGAAACTGCAAATGTGCATTCTGTTTCAACATACATGATCAATGTAGCCTTATTAAATACTAGCTTAATTATACTAGCTTTATTAAATAAATATTCATCATTTCATTTTATTGTATACTGACAAATTTCAATACTCAATTATAAGTCTAAGACTTTAATTACATGAGTGAGGAATATTTATTGTATAATGTATATTTTTGAATTACTTGTACAATTTGTATTACTATGAAATAAATACTAGATACTGAATACTAATGTCTCAGCTCATGTTATCTGCCTGTACCATAATATGTGAACCTAACTTCTACTGTTATAATTGATCATCATTATCTTTCATAACCTTGTGTCATCTTGAATTGACTGTTTGAATAACCGCATCATATTTATATATCATTGTTGTTGTTTACATCTATTTTCGTCATTATTTCTATTAGTTTGATTATTGATTTTTGTAGTTCTCCTCCTCTTGGATATTTTCAATCTAGTCAATTCAATTTCCTTCTTTCCCACAAACAGGCTTCGGCTTATGTGGGTCTTGCTTCAATTCATTTATATTATATTATCATTATCATTTTTCATGTGATTGATTTAATTGTATGTCTAAACAAGTTGTTTTGAAACAAGCATCAATATCGAATGAATAAATAAATGAATGAATGATTGAAGCCAACATTACTGTCCTTAGCTCCATTCTGTGAGTTGATCGTATTGTATTGTATTATATCTATTCATGGTTTGTTAACATGATAAATATGTGAACTCCATTCAGAAAATGAAAGAAAATCACATCATAAAGCGATCATTTGTATATCCACTGCAGATTTGGACCCTACAGATTAGGCGACCATTGGTTATAGAAATCAACTTTTTTCGATTGAATATACACTAGAAAAAATATAAATATATCAATATGAGAGATGAAGAGTGAAAATAAATATACACATAAAAATGAAATGAATGAAGAAATATACAGATATTAGAATAGAAAAAACTTGTTGACAAATTCATCATTCGTGTAAACTGCACGTTCAGCAACACAGGATTGCGTGTTCATGATTGTTTTTCCCTCGCGTCCAGAGAATCGTCTATAATAAATATCACCTCAGAGCAGCTGATAACGCTGTAACCTGATCTATTCTTGAGCTCGATCACTTTTAATATCTTCATTCCACTGTATTGAGGGCCTCAATTGACCGTCTATCATGTCAATTATCACTCACGGTTGGAAGCTTCAATCCTGCAAAATGTTCGGCGGCATATTTTGCTTTGACAGTAATAAATCAAACTACCAATTTGTCAGCTGACGGGTCAGACCCTGTAACCTATCTAGGCAACTCAAATTTCGCCCCTGTATAAAGGGCTGGCCTATCTTGCCAGAAATAGTTTTGAGAGTGACAAGTGTAGCCTAAAGTTACTGGAAACTAGGATTATAGGAATCTACGATGGATACGCGACTGCGTTCAAATGACTTGGGAACTGTGTAAGAGAGAAATACCGCGTTTCGAATCACGGTCGACCTATCGCATCAAAATAGAAATCGAAGAGCGCGGTAGAGGCACTCATGGACGAGCGATGGCTGTCACTGTCAAAATTGCGATCTTTTGAAAGAGAGAAACAATTAGAAGAAAGTTATATCAACGCATGGAAAGTACATAGTCCTATCCTATCTTGCATTACATGTCCAACGATGAGTGTCATATAAGTGATTATTACGCTATCCATGTATAAAACGAAAAATAACCAGTAGCTGACACAGTTTTTTTCTACTTGGAGCACATGGCCTAGGCATAGTCGCAGCTTTTAAACTGTACATAGGTGTGGAAAATAACTCATTGCATGATAAAAACATGATAGTGCTCACCAGTGAACATCGGAGAGAACAATAATCTCGTTCATAATATAACTCGGATTTGGAATTCATATGAAAATGAATTATGAAGTGCATTAAAGAACCCTTCGATCCCAGCTGTGTTTGTCTTCCATCTTGATTCCATGTAAGTACCTTGCAGTGCCGCGGCGAGGCGCCACCAATATCTCTTACACTGTTCCAAAAATCGCTCTGCATTAGAACTAACGTGAGTGACGTCACAGTTGCATATCCATCGTAGATAGCTATAATCCTAGCTGGAAAGGATGAATTGAGCATTATTGTCATCATTATTGTGATATGTCATCATATTTTCAAGGTCAAGATTGGTCGCTTTGGTTAACAAAAAAGTATCACAGATCGTTTTCAGAGTAGCATCATTTTATTAAAAAGTTATGTATTTCAATGAAAATGTCGGTAAACCGTGATATGGGTGTAGGCCTACTCTACATTGTAAAGACCTGAGATAGACTATTGTTTCAAAGTAGTAAAAAATGTCATGAAATTACTTCAAGTAAGATAAGATATACTTGTCGGTGTTAGTGTAACTATATCTAAAATCAGTAGCTAAAATAAGCTGAATAAAAACTCTGTCCAATCACTATATAAGCTATACTTCACACGTACACGGCCATGCAGTTTCTAACCCTTTGCCGACACATGATCACACGTTATCCCGTCGCAGAGCAGGCAGTGCCACCGAACAGGCAAGACGTACGCATAAGTGCCTGCAGGGCAGTGCCACCTGGTTCTTGCGCTGAAGACGGCACACAACACACCATGCTCGTCAGCATCCACGAACAGCATGAGAAGCTGTTCTCAGGAACTGTAGCATATCCGATGTGCCCGCGTCGAGTGCTAACGTTGCCTGTCGAATGTTCCTGCTGTTTGCCAGGTTCGTACCTCTTTTCATTGGGTCGTTTGATTGATCTTCCCTCAATACGCGCTGAACTTCTTTCAGCTGCGTAGAAGCGGTTGTGCCTAACATCGCTGAAATAAATGAAGCCTGAGATTAATGTCCACCATTTATCAGGGTTTTAGCGTATCCTAGGCTAGTGTTTTCCAGCCGGAAGTATGCGTAGGGTACGCGCGGTGTTGAATCCAGGCATACCTGTGGGGGCCCCCCGCAGTTCGTCGTTTGCCCCCCCGGGATAAAAACATTGAGCACTGGTAAATGGTGTATTTTTTGAAATACACCAATCCTATCATCTAATTAGCATCCATCATCAATACCTCGTCATCCAATCAGTGACGCACATGAATGGATTAACGAGATTCCCACTGCCCCTATCTACATGTATTTCATTTCTCAAAAAATGTGTAAGAACTAAAAAGAGTTGGTAATTCACATTTATTACCGCGGTACCAAGTGAAAAAACAATCTCAGATGTTATTTATTTGTATTTTTATTTGCTCACTGCCCGTAGGCCTACTTCTTGGTAAGTGAGACCTCAAATATCAGAAGTGGCTGGAGTGGAGTCAATTTGATCAATGCTGGTAATATTAGGGTTTGAAGGCGCATCGACAGCGAGGTCATTTAGCTGGTAATATTTTTAGAAATTTGCCTCTATTATTTTTGCACCGCCGATATTACCTTTTCAACCATATAATCAAGATTTTGTGACATAATCGTTCCATAATGAGCTGACTTCATAATTGAATAACCGCTCGTTTTTATATATATATATATATATATATATATATATATATATATATATATATATATATATATATATATATATATATATATTTATATATATTTATATATATATATATATATATATATATATATATATATATATATATATATATATATATAAATATATATATATATATATATATATATATATATATATATATATATATATATATATATATACATATATATATATATATATATATATATATATATATATATATATATATATATATATATATATATATATATATATATATATATATATATATATATATATATATATATATATATATATATATATATATATATATATATATGTATATATATATATATATATATATATACATATATACATATATATATAAAATATATATATATATATATATATATATATATATATATATATATATATATATATATATACATATATATATATATATATATATATATATATATATATATATATATATATATATATATATATATATATATATATATGTATATGTATATATATATATATATATATATATATATATATATATATATATATATATATATATATATATATATATATATATATATATATATATATATATATATATATATATGTATATGTATATATATATATATATATATATATATATATATATATATATATATATATATATATATATATATATATATATATATGGGCCTAGTGGTGATATGGATTCTCATACTTAGTTTTTTGTATGTATTCCTCGCCCCCCCGGAAACACAGAAGCACCCCCGCAACGAATTCTCTGAATTCAACACTGGGTACGCGAGTTGTTGGCTGAGGATATGTGAGAAATAAGGGAAATATGGTAGCAGTGCTGAAATTAAAATTATCAATGTTTTATATTGTGACTTATATTTCAGCGTGTCTTTGAAAAATCTTTCGTAGAATTGAAAATTTTTAATTGAATGAGTGTGTACATTCGAACACATATATCAGTCTACTTCAAGTGTGATTTGTGAATGGATGTTAAAGGGAAAGTTAACTTGTTATTTGGAGATTATTTGTAGATTGCAGATTTGTATTCTATTCTTAATTTCAAGATATACAGTATTTTTTATTTCATCTATAAGTTGACGCGTCCGGGAGAAAAATGCAATGGAAGTATTTGCTAATTCCTGGAAATGGGGACTGTGACGTACGGTGGTCAAGTCGCTCTCCTCCTCACACAATGATCCATTCATTCAGTTTCCCGTTAGTCACGGTATACGTGAGACGTATTGTAGTAGCTCTATGCTAACTGCAACGCCTGGTTGTTGTTTATTCGGGTGCAATAACTATACAGAAAAAAATATGAAACCAGTGCTTTATCACTCATTTCCTAATCATGATAGATTAACAAAACAATTCGCTATTTGGATTGAAAAAGACATATGACAAATTTTAAGCTGTCGAAATTTTCTTGAAAGCGATTATACCTACATGGGGATATTTTACGATGTCAATTAATGCCGAATGCATTTAGATTTGGTCCACGTTTGAAACCGGGTGCAGTGTCATTTCAGAATTTGAAAGGCCAACAAACGGGAGCATTATATGAGATGATGACAAAAATCTCAGACTTGCTCGAAAATGAAGACTGACACAATTTCAGAAGAATATAAACCACATTGAAGTTTCAAGGTTTTGGAATGTTTTTTTCATGGTTTTGTATTATTGTAAAAAATGCACCTATTCCACGTCCAACGATGCAAGAATTAAAACATAAACATTACTCGCGATGCGCACCTCAGAATACATCATAATGAGGAGCATAATATATGAGAGTTCAAATGATTTTTCAACATTTCAAACTATTATCAGGAATATATCTCAACTTGAATTATGATATATATATATTCTTTTTCAATAACATCGAAACTTGAAAGAAAATCATTGTTCCTCAATCAAGGCTGTGGATGAAAGATATGATCGTTTGGACGGGGCACCACACAAGGGCGATCTTACCACCCCATTTTGAATGTTTATAACCATGTTTATAACCAATGTTTATAATTTGATCAATCACAGCCGGCCACTTAGTATTTATTGCCTTGTTGTGACGCAATAAACCCTATATAATTTGACTCGAGTTCTTCTGGATATTGTTCTCTCATTGCCGACACGACACAAGACGGAATAATTACTATATTGTTGCCTTTCCAAAGAGACGTATTTGAATGAATCCTAATTACGAATTGTTTGTAACATAATCGCCACACTTTGTTTTGGGTATATCGTCGATAAGAGCTATTCTCTTTCTCCTACTCGTGTTTTGTTTTCAATTATTTGGTAACGTAACGTATTGAGTACCGTACATATATTTAGATGAAATTATAGTATACAAATCTGGATTTTGTGTTACGCAAATAAAATTCCCTCTAACCTTTAAAATAGTTTACGTTCACATTCTCTACAACACAAGCTTTCGTGGACGGTTGGCATAACCTTACACTCATCACACATACACCATAAAAGATGCTCATGTCTTCCTAGACATCTTGCCGTCAACCTGTGCTCTTCTATAGCTTGCACTACCGGTACTTCTTTTTTTATTTTTTTATTGGGTTTTAACGACGCACTGTAATGATTACTAAGATTTATTGGCGCCGGATGAATGATTAATGAGATGATGGGATGATGAGATGGAGGTTTTTTATGGGTAGTGGGAAGGATAGTGGGAAGGAAGCGGTCGTGGCCCATATTGTAGGAACCATCCCGGCATTAGCCTAGACCACAGAGGGAAACCACGGAAAACCCCTGTAGAGATGGACGGTGGCGGGGATCGAACCGGGTCCGATTTGTCCCTTCACCTCCCGGATCACGAAGCAAGTACGCTAACCACTCAGCTACTGTGCCGGTACCGGTACTTCGATTTCACTATCTGAATACTCGGGTTCGAATCGATTCGGTTGGATTGCCCGATCAGTCATATCCAATATAATTTTGAATTCAATAAGTATTAACGTTAGCCCAAGTTTGGTTGAAAAACTTCCGGTAAATTAAAATCAATATAGCTCTAAATATAAACTATATGAGCAGATATGAAATACACATTTTTAGTTTGAGAGTGATTAAATAACATAACACTGCTTTACGAATTATTGTATTCATGCAATTGCTAATACACAATTCTCAAACCATAAACCAAGGTCGACAATACGTCTCTTTGGTTGTGAAGTCTGAAACAAACTAAAAGTGCATGTATTGTTCAGGAATTTAAAGTTCTCAGAACCACGTGAATGGCAGAATTGCACCTGCTAAGATCGGACTGGATGAATGACTGACCATGGCTAGTCAAAAATTCTTGGAATCCACTATAACTGACATGCAAGAATATTCATATCTCTTGAAGGAGAAGAGATAAAATTATGAAACTTTTACCAAAATTCATAACAAAACAAGACTGTTCCTAATAGAGAGTATAAAACAAGTTGACTTTCCCTTTAAATATGTGGACCGTTAGCTCACAGTTTAAAATTGCAAACAAGAATAAATGAACCATTTTTAGCGTGTTCACCACACTGTGGAAACACACTTATGATATGTTTGATTCAAAAGGGACCGAAAAAACCTATTCGTCGCGTAGAATCGCTGAATTTCTACGTAAATTGAAAATTATTGAGCTTGGATTATGCAAATTTTTACAATCTTCGACTACGTAGTAATAAAACTTGTCCACATAGCCTGTATATTTTCTAATTAATGAATTGAAGGAAAACTGCTTTGGCCACGCCCACTTTTTGCCGTGGCGTAGACTTTTGCTTGCGCGTAATAGAATCGCTGGTTTTTCACGTAAATTGGAAATTCAAGCGCTTAAAAGTTGTAATTAGTTATAATCTATGGCCATACGATAATAACTTTTGTCCACGTAGCCTAAATATTTTATAATTAAATACAAACCGGAAAAAATGTGGGTAGCACCCACTTTTGGTTTTCTCGTAACCATGGTAACATGTTATAAACAACGGATGTGTTTATATCATCTTCTAGTTTTAATCTGTTTATCAGTAATTTGAGTGACAAAACAACCCTTTTTTCAATTCAGTCAACATTGACAAGCAGTTCTATACAAGCCAACTTCAAGGAAAGTATCAGTGCCAAATATTATATGACATAATTGAAGTTGTATTGGAGATTACATATTATGCTTCATAGGCTAGGCTTCTTTGACTTAGTTTTTGAAGATATTGCTACCATTAATTTGTTAATCATCTGTCCAATACCATCTTTTTTAGATTTAACGTAAGAATAAGTTTCCTTACGTTAATTTACGGTCAGTATTGGTGAACTGTAAGTATATACACTGATAATTATTCGACCATTTTAAACCTTTTTGAAGCTGACAGCGTTCAATTTTGATCGAGCAATAGGCCTACCTACATCGTAGGCTACTGACATATCTTTTAAAATTAGATTTTTTACTTCGGATAAACAGAATAGAGCCTATGACTATCAATAAGGCCTACATAACAAGATAAACAACATGGCATATTTCCTATCCTTCTAACATTGGACCATTTTCACCATGATGGAAGCAGCTCTAGTGGCATTACCTTTACGATGAATTGCCGAAACTAGCGTGTAAATGCCGTCAAATTCAAGCCAGTTCCGAGGGCAAGATTCACGTCGGCATTTATTATTCAGGTAATTATCATATTATTTCTTTATCATCTTCTCTAGTGACCATAAAAACTAAAAAGCTCAACGAAGCTCGACATATTCCACTCTACTACATGCAAGTAGTATATATAGGCCAATATGTATTCCACCATCTATAAGTTAGCTGCACATTCCATACACATACGCATACCACATACGCCGCGCAAGCAGGCATCCAACCTACGAAAAATCCCCCAGGAGAACAAAGAATACAACTCAGAGCTAGGCTTGAGAAAGAGCGAAATAATTGACGAATAGCATATTGATTGATCAAATCACAGATTACGAGTATTATTTATAGACAGTATATATCACTGCTGGTTGAACTTTGGAATATGAAAACAAGAACAATTTGAATGAAAACGTGATACGCTGAATTGATGCTGAAAAGATGCAGCTATAGAAACATCTTGTTTATCAGGTTCAACGCAACACAGGAACGTTTGGAAGAGAAGGTACGACCAGTAAACAAAAAACATGAAATTAATAAATAATAGATGAAAAGATATAAATTTGATTGTGAACTAATTAATCGAATAATCGAAGTCGATCATTCACACTCAATTCGGGTCAAAACGATGCAGCTCCACATACATCTCTTCCAATTGCGTCTATAGCAACACAAATGAAATCAAAAAGAGGAATGTACACTGGATAAATGGAAGGATATGAATTCAATTGTGAATTAATTAATCGAATAATCAAAGTCGATCATTCACACAAAACTCGGGTCAAAACGATGCAGCTCCACAAACATCTTATTAATTACGTCTATCGCAACACAAATAAAATTTGAAGAAGGAATGTACACCCCATAAATGAAAAGATATAAATTTAATTGTGAATTAATTAATCGGATAATCGAAGTCGATTATTCACACTCAACTTGAGTTAAAACGATGCAGCTCTACTGACATCTTATTCATTACGTCTATTGCAACACAAATGAAATTTAAAGAAGGAATGTACACCCCATAAATGAAAAGATATAAATTTGATTGTGAATTAATTAATCGAATAATCAAAGTCGATCATTCACACAAAACTCGGGTCAAAACGATGCAGCTCCACAAACATCTTATTCATTACGTCTATCGCAACACAAATGAAATTTAAGAAAGGAATGTACACCCCATAAATGAAAAGATATAAATTTAATTGTGAATTAATTAATCGAATAATCAAAGTCGATCATTCACACTCAATTCAGCTCAAAACGATGCAGCTCCACATACATCTCTTCCATTACGTCTATCGCAACACAAATAAAATTTGTAAGAGGAATGTACACCCCATGAATGAAAGATATAAATTTGATTGTGAATTAATTAATCGAATGATCAAAGTCGATCATTCACACTCAACTTGGGTTCAAACGATGCAACTCCACATACATCTTTTCCCTAACGTCTATCGCGACACAAATTTAATCTGAAAAAAAAGGTACACTCCATAAGTGAAATGATATGAATTTGATTGTGAATTGATTAATCGAATGATCAAAGTCGATCACTCACACTCGACTTGAGTTAAGACGATGCAGCTCCACATACATCTCTTCCATTACGTCCATCGCAACACAAATAAAATTCGACAAAGGAATATACACCCCATGAATGAGAAGATTTGAATTTAATTGTGAATTAATTAATATAATAATCAAATTCGACCATTCACACTCAACTTGGGTCAAAACGATGCAGCTCCAAAAACATCTTATTCATTACGTCTATACGTGAATCCGATGCAGGATTCATAATTATTTCCTCTGATTTTCACAAATCACTTTTGAGACCACTGTGTCAACAATCGAATAATAATTTCCCTCCACCTTGTACAGTTCAACGTTCGGTTTGAATCGAACGATCGGTAGCAGTCTAGATGGCAGAGGTTTGCGTACGACGAGTCAAAAATTGAACAGAGTTGAAGTCAGTCGCGCCAATCGCGGGACCGCGGCTAATGCTCCAAACACGATACCTGATTGGTTGACATGTCAAACGCGACCGACGCGTCGCGAATCAGTAAAAGAGCCTTGATTTCAGATTGTGGAGCTGAAACGAGGCTATTATAAAATACAGCTGTTCCGAGCCAGAAACTTCCGATAATCGGTAACCCGTTGAACTGGACTGAAGCAACACAAACAAGGCAGGATCGTCGGGAGTGTTGTCACAATCGTGTTTCGGTATGCGGTCTAGAGTAAATGTTATTCAATTGTTTGTAATTACATTTTTGAATGGGAATGAAATAATACATTTTAGTACAGCATCAACCAATTTTGAAGCCACCCCTTGGATATTGATAAAACTTAGAACCATGACTTGAAAATTTTGTCCCAAGAACGCAACGTCTAGTTTGAATTAAATTGATACGTATCAACAGACTGCAGTTTTTTCAAGTTTCTTACCAAACAATACCGGTAATGATGGTTTGAATTTCAGAAATAGGTCACATTCACGCGTACCAATTTTGTATGTTTATCATTAGATGTCTTCAAATCAACCTGTCTCGGTACAACCGGAGCCCACATCCGTGAATATGGACGTCGATACATGTGATTTTGAAGCAGCAGAAGCACTGCTCCTGTTGAGATAGTTTGTCCCATCAAAGATGTGGGAATTTGGAACCCACTCTGGACCTTCGGGCATACACATTTGTGATTCAAGCGCATACAGGTGACCAGTGGTGACTTCTCGACCACCATTGAAAATGTGATCACAACGGAAAGGAAACTTGGGATTTCTACCGGCCTGCAGTCGATTCAGTATTAAATGCTTGACGGAATTGCCCCCTGACAGCAACCGCCAATCCATGAACAAGCGCACGGAATTGATGCTATCGTTCATGAAGTTAAAGATGAATTGGAGTTTTGTGATACTGTCGATCATGTTCGGTGGAACAGCTGCTACGTGCAGCAATGGGTTCAAGTCAACAATATGACCTTGTCATCTATTCTACAGAATGTTGTGTGGTGGCCGTCTAAGATGGAGGTGATGGCAAACATACCGAAGTGTTTCAATAATTATTAAAAAGTACGTGTAGTGGTTGATTGTACTGAAATTGAGACTTTCAAATCCAAGTGTCTCAAGTGCCGAATCGAGACTAGTCTTTTTTATATTACAAAGGTGGGCAAACAATCAAATATTCAATTGGGGTGTCCCCTGCCGGACTGATTATATTTATAAGTAAAGGGTATGTGGGACGAGCGTCCGATAAAGCCATCTTTTCAAGAGTCTTCTGATAAATGAGCTGGGTTCTCATATTGATGCAGTGATGGTTGACAATGGATTATCAATCAAAGGCATATGCGATCAATTTGGAATTGGTTTCGTTTGTCCTCCCTTTCTGAGGAAGAAGAGAAGATGAAGAATTGGCCACTTGCGACAGAGCAATATCCAGAGTTCATGTCGAGAGGGTCATTGAACGGATAAAAAAGTTCCGTTTTGCTAGAGAGGAGATTCCGTGGAAACTACTGAACATGGCTGATGGCATAATGATCGTGTTGTGTGGAGTGGCCAATCTCTCATCGCCAATCCTTAGTGATGACAAGTTCTAGTTCAGTACCCTAAATTATAAGCCCATCTTATATTATTTCATTTCATTTGTTACTTTATTCTGACAATACTAATCACTTTGAACTCATTACATTTCTGTAAATAATGAATATATGATAATCACAGGGCTGATCTGTCATTGTCAATCGTATAGTACACTGAATAATTATTACAGGCTTATCTATATTACATTATTCATCAATGTATCCAAATTGAACTGAATATTTCATTGTGAATAAACAATCACCCTCTTCTTTCAATCTGCATCATAATAATTTTGTTTGATGGGGTAATGCCTATCCTCCCCACTCAACTTCTCTACCATGCACTTTTGTTCTCCAATTTTTTAACTGTATATGGAGTGGGCCTATGTATAGAGGATCAGGCAGGGACAAGAACTTATGGTGGTAAAGCTGGATCCACAATTCGAACTCAAATTGGGACATACGGAAACAGTGTACACATTATCATTGTGTTTGATATATCAGTGAATGACTTCAGTTTAATCATGAGTCTAACCAATCAGAAGTAGTGAATTCGAAACGACAGGAAGTCAATGCCACAGGAGGATTTCCCGCTCTTTTTCTTCGCTTACAGCCTTCTAACATGTGGATTCCAATTCAAATCCATCATTTCAGGACGGCTACGACTCACGAAAAGTACGTCATTTCCGTCAAAATTGATTCTCATTTCAAGTCTATGTGAATGCTTAGTTTCTTAATTTAGGTTAGTACTAGTCACTAACCATTGATTTGCATTGTGAATTCAGCTCAAGTCAACTAGGTGATGTTTGTTATTCTGACAAATTTCATTTACATCCCATCGATAGTTTTCACATATTGGCCATTGTGAATAACCCTCCAGTGCTACTAGTTATTCACCATCATTTAGGCAAATATGGTGAATCATGCTGTCAAAAAAATCTGATTTGAGCTTAATCAGTAACTTATTCGTGGTAAGTAAGTAAGTATTTTTATTGTCTTCAAAATCGATTTGATGTACAGGACATGGTTGAACATAAAAATATATCAACAACCTGTGAAAATTCAGTATGAAATACAAACATTGTATAACACTGTGGTCATTACATTGATTCTGCTACATGAAATACGATTACAAAAATTAATGATAACATTGATGCAATAATAAAAATGACGTGAATAATAACTGAAAACAAGTATGAAGTGTTAGTAATTCAATCACTGAATCATAAGATACCATAATGTGATTTAAATTCTTTAATACTATGAAATATATTTTGAGTTAGAATCTGACGAAGTTTATTTTTGAAATGCACCAAATTCAAAATCATCAGGTAAGCCATTATGAAGTCGCTGTCTGATATATTGAGCCAGGTTTTGGCATTGTGTGGACGTTTGTTTCTTTGTATAAAGATCGTGCTTTTGTCGTGTTTCATGGAAGTGCATCTCGCTGATCTTTGTGAAGTTATTAATATTTGATTTTGTGAAGATTAAAGTCTATATATATATATATATGTAATCAATGACTGTTTTGTATTTCAATTAACTTCAACTTGCCGCCATGTAAAGTTTAACTTCCTGTTAGGGCCATTTGGCAACACCGTATTTACCACCTAAGGGGTGCAGACAGTCTTCCTCGCCCCACAACGTCTTGAAGACTCGACTCGACAAACACGTAAGCTAACGTTGAGCAACCTGTACACCGACAGCAAGCTAGGGCTTCGTTTACCGTTTTTATTTTTTTATATGCAATCTTTATTTTCATTTATTCTTAATCCATTAAACATTCTTATCTTTCTTCATTGCAAGTGTTGTTTATATATTAAATCGTAATCCTGACAAGATCGTTCCATCCACACCTGTTGAATCATTTTTTTTCAATTGTATCTCACAAGGAGTACCTTACTCGATAGTAATGAACAAAGATATAGTTAACATTTCAGAAGTGGGATGAACAAGACGAATAGCATTTTTGCGTAGTGTATCAAAGACAAAAAATACGATCGTAAGTAGAAGCTGCAAAACGCGCGTCAAGACACATTTCTAGACCCTACCGTTATTGCGCCTAGTTCACACTTGTTTTTATATTATTGTAACAGAATAACGAACAGACACTTCAACATCGTGATTAATCATTTGTGTATGAAATATGGAACAATTTCATTTTTCCGAACACGTGTGTCCTTTTGAGGTTATATGTAGTGCTGCCATAGCGGAAGTCGCGTCAACCCCCAACCGATAAAGAAGTTCGCTGTGTTATCGACCCGGAAGTTATCGATCCGGAAGTTACTGACCCGGATGTTGCATTCTTATTTTTCTATTTCCGTTCCACGTGTGTAATAAAACCTACAATATTTCATAGTTATTATTATTGTTCTATTATTGAGACAACAAACATTAGTTCAGTCTTCAGAATAATTAGATAGGCCTAGTGTCTTCAATAAACTGGAGCGTTTCAATTATTTAAGTGAAGACAATTCTTGTACCATGGCCCCTTTACCAATGTATCGTCGTGGTCAAGCTAATCGTCGCCGTCAAAGCAGTACACCTGGACCTAGTCCATCATGTAGCAATGCTTCGAGACAACCATCCATAGCAGACTTCATGGAGGGCATGCAACTAATAGCCGCCTCCATAAATAATGCAAATGTCGCCCCTCGAGAACCGATGCGTCTCATGCCAGATCTCTCCAAGAGCGTGGGAGTATTCGATGGTGAAGGAAAGGCTCATGCAGGCGAGTGGTTACGGTCTTTGGAGAATACCGCAAATATTTACAGCTGGCCAGAGGCCGTGAAACTTGAAACAGCCGGATCCCATCTTACAGGAGCTGCGCGTGAGTGGTACCTGAACCGGTATGAAAACTTGACTTCTTGGCAGTTATTTGTGGAATCATTCAGTTCAGCATTCATCGGTACACTTAGCCTACCCGAACGTTGGAACAGAATGAACAGCCGAGAACAACAACCAGGTGAGAGTGTAATAATGTACTTTCATCAAAAGGTTCGTCTTTGCAAGGACCTCAACTTGAACTTCAAGGACACGAAGAAGCAGCTTGTGATTGGCTTACTCTCCAGATCACTGAGTTCTGCCCTCCAAACTCGACACCATACCACAGAGGAGGAGATTCTTCGAGATACAGCCGATTTCGAGGAAGTCGATCGAGAAAGATCCTCACGGGCTGCAGCCAGGAAGAAGGATGTATCTAAATCATCGCAACCTACCACTGTCCCGAAAAAACAACCAGCTGTCAATTCAAAGGAGCACGCACCGACTCCGCAAAACCAAGGTGACACGTCTGATACTACAAAACCACCACCGTTTGAACCTCGTAAGAAACCACAGTTGAGCACTGAACCGCAGTGTTATAACTGCTACAGATCTGGGCATATCTCCCGTGATTGTACCATGCCACAGAGACCAAGATTTTGTGTGCGTTGCAAAGCCGAAGGCCACACGCAACGTCACTGCCCAAATCAATCATCCAACCAAGATAATACCGTATCTATGGTCCAGGGTGAAGAGGGGGTGAACCCAAATAAATACATAAGACCTGCTCAAGTAAATAACATCCAGGTGACCGCAATGATTGATCCAGGGAGCTCGAGTTGTATTCTACAAGCTAGCGCTGCCGTCAAGTGTGGTCTAACTCCTTCCAAATCGGATTGTATCCTCACTGGTTTTGGAGGCAAAGATACCAAAGCCATTGGAAAGGCTCAAGCTACCATTAAGGTGGATACCGTCATCGCCAAGGACATCTGTGTCCTGATCGTGCCGGACAACTCCCAGGTGGTAGAATTAATCATCGGAAGAACGTGGACAGAGCTACCGAGCATCGTCTTTGCAAAGGTTGATGATCGCCTCATCATCACGCGTACGACATCCGAACTTGTCAGCCAATTGACTACACTACAACCGGACCAAGTGAGAAAAAAATTGAAACTACGAGTAGTGCAAGACACCACGATTCCCAGACATTCAGTCAATTTCGTGGATGTATGTTCTGGATCCAAGAATACAGAACTACTGATGCTAGAACAAGCGGGAAGAGGACAACTGTTTCAATTACACAATGGGAGATCTGTCCTTCCCATACTCAACAATTCACCCACAGAACGAAACTTGAAAAAGGGTGAATGTATGGCACGAGGGGATCCGGTGGCACTGTGTAACAAGATTCCTGAATGGCGTCCTATTGAGGAGAAAGAAGTACGTGTTGGTGAAACCGTCACCGCAGAGCAAACAAGTTCATTACTTCAACTCATCAACGACAATCGAAAATGTTTCGCGTTATCTCTATCTGAACTGGGTTGTACCGATATAATCAAGATGGATATCCAAGAAGAAGAAGGTAGCAAACCTGTATCTTGTCGTCCCTACAAGACCAATGCAATTGAACGACAGAAGATTGGCGAGATAGTGCGAGAGTGGAAGGAACACGGGATCATTTCGGTAACCAGATCCCCATACGCGAGTCCAGTCCTCCTTGTCAAGAAGAAGACCGGGGAAGAGCGGCTTGTCGTCGACTACCGCAAGCTGAATAGACAGACAGTTCGAGACCACTTTCCACTTCCCAATATTGATGACCAATTAGAAAATTTATCTGGTGCCAGATTGTTTACTGTTCTAGATTTGGCGCACGGCTACTTGCAAATACCATTAACCGATGAAGCCAAGGAAAAGACTGCCTTCATCACACCGGATGAGACAGGGAAATTCGAACGGATGATCTTCGGACTAACGAATGGCCCAGCCGAGTTTCAACGCTGCATTAACCAAGCACTGGGGCCCCTTCGCAACACTATCGCTATGTGTTACCTCGACGATCTGTTGATACCAGCCAAGGATTGGGACGAAATGCTGACAAATCTCCGTGCAGTATTCAAGGCATTGTCTTCAGCCCATCTCACACTGAAGCTATCTAAATGTGAGTTTGGTAAATCCAAAATTGATTACTTGGGTTTCACTATTTCTGAAGGTGTAGTCCGACCTGGTCTCCGAAAGACCGAAGCCATAAGATCATTCCCGGAACCACAAAATATTCACGAAATCAGGCGATTCATGGGACTCACTGGGTTCTTCAGGCGATTCATCCGACAGTACGCGAGCCGAGCAGAACCTTTGACACGTCTCACAAAAGCTACCGAACCATTCCTATGGACTGATGAACAGCAAAAGTCCTTCGACGACCTGAAAGCTGAACTAACATCACATCCGATCCTAGCATTGTACAACCCCCGGGCCAAAACCGAAGTCCACACTGATGCGAGCAGCCAGGGACTAGCAGGGATGCTACTCCAAGAAGACGACAACGGTCAACTTCACCTAGTCTATTGCGTGAGCAAAAGAACAAATGGAGCTGAAAAGTTTTACCATTCCAGCCGCCTTGAACTAATGGCCATTGTTTGGACCATTCAGCGACTGCGTTCATTCCTACTGGCTATCCATTTCACAGTCGTAACAGATTGCCAAGCTCTCATTTATCTAAATGAACAAAAGACCCTCAATCCAATCATAGCTAGGGCATACGACATAATACAAGAATTTGACTTTGATGTCCGTCACCGAGCGGGTATTAAAATGCAACATGTGGATGCACTCAGTCGTGCCCCAACCGAAGAAGCCACAGAAACCATGGATGAGGTCATTGCGGATCGCCTCAAAGTACTTGTGATATTAACAGTAGCCGATCAAGTACTGATGTTCCAACGTGGTGACTCTGAACTATGTCATCTCATTGACATTCTTGAGAAAGAAGAACAGGACCAATCGGAAGAAGAGAAGCAACAAGTTCGTCAGTTGGAACTGAAGAACCACATACTTTTCCGACGGGAAGCCGACTCTTGTCTTTTCGTTATTCCGAAGAGTATGAGAAAGAGTATTGTAATAATGTGCCACGACCAGTCTGGACACTTCTCACTGGATCGTACTGTCGCTAAGGTGCGAGAAAACTATTGGTTCGCCGGAATGCGCCGTTATATAAAGCACCACATTGCGCGCTGCTTCAACTGTCTGCTGCACAAAGTACCCCGTGGCATCCAACCTGGGCAACTTAATCCTATCCCTCCTGGAACACGTCCATTTGAGGTAGTAAACGCCGATCATCTAGGCCCTTTCCCATGCAGCAGCAAAGGAAACACCGAACTTCTTGCCATAGTAGACAACTTAACCAAGTTTGTCCACTTATATCCGGTACGAGACACTTCTTCAACAAACCTGATAACATGTATGGACCATTTCGTCAACGAGCGTGGTCTTCCTGAGCGACTGATCTCGGATCGGGGAACCTGCTTTACTTCAAAACAATTTGCCAACTACTGTGAGACCCGAGGCATTAAGCACACAGTAAACTCTCCTCGACATCCCAGAGCGAATGGACAGGTCGAGCGAGTAAACAGCACAGTCCTTCCAGTAATTGCAATGGCGGTGGAAGATCCTAACCACAAAGACTGGGACAAAACCATATCAAAAATCCAAAGAGACTTGAACACCACAATAAATAAGACGACGAACCGTACCCCTTTCGAAATCTTACATGGGTATCAGCCGCGGTTTGAAGATGGCGACTTACGGGAAGCTACTAACGAATCAGGAAACCAGCGGTGGGAGGATCCAGCAACTCTCCAAGAGCAAGCAAGAACCAGAATTGTGACCAGTCAAGCAAAATCTGAAGCCTACTTCGATCATTCCCGTTACAAGGGACTACGTTACGAAAAAGGTGATATAGTAGTCATGAGGCGTGCGCCTGTCCATACTGGGAAACCAACAAAACTCCAGCCGAAATACCGAGGCCCTCTTGTTGTGACTGAGGTACTGCCCAGCGACACATACCGTGTCACCCAACTGGTTGATGATGACAACCAGCATTTTTACGCTACTACAGCCCACGTATCACAATTGAAACTGTGGAAGGGGAGAAATGAGGAAACTTCCGAAGACGATGATGATCACGCTGCCGAATCCGACGATGATGAACTCGAGGCTCCTACCGTCAGACCGCAGCGGATAAAGAAGCGGCCGGCACACTTGGCTTCTTTCATCTAGTGTATTTTCTGTATTTTTGTGTCATTTATGTATGTTTATTTTCATAATATTATTTTAACAATCAATATCAATTCATTTCAAAATCGAGGACGATTCATTTCCAGGATGGCCGAATGTAATCAATGACTGTTTTGTATTTCAATTAACTTCAACTTGCCGCCATGTAAAGTTTAACTTCCTGTTAGGGCCATTTGGCAACACCGTATTTACCACCTAAGGGGTGCAGACAGTCTTCCTCGCCCCACAACGTCTTGAAGACTCGACAAACACGTAAGCTAACGTTGAGCAACCTGTACACCGACAGCAAGCTAGGGCTTCGTTTACCGTTTTTATTTTTTTATATGCAATCTTTATTTTCATTTATTCTTAATCCATTAAACATTCTTTCTTTCTTCATTGCAAGTGTTGTTTATATATTAAATCGTAATCCTGACAAGATCGTTCCATCCACACCTGTTGAATCATTTTTTTTCAATTGTATCTCACAAGGAGTACCTTACTCGATAGTAATAAACAAAGATATAGTTAACATGTATATATATATATATATATATATATATATATATATATATATATATATTTTTTTTTTTTTTTTTTTTCTCACTCTCACGAATTATAATTGATGAATCCATTATAGTTTTAGGGTATAATCGTGTTAAATTGAGTACAAAGTATAGATGTTAGATACTTTTTTTATTTTCTACTCGACGCGTTTCGACGGTCTTATCACCGTCTTTTTCAAGAGATGTCTATTCTATAAAACAATCACATTATTGTACAATAACAAAAGAGAAGAATTTTACAAAAACAAAACTGGCGACTGGATACATTAAAAAGTCAAAGAACATAGAAATTGAGATAATAAAAATTGAAGAAGGGAATGAAAATAAAATATGAATAAAAAATTGGCATGAAGTAAAAGAACATTGAAATTAAAATGATAATCAGAATAAAATACAAATCTTCATGGAAAATAGAGTTTGGGACTCGGAACTGGCACCACCACTAACTCTTCAGTTCATCTCAAATGGTATCGGTTTTTTGTCTGAGTGTTAATATTCTCAGCCTCTCTCGTACTATTTACTTTATATTTCATTTTATGCTGTAGTCGGCTCATCTTTGTTCGCCAACCGTCGCTTATAACATATTTATCTTCACCATTGAAATTATATTGATGTTTTTCTATCTGGATCGATTCGCTAATTCTTCTTTTAATGAGTTGAGGTTGCCTATCTATCACCCGTGACTCGTCGTATAGGATTCTATGTGATTTACCATCATCAGTCGAACACGCATGTTTGGCTACCGCTGAAAAGTATGTCTTGTTGGTATTTTCAGCATATGTACATATTTATAAAAACCTATTCGTCGCATAGAATCGCTGAATTTCTACGTAAATCAAAAATTATCGAGCTTGGATTATGTATTTTTTTACAATCTTCGACTACGTAGTAATGAAACTTGTCCACATAGCCTGTATATTTTCAAATCAACAAAATAAAGAAAAAAACTCTATGGGCCTTGGAATGGCGTGGACTTTTATACCATTTTTTGCGCGTTAATAGAATCGCTGGTTTTCCACGTGAATTAGAAATTTAAGCGCTTCCAAGTTGTAATTGGTTATAATCTACCGCGTTACGATAATAACTTTTGTCCACGTAGCCTAAATATTTTATAATTAAATAAAAACCGAAAAAAATTGAGTATACCCCATTTTTGGTCAAGGAGGTTAAAATACTAACCTCTTTGGTTTTGGCCCTCTGATAACCATGGTAACATTTTATAAACAATGGATGTGTTTATATTTTCTTCTGGGCCCAAATTCACAAAAGGTCATAACTTTGATTCGGCTCAAAGTTACGACCTTCTTTCGAGATAATACCATATTTTGTCTTAATCCAAACTCATGAAGAAATATTTTATCACCGGCACAGTAGCTGAGTGGTTAGCTCACTTGCTTCGTGATCCGGGAGGTGAAGGGACATATCGGACCCGGTTCGATCCCCGCCACCGTCCATCTTTACTGGGGTTTTTCGTGGTTTCCCTCTGTAGTCTAGGCTAATGCCGGGATGGTTCCCACAATATAGGCCACGACCGGTTCCTTCCCACTATCCTTCCCACTACCCATAAAAACCTTCATCTCATCGTCCCATCATCTCATTAATCATTCATCCGACGCCAATAGATCTTAGTAATCATTACAGTGCGTCGTTAAAACCCAATACAAAAAAAAAAAAAAATTATCGTCCCTCCAATCCCTAGCAAGTGTCTGAGATCCACATAGTTCATTAGTTCTGGAGATAAGTACCGAAGAAATTGTCTCAACTTTGAGACTACGCCTAGGCCTAGTCCAGACTGGTAGGCCTAGGCCCTAGTAAGTGATCACCTCTTGACTTTGAATATCAATCTACAATGATTTCATGGCTGAATTTGAGAAAACATGTAAATTCTAGCCACCAAAACACGGCAAGGTTATTTTTAAATACCGCGCAAATTGATTTACATATTTTATCATTCCGGTTCTACATCTAACCTCACTTTGACTTGTTCTCGACTAGGCCTAGCGTATGTCACTGTTCGCCAGTCACCTTGTCTGTCTAGCCCTTTTGTCTAGCCTAACCTGTCAAACAGTTGTGTTGTGTCGTTGACATTACCACTAATAACTACCACTAACTAGGCTACTACTATACCTAGCTGAAATATAACTTATGATAACTAATATAACCACTTAAACATTAACACTAGGCCTAATTATATATACATAATTATATTAGGCATACATAACTAGGCCTAGGCTAGGCCCATATCCTACTAATTATATTACAATGTTCAACGCTGGGCGTTTCCTAATTCTGGATGAGGCTAGGCCATTGAGTTTCAGGAGAGGCCTATCATTGTTAGCTGGTAGAGTATTCAAAGATAGGCTGGATCAATTAATTGTGTCGGATGACAATCTGATCAAACGGTACAGGTTTCCCAAGATATACCGTCTTGGAACTGTGCAACATTTTGGAAGGCGATTTGACCAGACCGACAGCAAGGTCCCATGCCTTGCCTATTGCAACGCAAGTTCTTACTGCGTTGCGATTCTACGCATCTGGAACGTTCCAGTTCGTCATGGGCAATGTAACGGGCATAAGACAGGCCAGTTGCTTGCGAGTTTTGCGTGTCATTAGCAATGCATTGGTTGAACTCTCCCCCCAGTTCATATCCTTCCCTCTTGAAAATTAGGCATACGTGGCCAGAGTTAAAGCAGGTACGTTGCCGAGGTCATTAGTTGCTAGTACACAAAACTGTCATACACAGACTAGGATCTGATATCAGAGTCAAGTTGAGCTAACCTAAACCGAAAATCTTGAACACCACAAGAACGATACTTTCATGCATAATGGCTAGTCTATTATTTTGGGGAGAAGGGGGTAGGTCCGGTCTCACACTATTCCAATGCAATATCGTAGCCTTCCTATTCAGTCATCATCTGGAATAATGCTTACGGTGTACTGGATTTTCAGTGTAGGCCTACGTTTTTCTCGATGCACCATATTTTCGGTGTATCAGTTATGCAACCCAAGGGCGGTAGTACCGTACATGTACATGCCTATGGTGGACCATCCTGACAGAGTTTTTTTGGTTATCCTCTGTCATAAGGTCAATACTGGGATGGTTCTTTAACAACAGGCTATGACCGACTCCTTCCCACTTTCCCAAAAACACTGAATAACCTTTCATCTCATGTCATTCACAGACGCCAATAGATCTCAGTCATCAGGAAATAAGTGCGTCGTTAAACCAATATAAATTGAATAGAATACAGGCACATGTACAGATTCATACTGAGACGCGTGGCCGAGTGTTGACACACTGAACCGTCATTCGGGAGACCGGGGTTCGATTCCCGCCATGGTCGACCATCCTGACAGGGGTTTTTCGTGGTTTTCCTCTGTCGTTCAGGTCAGTAGGCCACTGGGATGGTTCCTTAACAACAGGCCACGACCGACTCCTTCCCACCATCCAAAACACCTAATAAAATGACCTTTCATCTCATCATCCCATCATCTCATTCATCATCCACTGACGCCAATAGATCGTAGCCATCAGTATAGTGCGTCGTTAAAACCCAATATAAAATAATAGGTACAGATTTATAATGTATTCTGTGATTTGTATGTCTTAGGCCTATATAGGTAAAACACTTCATATTGCAGAATTCCACAACCTTTCAGAGTTCCCCAACATAATGGGGGCCGTTGATGGATCATTAATCAACGTGAAAGCTCTGTCTGCAGATGAACCTCCTTTCGTCGATAGATACCAGAACCACAGTATTAATTGCCAGTTCGTGTGTAGGCTACTGCCGACCAGCGAATAGTCAATTTGGTTGCCCGTTGGCCAGAGAGTACACACAACCAATTTATTTAGGCCACTTTCACAATCAGTTTAGTCACATGATAAGACAAATATATTTTTGTGTGTAGATCGCTCTTCTTACAACAAACATATAGTTCATTATGTTGATTATTCCTAGTTATTAGTGACAATGAGTTGCAAGTGAGTCATGACAAAATTAAATGATACATTCAACCATACTGATTGATTGATTATTGCTTGTTGAATGCCCCACCAACAGATTATTCTTGTCGATTTTTTAATTCCATTGAACTAAGACTTCATTTCACTTGAAGAACAAAATCGCGCTTCGGTTTTATGTTCTCTTTTGTACGTGGGAACGTGGCATACAGGTTTAGAGAGTGTGCAACCAATCAAAACTTTTTCCAAACGTTGGTGTCATAACAGAATTAAAGTCATTGTGTCAAAAAGTTGATTGTTTTTTCAATCATTAAAATGGGGTGGAAAGATCGCCCTTGTGGTGCCCCGTCTAAACGATGCTACTGTCATCCATAACCTCGAGAACAATACTTCTGTATCAAGTTTCGATGATAACATAACAGGTTGAGATTATTTTTTCAGCAAAATCGGATTGACGGTTTTCTCGGGAGGAATTGGAAAAATTGGTAAAATCCCTATAAGAATAACAAGTAAAAGAAAGAATGTTATCGTTTTTCACTTCATTGATTGAAATTAGAATTCCTATAATAGAAATTGATATTATTGTAATTGATTAGAATTGATATTATTCTATTACACATTTCTACCAACTTCTACTGTTTGGATAAATTCGAATCGGTTGTTTATAAGAAAATGGAGCATTCTATAGGCCTAGGAAAGTTATAGAATATTGAGATCAAATTTTTTGAATACAAATTGATTGTAGTGAAATATTGATGGCACCATACATATAACTTTTCATCAAAACAAACAATGTTTGTCACATGGACACACTTTGACATTAGCAACATATGAGAAAAAAACAATGTTATAATAATGATAATATTTTTGTGAAGTGAAATTATGGTATTCATATGGATGATCATAGTAATTAAACAGATAGTTACGTAGTAGATATTTCGCACACTATGAAGAAATCATCTATAACAAAATGAGAATATAAGCCTATTCAACAAATCAAGTATCGTAGCTCAAATATCTCAAGAAAATCAAAAATCAAAGAAATCAACTGAAAAGCTCTTTTAACGTAAAAGCTTGTCGAACTTCTTGTCGATTCCAATTTTTTGTGAGCTATTTTCCATTATTCTGCTTCATTTTACGCCATGTGATTTTGTTGAATATGGGGATTTTTCTGGTCGCAGTAGATTCTATCATATTTTTTTTCATCATCCATTCAACATAATCCGTGGATTTTTCAATCCGAATAATTTTTGTGATTCCGATGACTTCGTTTTGTTCTGATGTTTTTTCAAAATCTGCTTGATTTCTCCATTTTTAGCGTGTTCACCACACTGTGGAAACACACTTATGATATGTTTGATTCAAAAGGGACCGAAAAAACCTATTCGTCGCGTAGAATCGCTGAATTTCAACGTAAATTGAAAATTATTGAGCTTGGATTATGCAAATTTCCACAATCTTCGACTGGGCCTACGTGGTAATAAAACTTGTCCACATAGCCTGTATATTTTCTAATTAACGAATTAAAGAAAAACTGCTTTGGCCACGCCCACTTTTTGTCGTGGCGTAGGTTATTTCTTGCGCGTTGATAGAATCGCTGGTTTTCCACGTAAATTACAAATTATTATAACTTATCACAACTTATCGGTAGGTAATGTGATGGTAATGAGGTATGGGCATACAGTAATGGAGTTTTAATCTACGGAGTGTAGGCCTATATTCATACGGTCAACTGTATGATGAAGTGAAAATAAATAATACGGTCAGTGATATCATGACCGCGATGTTTCGGTCCATGACTATAAATGGCCAAAATAACGCTCTCTCAACGTGACTTCTGTAGCTCATGGGTTAGCACAGCTGACTCCCATGTCAGGGAACTGTGATCGAATCCCGCCTGTGACTGATTTTTTCATTTTTTTGAATTGGTTTCTCTAGAGTTTATATATGAAGGAACATGGTCAATTGGCTTCTTCACGCAAAGCTCCGGACAGAGTGCGCTAGCAGCGGACAGCCCTAGTTTTGTAACTGTCTGCTTATGAGCCATGTTATCGAGTGATTTATGTATGGTTGACTACGTCCGTGAAGTTGTCACACGTGTACGGTCACATGTCAGAATATGGAAATATTATTTCACCATTGGTTAGTGCCCCTTAGTGCCGTAAAATTTTCTGTTAGTGCAGCTTTAGTTTTGCCGTCATGACGAATTCAATTTTCAGAACCAGCCCCTCACATATCTCCGAAATTCCAATGGTAAACGTTAGTGCCGTAAACATTTTCGTTGGTGCCGCTTTGGTTTCGCCGTTATAGCGCGTTGTCCATGTGAGGGGCAGCCCCTCAAATAGGCCTATCTCCGATCTTGGAAATTTCAACGGCATTCATTAGTGCTACGTTAGTGCTCGTTAGTGCCGTACATTTTTTCGTTAGTGCCGCTTTAGTTTCACCGTCATGACGAATTCAATTTTCAGAACCAGCGCCTCACATATCTCCAATCTTGACAATTCTAACAGTATACGTTAGTGCCGTGAGAGAATCGTTAGTACCGCTTCGGTTTCGCCGCTACGACGCGTTGTCAATGTGAGGGGCCAACTTCACGCCAGCCACTCACATTTATCTCCGATCTTGAAAATTCCAACGGCATTCGTTAGAACATTTTCGTTAGTGCCGCTTTGGTTTCGCCAGCCCCTCACATATCTCTGATCATGAAAATTCCAACGGCATTCGCTAGAAGAATTTCGTCACGGCCACTTTGGTTTCGCCAAATAACGCGTTGTCCATGTGAGGGGCCAAATCTTCACACCAGCCCCTAACATGGACAACTCGTTATAACGTCGAAACCAGAGCGGCACTAACGAAAAATGTTTACGGCACTAACGAGCACTAACACAACCCCAACGAATGCCGTTGGAATTTTCAAGATCGGAGATATGTGAGGGGCTGGCGTGAAGTTGGCCCCTCACATTGACAACGCGTCGTAGCAGCGAAACCGAAGAGGTATTAACAATTTTTTCCACGTCACTAACGGGCACTAACGCACCACTAACAAATGCCGTTGGAATTTTCAAGGTCGGAGATATGTGAGGGGCTGGCGTGAAGTTGGCCCCTCACATTGACAACGCGTCGTAAGGGTGAAACCGAAGCGGTACTAAAGATTTTTTCACGGCACTAACGTAGCATCAACGTATACCGTTGAAATTTTCAAGATCAGAGATATGTGAGTGGCTGGTTCTGAAAATTGAATTCGTCGTGACGGCGAAACTAAAGCGGCACTAACGGTAAATTTCACGGCACTAACGTAGCACTATTGAATGCCGTTGAAATTTCCAAGATCGGAGATATGTAAACCGAGATGCAAATTTGTACACAACACAATAACAATACTGTAACAGCTGAAAAGTCGACCGTGCAGGGCTATGGCGCACTAGCACCTCGAGTGCAGAGAACATCGTGCAGTGAAGAACGCCATTATGTGGACAAAGTCAGGTTGCGGACAGTAAGTGAGGTTATTGGGTTGGGTTTAATCCTCGCGAATACCGCCGGCAGGCGGAACGGAGCTTACATATCATGTTCATTTATTGGTAACTGGTGTCTGGGGCACTCTCTCAATGAAAATGACAACTAGACTAGGGCCTATCCTCCCAAACGAATCCTACGTCACTAACACAAACAACCAATGACAACGCTGACCGTACAATCTATTTATGTGTATTGATATGGCTGACTGTACGATTATCCACAGCCTTTAATCTATTCCTCTATGGTAGGCCCTACTCATCATTACTCTATAGTGAGAGGTAGGCCTGAAGGATAGGGTAATGTTTTATAGGCTTCCAAGATTTTGTACTTTTCAATGGCGGTCATGATTAGGTAGGGTAAGGTTTGTGTCGAACGCTCAAACCATCATCTAGGTCTAAGGCCTAATGTGATGGAGTTGACTTTTATAATTGATAAAATTGAAGATCTCTGTGACGACTGTCAAAGTGAGATATAAATCAATGATAGTTCAATTAACGTTAACGTTCACAAGATAGCGTTGCTGTCACCAATGTCTTTACAGACATAATTACGAAGAGCGGTCAAAATTCGAAGGGAACGTGGGAACGCCCAAGCATTAAGATGGGAATTCAATTATTAACAAGGAAGAGAGAGGAAATATTAAATTGTTGGAAAATAGGTTTATTGAAGCTTACCAGAAATGTAGAATAAATTCAGTAGTTTGAAGTAATCCCAGTGGTTTTATTAATTCACAAATAATAGTAATAAATAGAAATGATACCTGGTAATAATGTGAATTTGGTACTTTATAGGATACTTGGTACTTTGTAAGACAAGAGATGTTGACTGAATTAATACGTGGAATGTACTGTACTGTACTGTACTGTACTGTTGCAAAATGGCCGAAGATTCTAGTTTTGTTGAAATGAAAAAAATACTAAATTTATGAAATGAATAATAGTATTGTCAATAAGAGCAAGGTTGAATCCTGTGATTCCAATTATACAAAACAAAGGGTATGTCCAAGTACAATAACATGTTGTTGCTATGAGGCACAGTTTTCCTAATAAAAGTGATTAATTGTTTACTTTGAACAGATAATGAGTTAAATACAGAACTATGTAGCAATTCTATTTAAGCTATATTGAAACGGGTTCTTAATGATAATATTGAAAAGTATATTCTAATGATTAATTATTAATTAATTCAACATGTAAAAATGAAAAATGATCGCTTTATGACATTATACCCCCCTACAGAAAATTGAGATATATCCTGACGGGTGTATATCAATAATAATCGCGGCATATATACTTTTGTATAAATAAAGCGAACATTTAGTAATATATAATAAAGATTATCACTGAATTAGAATTTATAGTTTAGTTAGTATTCATTGATGAGCAAAGTGACATTGAGAAAATAGATAATTTGATAGTGACAATGAATCATTAGGAGATGAATAATAATAATATATGAAATAACATCATTCAAGTATTAATATGAAAATAAATAGTAAGAATTAAATATTTGAAGCTTTACATGACATGTAATTTTTAGTTAGATTATATTGAAATGATAAATGTAATTGATAAGGTAAAAGAATATAAATCACCTTCTGCATAAATGCATATAAAAATCACATCTTGAAAACACTTGAAAATGAAAGTAAATGAATATTCACTGAAATTTTATTAATTGTTCACTATTCGTAGACATCAGGGGTTCATAACAATAACTTCGAGTTTAACACTTGGTTCATGAGGATATAATGAGGCTGGTTTGAATTACCACTTTCGCTTACTGCACTTTGATTTGTTGACTTTGAACTTGTTGTAAATATGGAGTTTCGTTTCTTCGAGATGAGAACGAATTATACAACGGAAATTGATGAGTCGTACAGGTGGGTGATCGTGATACCAGGTCCTCCGGGTGTTGCTCCCGTTGTTTCCTCCATGGCCAGTGGCGAAGCATTGTGATGTCCTCTGAGGTTTTGAGTAGTTGACAATCTATAAAAATGGAAATAAATAGCAGTTAAAAGTTGCTATAGAAAGATAATGGAATAAAATAAAATGTGATGATTTTAAGCATTTAAATTCCTTGATAGTTCATAGGTACATTTCTATTAATCTCTAATAATGGTATTCAAATAGTACTCATAATTAAATCAAATTATAACGTGTTACACAAACGTAAAATTGAAACCAATAAGCAAGAGATAATAGTCATAAAATATTTATCTAAATGTGGGTAATATTGCCACTTTTAGGAAAGTAAGATAAGGTATGATGAGACTTCTTTTCATAAAGAAAGATACAAAAAGGGATAATAGTGATACATAAGAAATCTATTTGAGAGTAACAGATCGGACATATAAAGATAATTATGTCTCTTAGTAGAGTAAATATAATGTAAGATATGGGTATAAGAATATAGGTAATATGTGCATCGAAATGCAAAGACAAAAATACAAAATATCTTATATGATATGTCTCGATCATAATTATATCGTAAGAATTGAATACCAGAACTGTTACGAGATGAACAGTATATATTTCTGATATGTCACTAGTAAATAGTAATTAATAATAATAATGTTATTGATAATTAATTAACATGTGAGACATTATATTCTGCGGAATGAAAGATAATTTGTAGTGTAGATCGAATACACGACAATAATAATATACAGTATAGTGAAACGGTATAGAAAAAGAAATAATTGAAACATTAATTAACTGTCAAGGTGGAACATTATAAATTAGGTTTAGGCCTGGTATTACCAACGTGGGAGTAGCTCTAACTGGCAGATGAAAGTTGTTATCACCATAGTTACCTGTGTTATTTGTTTTGACCAACTCTCAGATAACTGCTAACTGGACTTGGTAATACCGGACCTTAGAAGTAAAAACTTAACTTGCGAATAGTTGAAGCTGCGAAGTAGACTGGAAGTTGCAGTGATGACTGGAAGTGACGTTGATGGAGATTCTTGTGAAGCTGGTAGACGTTATATGTATTGACGAGACGATGAAATGTTTTTTTTTTTATCATTTTGACTGTTTTACTCCATATCATCAAATCATCGAGATAAATCAATATTGAGGTGCCGGTTAGACCACCAAGTACTGAGTTCATTAGACGATACCAGGAAGCAGGTGCATTGGCTAAACCAAACGGCATTCTTTTATACGCCCACAATCCCTTTGGCGTGTAAAACGCAGTTTTATCGACGCTGTCCGGTGCAATTGCTATATGATGGTAGCTGCTGTGGAGATCAAGCGTAATGAAAAACTTCGATTCATTGCCTAGAGTGTCAAGAGTCTCAAGTATGTTTGGCAAGGGGACACTATCAAGCAAGGGGACATATATTTATGACACTATCACAACCTAACATGACCCCAACATCTTAATCGGTCGATAAATTGGCCCGGTATTTACCATTATGCCATGACTCTAAGACAAGCGGCAGTGAAACTACTTTTATAATTTTCATAACAAACCTCCAAACACCAACCTAGCCTTTCTAGGCCCATGATTGGTTGGAGACAATAGAATAGGGCCTAGGTTAGCTTTGAGTGTGTAGTGTTAGGTCAAGTTATAACACATCAAATCCAATGTCTGTGGTCTATTTCACAATGATATAAATTGTGTTACTTTTACGGTAGGCCTATTCGATAATGATGAGGCCCTCTTTGGAGGTCCCTTGAATTTGTTCAAATCCTGTACAAAGTTCCGCGCAAGGTTTATTGGCAATCTGAACCTTGCACCGCTCAACGGTGCATCCCGATGCACCAAATCATCCCTATGTATTTTGTTTAGCCACTCTCTCATGTACATGCCTAACATTCCTCCGCAATTTCACCCATGACATAATACCAGAGCCATGAGAGACAGTGGGTCTAAACGATAAGCGTGAATGTTTGGTTAGGTTTTCACAGTTGACGCAAAGAATACATGTAGGCCTAGCCCTATATCTGTCGTTCAAGTGTGTTCCGATGAAATGATTTAAATAAATTTGAAGAGCAGTTCAATCGAATATATTTCTAAATACTGTCACATTTTCAGCTTGTTGCAAGACCGACAACACATTTTAAGGCTCCACTAGTCACTCTCAAAACTATTTCGGGTAAGATAGGCAAGCCCTTTATACAGGGACGAAATTTGAGTTGCCTAGATCGGTTACAGGGTTTGAACCGTCAGCTGACAAATTGGTGGTTTGATTTATTACTGTCAAAGCAAAATATGCCGCCGAACGTTTTGCAGGATTGAAGCTTCCTACCGTTAGTGATAATTGACATGATAGACGGTCAATTGAGACCATCAATACAGTGGAATGAAGATATTAAAAGTGATCGAGCTCAAGAATAGATCAGGTTACAGCGTTATCAGCTGCTCTGAGGTGATATTTATTATGGACGATTCACTGGATGCGAGGGAAAAACAATCATGAACTCGCAATCCTTTGCTGAGCGTGTAGTTTACACAAATGATGAATTTGTCAACAAGTTTTTTTATATTCTAATATTTGTATATTTATTCATTCATTTCATTTTTATGTATATATTTATTTTTACTCTTCATCTATCTCATATTGATATATTTCTATTTTTTTTAATGTATATTCAATCGAAAAAAGTTGATTTCTACAACCAATGGTCGCCTAATCTTTAGGGTCCAAATCTGCAGTGGATATAAAAAAAAAAACGCTTTCTCAATTCAAAATCAAAAATCTACTTGTTTTCTAAAAAATATTTACCTTTTAATTCATCATGAACATTTTAATGATTTTCACTAATTTATATGCTCATATATAAATACTTGAGCCCTGAAGAGGATGAGACCATTGCTCGTAAGTCGTAGGGTCGATTAAGTAGGCCTACACATTATCACGATTTAAATAACCCAATGTTGTATATTTCATTTATGAGATGGAATAACTTTATATGTTATCTGATTTCATTTGTAAAACAGAAAACTGAAGAAACTGTCCATATAGGACTGTCTATAAAATAATTAATGTAATATCATTTTAATATCATTTTTTGAATGAATACATTATTTGTAGTGTTGCCGTTCAATCAAGAAATTGTAAGCGATACCGAATAGTGCTATATCAAACATATCAGAAAATCAGGAATTCCATTCGAACGAATCGAAATGATGATAGGCCTATTGAATATCGAACGAAATTATCGATTTTTTGGTGTCTAAATCACGTTTTTTTCAAGTTTTCGAAGATGTAAAAGTCGTGATAAAAGTCCGCCTCTACCGAAACTTGCCAGCCACAGAAGTGTTCTACTCGCGATAAGATTTTTCTCAGAGGCGGACTTTCTATTCCTCCAACTTCCGAAGCCCAATCACAACATTCTCGTCAAAGACAAATTGCGAGTTCGCGGGAATCGAACCCCGAACACCCCCAGGAAAGTTTTTCTCGTCTTCGGTGAATGTCGTACACCAAAAAAGTACGATAATTGACCACCTCCTGCCGAAAACCGTCGCGGGGGTTCGGGGTTCGAGTCCTGCGGACTTGTCTTTCATTGCCGGAAAAACGAGTTTTTCACAAATATCTTCCGCAAATGTCCGACGACTACGAAATTTTCCCCGGTGATAGAGGTGATCGATCCCCGCCAGAATCTAGAAACTGCATTCCCCTTCCGCACTTCCGTCGACGGCGGCGGCGTCGAAAGTCCGCGGGACCGCGCCGACACGTACCCGGTCGAAGCAGGAGTCCCATCTTATTCGACCGGCACTTTTATAAGGACTCGACTAGACCTTTCCGAATCTGTTCATCTCGAGTTCGTTCGTTTGTCTGGTAACCCGCAATATCACCGGGAAGGTGAGCACTCTTCGGCCGCCGACACCATTGCTCGGAAAATGGATTTTCCGAAAACAGTTCGGGAAAATGTCGTCTCCTATCGTGTGGTTTTAACCCCGATCGATTTGGCCCACCCGTTCACCCGCCACGGCATGTTTTTCTTTGTGACCACGGCGGCCGACACATTTCAAAAAAAAATCGTCAATCGAATTGTATGCGATTTTTTTTCGATAAATTCGTACATTATCTTATCCGAATTCACGTGCTGGGAAACTCGCTGAATCGGGTCACCGATGTGGAAACGGCGAGCATTTCACTTTCGAAAAGAATCTGTTCCGTATTCGAGATCAATGTATAGGTGGGTATCGCAAATCCTACCCCGACCTGATTGGCCAGTTTGAAACCCAGAAATTAATTTCTTCTAAAGGTGGCCTCACAATGAAAACTAAGACTAACAATTAAGATTATGACCAAGGCTAAGATTAACAGTAACAAATGATGTACTCACAATAGCGGTTGATTTTAGCTACTATTACAGGATACACCATTGGTCTGTGGATGTCACATGTCAAATGACGCCTTCTGATTGGTCGAGCTAAGAGTTCTTGGCTAAGAATTAAGAACTAAGAGTTGAAAGTTAGTCAACTTTTCAAGGTTATGCACTGCACTGTGAGAGCTAGCATTGGTTTCCTATCTGCCAACTCTTAATCTTAGCTCTTAGCGTTAGCTCTTAGCGTTAGTGTTAGTCTTAGTTCTCATTGTGAGGCCACCTTAATCGCCTTTCTCGTCCCGATGGTGGCCATTTTTCGTCATTTTTCGTGTAAACGGACTTTGCAGGAGGGTCCGTATAGCAGCCGGCGGCCGTCCTTCGGCCGTTTCGGACGTATTTTCCGGTCACAACTTTGGCAACGTTTTTTGCCGACGGTTAAATTTTCATCGGCTCCAGAGGCAAGATTAATAATTGCCGCCTGAATCTGAAGACCGCATCGCGCTACCGCACTCGGATCGACGACGACGCCGCCGCCCGGCATCGAGATAACCGGCACCTTCATGCGACGTTGCGGTCGATTGGAATTTTTTAGCGAGATTTCGTGTCCACATTCGGATCCAGCAGACTATTTTACGTCTCGAAAAATTTCAATTAAAAAGTGAAAAATCAAAAATCTACTCAATTATTTTCAGGAAATTGCAATTGTTTCATTTTTTCAACATAATATATAATTTTTTCGAAAACGACCGAACCAAATTAATTGTAACTTCGTAAAAACATGTAGGTAAGGGCCTATTGAGATCATATTACCATTCTGTTGAAATTTCATCTCGGCGTTTGAATAAAATTGACAAAAATAACCCGTTGTTATTCTCTTATGGGAATTTGCCAAAATACCCGATTTTACTCAAAACCAGTAGAGGTCTATAATTCTGGTATGACAGCAATCAGCAAATACTTGATCCCTGAAGAGGATGAGACCTTTGCTCGTAGGGTGGATTAAGTAGGCCTACACATTATCACGATTTAAATAACCCAATTTTGTATATTTCATTCACGAGATGAAATAACTTCATATATTATCTGATTTCGTTTGTAGAACAGAATACTGAAGAAACTGTCCATAAATATAATTTTTTGAATGCACACATTATTTGTAGGGTTGCCGTTCGAGCGAGAATTTGTGAGCGATACCGAATAGTACTTTATCGAAAATCGATCGAGAATATTGAAATATTAGGAATTCCATTCGATCGAATCGAAATGATAAATGGAATATCGATCGAAATCATTATCGATTTTTTGGTGGTCTGAATCTTTATTTTTGTTGTAGTTTTCCGTAATTATTTTGTGACGCGCATAAGGAATTGTCAGTCCCGACATGCACACTCCCAGCGTCAACACAGGACTATGACGTGAGTCCTGACCGAGGATAAGAACCACACAGGATGGTCTCTCTCTATGATGTCTTGTTCGGTAATCTCAAGGTTTTATAAGTATTATTACGTTTCATCAACATATTTATTGTGACATTTTTATTTTTTAATGTTAACGGCCAAATTGATTCTTCGCTTACGCTCATCCATGATTATGTGAATGGATCATAAGAAATAAGAATTCTCGTTCTGCTTACGTGATGCATGAATCGTTATACGAATTATATACGAATTATACGAATAATATAGAGCCATGGTAACCATGGATAACAACAGTTTCTGAGATTTATCTGTCCGTATATAAATCATGTTTTGAAGTAATTAAAGTGATCAAATTATATTTTCGGTGATGTCAACATGATCTTCGAGCAACATAGTACAAGTGAACATAAAGGGAAGTAATAGTTTTAGTTATTCTGTGAAATACTTACGATTCAAGATTTTTCCTTCTGGTCTAGCCAGAAGGAAAGCTGACATCCAGCTAATATGACATTTAGTGACCATTCAGAGTTCTTATGACTTTGAGGTGTAGTTCTGACTTCTTTTGTTCAATTAGATTGTATTTTGGCATAGATTTACGCAGATTTATGTAAGCACATTTCTTATTTTTAGGATTTTCAAGATACTTGAGTCCTAGAAGTCTGAAAATCACTCAATAGAATGCAAGAACCTTGGAAGAAAAATTTTGTGTGCACGGCCATCAGGATGTCATCAACATCAAGAGGGCTGGAGCAACAAGTCTTTTCACTGCCACTGGTGTTTCTTGCATGCATGCCATAACAACTATCAAGGTTTCAAGAAAAGAAGGAACGAATGTTTGAACAGTGAACTTGTATAATTTACGATTAGGGTCTAATAATAATTTCATGAAAATCAAATATCACAAGAAAAGAAGAAGAGAAGAGAAGAAGTTGAGAGAAAAAAAAGACAAACAAACATTTGTGTATCCATCCTGACTTGGTTTTTCGTGGTTTCCGACAGTCCTCGAAGCAAATGCTTGGATGAAGTACTAATTGGCCACGACCTTTAATTAGTAGAGTGATAGGCCGAATTATAACTTTATAGGCCTATCACTCATTTTTTTTCCATTTTGTACAATGACAAACTTTACATTTGCTGTTAATGAGAAGAAGTGATCATTGCCCAAGAGACTTAGTTCAAAGTGGAAGACATCAACATTCGTGTGTTTTGTTTACTCTTAATACCAATGCTGATAATGTCCGGATATATATCACAGAAACGGTTTTTACTTATAATGTGTTCCGGACTTTCGGAAACTGGAAGACTTTTATCTGCGGCAAAAAGTTATGGTCACCGACAGCGCAGCCCTGGTGTTGAAGTTCATTAGTTTTAAATATTTAAAATGGGGTGGTAAGATCGCCCTTGTGGTGCCCCGTCCAAACGATCCTACTTTTCATCCTTAGCCTTAATTGGGGAACAATGATTTTGTATCAAGTTTCGATGTTATTAAAAAAAAAAAAAAAAAAAAAACGAATTAAAGGAATAAGGATGAGTGAAATGACGAAAGGTCGTGGCTCCTGGCATTAGTGACCTACATTTCGGAAGGCCTTCAGCTTCGTCTTGGATATTTACTGTGCAACTGACACTGGTGGTCGAGTGGCTAACGCACTGAACCATAATTCAGGAGACCAGGATTCGATTTCCGTCCTGGTCGACTATCCTGACTGAGGTCAGAGGTGCATCGTGCTTGCCCTCTGTCGTTCAGGTTGATACATGGAACAGGCCAAGGACGACTCCTTCCCACTATCCCCAAAAAGCATAATAACATAACTTTTCTTCTCATCATCCCAGTATCTCATATATCATTCACCGGAGCCAATAGATCAGGCTGATCATCAGTACAATCCGTCGTTAAACCCAACATAAATAGAAGATATCGACTGCCGCGCGGCGCCGTATATAATGATCATTTTCAATAATAACAATAACATGACTATTTTTTATTTTTCATTCTATTTAGTCCAAAGATCCGCACATGGTACAAATATAGGAAATATAAAAACTCACAACTAGATATGAAAATGAGGAGACAGAGAGATATGATTGAAGAAGACAGAATGATATTATATAGGACTATGCTATGATGCAATGATTGTCTAACTCTAGTGTGACTTCGAAGTAAGGAGTTCATTGAGGTCATAGAAGGGGTTCTGGGGTAGGAAAGATTTCAGGTTGTATTTGATAGATGGAAGTTTGGTGAGGCTAGTTATATGGGCAGGTAGTTTAAATGTAGAAATAAATGGCAAGAATCATATAGATAATAAATTGAGCTGGTCAAGCCACATAAATGACTGTAGATTAAAAATTGCGTCTGGCTGTTTCTTGATCAAGAAATTAATGCAGTTGAGTAGTTTTGAAACGGCTAAAATGGTGTATTTCGCTTATGTTCAGTCCAGATTGCAATATGGAATCATTCTTCGGGGCCAATCTCCTCACAGTAATCTTTTATTCACTTTACAAAAAAGAGCGTTGAGATACTTGGCCAATGCTAGTTTTGACCCTACATCTGACGTATTCTATAAAGATTCTATAAAGATTCTTGTAGGCCTCTTTTCAAGAGATTCAATATTTTGACTCTTCCATGTTTGTATATTTTAAATGTGATCATGTATGTAGTGGAAAATAGTTTTTATCTAAATGACATCAATGAAGTAAAATATGATCATCCACACGAGACTAGAAATAGAACATTTTGTATGACGCTCGTTTGGGTGGGATTCATCCCCTAACTGATTCGCGTTTTTCGCTAACCGGACCCCTATTGGAGGGGTTGTTTGAATTTCTGACACATAATGACTCATATGGGGGGGGGGGGGGAACAACCCTATTTTGTTTTCCACCCCTGAATTTTTTCGTATGACGTTCGTTTAAGAGAAATTCATCCCTTAACAGGTTGATATTTTCACAATTATTCTGGGTGCTGGAATCAGACTCCTTGAGGGGTTGTTTGAATTTCTGCAACAAAATGACCCATACAGGGTGGTTAGTTGCTCGATGAAATTTTATTTTTCACCCCTGATTTTTTTGGATGACGCTCGTTTGGGTGAGATTCATCCCCTAACGGATTCGCGTTTTTCGATTACCGGACCCCTATTGGAGGGGTTGTTGGAATTTCTGCAACATAATGACTCATATGGGGTGGTTGGTGAAACAACCCCATTCTGTTTTCCACCTCAAACTTTTTTTTGTATGACGCTCGTTTGGGAGGAATTCATTCCTCAACAGGTTGATATTTTCACAATTTTGGGTGCTGGAACCAGACCCCTATTTGAGGGGTTATTTGAATTTCTGCACAAAATGACCCATATAGGGTAGTTAGTTAATCAATACAATTTTGTTTTCCACCCCTAACTTTTATTGTATGACGCTCGTTTGGGTGAGATTCATCCCCTAGCGGATTCGCGTTTTTCGATTACCTGACCCATATTGGAGGGGTTGTTGGAATTTCCGCAACATAATAACTCATATGGGGTGGTTGGTGGAACAACTCCATTTTGTTTTCCACCCCAAATTTTTTTTGTATGACGCTCGTTTAGGATAAATTCATCCCTTAGCAGGTTGATATTTTCACAATTCTGGGTGCTGGAATCAGACCCCCATTTGAGGGTTTGTTTGAATTTCTGTGACAAAATAGCCCATATGGAATGGTCAGTTGATCGGTAACATTTTGTTTTTCACACCTAACCTTTTTTTTTATGACGCTCGTTTGGGTGAGAATCATCCCCTACCCCATCCGCGTTTTTCGATTACCGGACCCCTATTGGAGGGGTTGTTCGTATTTATGCAACATAATGACTCATGTTGGGGGGATTTGGTGAACCAACCCCATGCATTTTGTTTTCCACCTTTAACTTTTTTTGTGTGACGCTCGTGGAGGACAAACGTATCCCTTGACAAGTTGATATTTTCACAATTCTGGGTGCTGGAACAAGACCCCTATTCGAGGCTTTGTTTTTAATTCTGCTTCGAAATGACTCATAGATAGGCCTATGGGGTGGTTAGTTGATCGATACAATTTTGTTTTCCACCCCTCCTTTTTTTTGAATGACGCTCGTTTCGGTGAGATTCATCCCCCAACGGATTCGCGTTTTTTCGATTAACGGACATCTATCGGAGGGGTTAGTTGAATTTCTGCAACAAAATGACTTATCTATGATGGTTAGTGGACCAACCACATTTTGATTTCCATCCTCAATTTTTCTGTTTGATGCTCGTTGAAGAGAAATACATTCTCTAATAGGTTGATGTATCATTTTCGTCAATTGATGTTTTTCGTATTTTTCCCCACATTCCTGGAATATGACTTCCGATTTCACGTGCTGAAACACTGGCCCAATCGGGGGACCGGTGTGGAAATGGCGAGCATCGAACTTTCGGAAAAAGTTGTTTTGCTTTCAATTTCCAGGTCCAGGTTGGTATTGCATATCCCACCCTGATCTGAATGACCATTTCGAAACACAGAATCATCTTTCTCCCTATCGATCTCCTCGACCCGATGGCGGTCATTTCAGGTCGTTTTTCGCGTCAACGGACACTGCAACCACCGCAACGCCGCCGCCCGACGTCAACTAGGCCGAAAAAAAACGTAAAAAAAACATTTCGTCAATTAATTTTTTTTCGCAATTTTTTTCGACATTCGGACATCCGATTAGGACATCCGATTTCACGTTCTGAAAAACTGGTTCAATCGGAAAACCGATGTGGAAATGACGAGCATTTATTTCACTTTCGGAAAAAATTTGTTTTGTTCTCGATATATCCCGGTCCAGGTTTGTATCACATATATTCCTACCCCGACCTGAATGACCAGTTCGAAACCCAAAATTTGCTTTCTCCTTATCGATCTCCTCGACATGATGGCGGCGATTTTGGGTCGGTTTTAGCGTCAACGGCCACTGCAGCGACCGCGACGGCACCGGCCGACGTTTAATGGGTATACAAACCCCCGAAAAAAACATTCTCGTCAATTGATATTTTTTCGGAGCTTTTCTCTTGACATCCCAAGACATCCATCAAGACATCCATCTTGATGATCTCTTGATCATTTCGCCAAATCAGGCGAAAATGTGGAAATGGCGAGCATTCAACTTTCGGACAAAATTTGTGCTGACATTTCTGACACGCTTAGTAAATGAACCATTCGAATTATCGCTGGAAATTCAACGAACAGATGCTGAAGGGACCCCCTCCCCCCTCCCCACCAAAAAGAGGGATTTTCCACCCTTCAATTTTCGAGTTTCTCTTATACCCTCTTGGTAAAAATTCGAAAAAATGAGGGGTATTTTCACAGCCTTCTGGCGGTCGAACGGGATTCTTCAGAGTTATGCCGTGCCCATATTCGTGTTAATTGGATTGTGCCTAATCCAGAAATGAGCACATCGACGAGATCCGAACAAAACTCTGGAAGATATAGGCGAAAAACGTGAACCATGTCGTAGTGCCATAAGACCAATGTTAAATCACAATGACTGATTTTTTTCCAAGTCAATTAACATTGGCCTCATGAGGCTCACGACATGGTTCCCGTTTTTCGCCTATATCTTCTGAACATTCGTTTGAATCTCTTCGAGGTGATCATTTCTGTAATAAGCCCAGTCCAATCACGCCGAATCTGGACACGGCATTATAAAAAATGTATTTCGTCCGCCAGAGCCCCAGAGGTTCATCCTTATAGATTGCTCACTTTTATGGATTCATAAGAAACAGGCAATATTAATATAAAATTTACATTATATTTTCCATCCTTCAAAATATATTACAGCTAAAATAGGTCTGTGATGTATCAATGTGTAATGACTCTACGTTACATTATCATTGAGTTTATAACTACTAAAAACTCAATGACATTATGGTAGTAAACACTCTTGTCAGGGAAACTGTTCCTAATGTGTGTTTTTACAAATTAAATAATAATGAATAACATCATGAATGATTTTAATTCAATAAATCCAAATAGGATCTAAATAATAAAATTGCAACATATTTTATAATTTTGTGTATCGTGTGGCTTAAGTTGAATCGTTGCATCACCAACACGCTCATATGAATGGACTTTAGGCCATTTGTTCATGTTTTGAGAATAACATGCATGATGCCTATCAACACAATGTGTGGTACACAAAACTGAGACCACTCTACATACAAATATTGCTTCTGTACTTTGTTTAGGTTCCTGTAAACAATACAAGGTTGTGATACTAATTTTTATTTCACTAGAAGCAATATATATATATATATATATATATATATATATATATATATATATATATATATATATATATATATATATATATATATATATATATATGTGTATATATATATATATATATATATATATATATATATATATATATATATATATATAAGTATATTGAATGTTTTCTGCCAACAGAAGCATTCAAACCACCCTACTTGGTCTAGAGGTAGCACATCTGCTTCTGGTTTCAGGGCCGCAGGTTCAAATCCTGCGCAAGGTGTGGGTTTTCTTAAATGTCCTCCCATCTATCATCACCTCACTGTTTCTTCATCACCCGCTCATTCATACTCTCTATAACCTAGCTGTTGGTGGGGTAGTTAAGCAACATAAAAAAAATCATTTAATAAGAGTTTTAGATTATTACGCCTATAAGCAAAATATTGAAAGTACTCTACTATGTTGATAGGATAATTTAATTCAGGATTTTCTGTCTATAGAAGAAATCGTGTAACGTTTTTTGTGAATAGAAGCAATGTATTCAAGATTTCTTTCGATAGAAACCATCAATTCCAGAATTTATTTTCACAGAATAATATATTTGAGGTTTTCTGTCGATAGACGCAATCAATTTAAGGTTATTTTTCTACATGAGGGCGTCCAAGGGTACCTTTTTCATCTCCCACTCATCTGTACTCTCCATAACCTGGCTGTTGGTGGGGTCGTTAAGCAACATAGAAAAATGAGCATTTAATGCATTTGATAAAAGTATTAGATTATCACGATTAATAATATTATTATTGGATTATAAGTAAAATATCAAAGGTGGGTCTACTCTACTCTCAATGCAGTTATCAAGGCATTTCAAAGCGGTGTGGTGCAATCGCTTTGATTTAAACCGGTTTGAAAACCTTGGTAAACGTATCGAATTTACGCCAAGTCGGTTTGGTTTCAATTCGGTTCCAGCAACTGAATTGAAAGTAACAAATCACTTTGAAAATTCTTGATAAATGCGTCAAAGCGATTGGAGTGATGCGCGCGCAGTACACAGCCTACTCTGTTCTTCACCGACTAGTGTCGATACCACTGCAGAAGGCTGTTGGCGATGTAAATCATCGTCCATTTGCAATCTAGCTTATTTATAACCATCTGACATCAACAATGGAGCGAACATGAACACATGTTTATTTGTAGGTTAAAAGTACGCCTTCTTAAATTAAGTTTCCCGAACGTTCATCAAATAGCATCTACAAGGCAGTGTGAGCGGAGAATTTGATTTCAATTCAGTTTGAAACTGATTTGACCAAAGCGATTTCGAATGTGCTTGATAAATGCTTGCTTTCAAACCGGTTTGGATTCAAATCAATTTGGTTTAAACCGATTTGAATTGCTTGATAACTGTAATGTCTGTTGATGAGAAAAGTTATTTCAGGATTTTATGTCAATAGAAGAAATCATGTAACGTTTTTTTGTAAATAGAAGCAATGTATTTAAGATTTCTGTCAAAAGAAACAATCAATTTAGGAGTTTATTTTTACAGAAGAATCCATTTTGGGTTTTCTGTCAATAGAAGCAATCAATTTAAGGTTCAATTTTCTATATGAGTTCGTCCAAGGGTGAGCTCGCTCACCCTTGTTTATTTATATTTTATTTTCATTCCCTTCTTCAATTTTTATCATCACAATTTCTATGTTCTTTGACTTTTTGATGTATCCAGTCGCCATGTTCTGTTTTTGTAAAATTCTTCTCTGTTGTTATTGTACAATAATGTGATTGTTTTAGAGAATAGACATCTCTTGAAAAAGACGGTGATAAGACCGTCGAAACGCGTCGAGTAGAAAATAAAAAAAGTATCCAACATCTATACTTTGTACTCAATTTAACACGATTTTACCCTAAAACTATAATGGATTCATATATATATATATATATATATATATATATATATATATATATATATATATATATATATATATATATATATATATGAATTATATATATATATATATATATATATATATATATATATATATATATATATATATATATATATATATATATATATATATATACAGGGCATTGTCATTGAATGAATGAATAATAGAGTTTTGAAGCGCATCGACAGCGAGGTCATTTAGCGCCTGTCAAAATGAGTTGCAACAAAAGGTGAGAAGTGTTATTTTAAGGTGCAGGTGAAATTCAGATCAGAACACCTCAATATAATAAACTGAGACTAAACTATGTCTAAAGTGTCTAAAGACGTTTTACACTAATTTGTTAAAACCGAACATGTGTGTGCTGTAAAGGGTCACACCCATGGGACTAGAATGAGAACGTTTTGTTACTTGTTCTCAGTTCAAACTCGCACTCGAATAAGAGTGGAGGAACGACAAACCATAGTAAATATATGTTGACATATGGTTGGGTATAAAATATTCCTGATGTATATCCCAAGAGATCGACATCGACTAGATCGTTTTCCTATAGACTATGATTTGAACTAATCCGAACCAACTATCATCTAAACTAAGTATTCACTGAACCAAAGTTGACTAGATTATGAATATCACAAGCTCCGGTGTCAATGGCCGGAACAAGTGACGTAACAACACAAATAAATAACATATAGCACATAAACACAATAATAATTATTACGACTCATATCAAGTTAAAAAGTTGTGACTCTTTCAAAAACACCAACAGACAATCAACAGCCTTTTGATCGTCACCTAGGATCAGTGACAGGTCCTCCGGCATGCGCAAACGCCGGCGCAGATCCCGGAACCTGTCACAGTCGATCAGCAGGTGACGAACAGTGAGTGGTTCAAGGCACTCCTCACATTCAGGCTGTTCCTCACCCCCAAGGAGGAACCCATGTGTGATCTTTGTATGTCCTAGGCGCAAGCGCGACAATACAACTTCTTCTCTTCGGACTGATCTACATGAGGTGTGCCATGGACAGATTGATGGCTTGATTGATCTCAATTTATTAAGAACACTTTCTTCATTCCAGGAGTTTTGCCAGGTGCCCTTCACAATCTGTTTGAACGCATTTTTCAGATCTGCTGTCGGAACGTAGGGGTAGTCGGTTCGGGAACGTAGAGTAGCTTCTTTCGCTGCCTGGTCTGCCTCCTCATTACCAACAATTCCAGCATGGCCAGGGATCCAACAGAAGACCACTTTAGTTCCGCGAGAATCAAGATAAAAAAGCAGTGACTGAATTTTCTGTACAAGTTTTTGGGTTGGGAAGAAGTCAGAAAGGGCTTGTATTGAGCTCAAAGAGTCGGAGCAGATCATAAAATGATGATCTCCACTCCCTTCCGCATACACGAGAGCTTGGTGAATGGCGAAGAAAAGTTCAGCAGTAAAGACACTGCAGAATCGACTGAGTTTAAAACCTACGCGAGTAAAACCAACTACATAAGCACATCCAACCGCTTCGTTCAATTTAGATCCGTCCGTGTAGATAAAAATATACTCCCTGAAAGAGTCACGCAATGCATAGAAATACTGCTGGTAAACAGATGAAGGGGTAGAAGCGATGGCGTGTTGCGCCAATTGCGTCAGACAGACTGGCTGTGGCACGAGCCAAGGAGCAACGTCACTGATGCTCGTATTCTGAGTGTTTGGGAGTTCAAAGCGGTATCGGTCCAGGAGCTCGCTGGCACGTATACCGAGAGGTCTTGTTGCCTTATCGCGCGTATCGTAGATTCTCTTATAACTGGGGCGGAACACTTTATTGTACGTAGGGTGCAATGCCATACCACTAAGACTTGAAAGGTAGCTACACAGCACATAGTTCCTCCTGATCTCTAATGGCGGCTCTCCTGATTCACAGTATAAGCTGACTACAGGGCTTGTGCGAAACGCTCCTGTAGACAGTCTGATTCCTGTGTTGTGTATGGTGTTGATAGTCTTTAGGTATGATGGTCCAGCAGATGCATAGACTATGCATCCATAGTCTAGCCTGGATCGAATGAGAGATCTATAGAGCCTAAGCATAGTTATCCGATCAGCACCCCATGATGTTCCACCAAGTATTTTCAGAATGTTCAGTGATTTCCCACATTTACGTTTTAGTGCTTGTAGGTGTGCCTTCCAGTTGTCAAACGTCATACCCAGGAACTTGACGTTTTCAGATACAGTGAGGTCAGCACCACCAAGTTTCAAGACAGGTTGTTGGTGAAGCCCTCTCATGCGATGAAAATCAATGCAATTTGTTTTGCTTGGAGAAAACCTGAAGCCGGTTTCATCGGCTCATGTTTCCAAGTGTGTTAATGTCAGTTGGAGCTGACGCTCAGCTGTGCGGAGATTTGCAGATTTATAAAAAATGGCCAAATCATCTACAAAAAGTGAACAACTGACAGGTCTTTTGATGCACGAGGTTATACCGTTCATAGCAATTGAGAAGAGGGTGCAACTCAGAACAGAGCCTTGTGGGACTCCATTCTCTTGAATATGGGAAGACGACACAGTGTTGGCGTAGCGAACTCTAAAACTTCTATTCGACATGAAATTTGAAATGAAGATAGGTAAATGACCTCTGAATCCCCACTCATGGAATGTTCTCAGGATACCGTATCTCCACGTCGTATCATAGGCCTTATCAAGATCGAAAAAGACAGCAACAAGGTGTTGTTTAGATATGAATCAATCTTGTATGAGAGCTTCCAAGTATACGAGATGGTCCATGGTCGAGCGATTTCGACGAGAGCCAGCTGCTCTGTAGTGATGAGACCTCTCGATTCCAGGGTCCACATCAGTCGCCTATTAATTATTCTTCCTAGAATTTTGCAGAGGCAGCTTGTGAGGGATATGGGTCGATAGCTTTCTACTCTATGCCGATCCTTTCCTGGTTTCGGTATGGCTACAGTTATGGATTCTAGCCAAGAAGAGGGGAAATCATCTCCTAAAAATATATTGTTAAAAAAGCTTAAAATATACTCTGTTGCATGAGCAGAGAGTGCTTTCAGCATCTTATTATGGACCAAGTCAGACCCCTGCGCGGTATCTCTCGACTCCCTTAGTGTCGACGTTAGTTTCCATAATGTAAGAGGCTGGTTGTAATTCTCATCGACTCCAGAGACATAATTTAAAATGTGTTGTTCCTCCGCAGCCTTTGTTCTCAGAAATACGGCAGAATGATGGGCTGAGCTCGAGACGTTCCCCATATGTTGTGCGAGTGCTTCTACTATAATATCATGTCATGTTTCGGTGGTAATTCCTATCTAGAGACCAGGTATGTAAGGATGAGTGCATTTACCTGAGATCTTCTTCACTTTGTCCTAAACTTTGGAAGCAGGTGTGCGGTGATCAATTGTAGAAACATACATTTCCCATGATGATTTGCGAGCTTGCTTAATGATGTATCGAGCTTTTACTCTGAGTGTACGGAAGGCACTCAGGTTCATCTGAGTCGGGTGTTTGTTGAAAATCATCTATTCTCTTTTCCTTCTCGTTATTGCCTGGCCACACTCTTCGTTTCACCAAGGAACTGGAGTACGACCAGGTTTACCAGATGTCATAGGTATTGTTTCTTCAGCGGCGCGAATAGTGGTGTATGTGACATATGCCACCTATTGTTGTACGTCAGTGGAAGCTTTGTCGCCTTGAAAGACGACAAGCTCTCTAAAACGACACCAGTCGGCACGCTGAAGTTTCCATTTCTTATGTCTAAGATGTTCACCATGGATGAAAGATGCATTTAAAAGGATGGGAAAATGATCACTTCCACAAAGATCGTCGTGCACCTTCCATTCGAAAGTTAGTGAAATAGAAGGTGAGCAAGCGGCGAGATCGATCATCGAGGAGATACCATGAGCTGTACTAAAATGAGTTGCAGCACCAGTATTTAAAAGAACCATGTTGTTACAAGTTAAAATATTCTCTACAAGGGATCCTCTAGTGTCAGTCTGATCACTGCCCCACAATGTTGTGAGCATTGAAGTCTCCAGCAAATAAAACAGGTGGTGGTAGTTGGGCAATAGATCATTAATATCGTGAATTAAAATCCTGTCTGTTGGCGGAAGATAAAGGCTGCATACTGTTGTTGGGCTAGGCAGGGTCACTCTGACAGCCACTGCCTGCAGAGGCGTCCGTAAGGTTAGTTCCTCTGCATAGCAGCTGTCATGGACGGCAAGCGCCACTCCTCCACTAGCACGTTCACATACAGTTTTATCTTCACGAAATAATGAATAACCTTCTAAAATAGGTGAATCGTTGGGTGTAACATGGGTCTCTTGTAGAATAATATATGTGGGATTAAAATTCGAAATAAGTAAACGAATATCCTCGAGGTGTGCTCTGAACCCGTTGCAGTCCCACTGTAACAAGGCCATTATCACTATTTACTTCTACTCTCATGATGGGGTTTCCTGAGGCTAGCTCAGGAAATACCAACTACCTTTTGAGGTATGAAGTTTTACCCACATGAGGTTTATCGGGAAAGCCGAGCGTCGCGGCTACATCCATTGAGGCCTTGGGGGTAGCCTCTCTCCACGTTTCTTATGGGTTACAGAACCCTGGACATCAGCTTCACTGCCTGACGCGGATGGTTCAGTAGGATGCTCTATAGCTGTTTCCATTGATTCAACAGTTATAGTAGCAGCTTCCGAAGCAAATTTCTTCTGAATCATTGATATGAGGTGATCGATTTTGGTTTGCATAGTGTCCATCTTCTTATTCTGTTCAGCTATCGTCTCTTCCAGAACTTTCTGAGAAGCAAGAAGACGTTAATTCTCTTCCCTCAACGCAAGGAGCTCCGTTGGCTGCTGAGGTGTAGTCGCAGGAGCTACGACTTGAGCGAAGGTTGAGGTCAGATTGTTCGCTGGATATAGATCTCTGTATTTAAATCGAGCTTGCGTGTACGAGAGTTTATGCACTATCCTTATTTCGGAGATCTTCTTTTCTTCCGACCACTTATTGCAGTCCCTGGACGATGCCGCGTGTTCACCACTGCAGTTAATGCAGCGGAGTTTGGACACGCAGGACTCTGTGCTGTGATCGTCCAGACCGCAAGAAGGGCAGGTTGGTTTCCCTTCACAATATAACCTCGTATGACCATATCTTTGGCAGTTCAGGCATCTGATAGGGTTCGGAATGTATGGGCGTACTTTCAACGAGTGGTAACCAGCCAATATCTGAGTGGGAATTTCTGAAGAGGAAAAGGTAAGAATCAAAGTTGCTGTATCTTCCTCCTTACCGTTTAATCGTCGCGTTATTCTATACACATCAGTCACATTCTGACTTCCTAACTCAGATTTGAAGTGCTTCAAGTCACACAAACTTCTCCGTTATCTTAGTGGTACCAAATGGGGAGCGGATCGCACCACGATGCTGCGGCTTTACCGAGCATTAATACGCTCTAAATTGGATTATGGTAGAGTTGTGTACGACTCGGCACGAGAGAGCTACGTGAAGCCACTCAATACAGTTCACAACACGGGCATCCGACTGGCCATAGGAGCACTCCGTACCAGTCGGGTGGAGAGCCTGTATTGCGAAGCTGGTGAGCCCTCGTTGAAGAGTCGACGTGCATATCTACTTTGCTCATACGCTTCGAAATTATTCTGCAGTAAGCATCATCCCACCTACCAATCAGTTATCAATCCTAGATTTCATGCTCTCTATGAATCGAAACCATTCGCCACCATACCAACTTTTTTTTTTTTTTAATAACATCGAAACTTGATACAAAATCATTGTTCCCCAATTAAGGCTATGGATGAAAGATAGGATCGTTTGGACGGGGCACCACAAGGGCGATCTTACCACCCCATTTTGATTATTTAAAACTAATGGTCTTCAACACCAGGACTGCGCTGTCTGTGACCATAATTTTTCGCAGTAGATAAAAGTCTTTCAGTATAAACACACGAATGTTGATATCTTCCACTTTGAACTAAGTCTCTTGGGCAATGATTAATCACTTCTTTCCCTTGACAGCAGATGTAAAATTGATCATTTTACAAAAAGCACAAATTAAATTAGTGATAGGCCTATAATGTTATAATTAGGCCTATCGCTCTACTAATTAATGGTCGTGGCCAATTAGTACTTCATCCAAGCATTTGCTTCGAGGACTGTGGGAAACCACGAAAAACCACGTCAGGATGGATAAAAAAAGGTGTTTGTTGGTCTTGAGCTTTTTCTTCCAACTTCTTCTCTTCTTTTCTTCTCTTCTTGCTGTGTTTGATATATATATTTTTTTACCATTATTCCATCACCAACTGGAATTCGTTTGAATCATATTTTGGTCGAAGAGTCATTTGTATACCCTCGAGTCTATCCAATTCAATTCAGTGATACCGCCCCTTGGTTGGCTCCACGCATATCTAACGGGAAATGTAGATATATTAGAGGAATATATTGCCGACCAGACTGAAGGAGGAAGGACTTTTTCTCGAATAAGACGGCTCTAATGGAGCCAAAAATGTCCCCAATAATCCTCATTAAGTACATCGATGAAACTCATTTCATTTTTTGAGAGAATTGACGACTAGTGATTGAACCGCCCTCAAACGTCACAAAAACAAACATCCAATCAAATGGGCTTTGTTATGTGGGAAATTTGACGTTTACCTATAAGAGTATCTCTAAATGCTCACATGAAGTGTAGATCAAGGTGGCCTGGCGATTAGCCACGCCTATCACTAGTGGTCAATTATACAAGACACCAGAGCCCCTCGAAGGATCCAGACACCTTGACGTGGTGTGGGGGTTCGCCTGGCCCTGTGATCTCCAGAGCTGTCGCTAGAAGCAATTTATTTGCTTCCAGCAAGATCAGCCATAGCGATAAGGTCTTGATGAAGTGTTCAGACCGTCTCGGTCGAGTGGAAGCCTTCAGATGACCACAGTATATGGAGGATGTACTCGACCTTGCGTTCGTATCGTATGCCATTACATCTTCTTATTACTTTCCTCCTTATTCATCGTCTTCTTCGCTTTTATTTCATTGTGTATGATCTTCTCCAACTTCTCTATTTTCCCCTCTTAATTCGTCTGTATAACATCCACAAACGTCCCATACCGAAACCATGGCACAGAACGCGGACCTGAACGTTGGTGCTAAATGCCCTCGCTGTCGACGTGCCTTCGAAGCAACCACCAACCAACTACCTGACTGAGAGACCAGAATACGAACGCCATCCATAGAGGATTTTTGTTGACTCTCCAAACCCAGAAATGGAGATAATTTCAAATTTGTTATCCATATACTTTGAAGCACGCTGAAAATATTCGAATATACTTTCAGATATGGAGAGAATTATCATTCTCATGATGAGTGAAATCCCTTAATATTCAATTTTTTCAGAAAATGGTTAAGATGAATATTTGAGATTGAATTGGATGAGCGAAGCGAAGACTCAATTTCGCCATACCCGAAAAAAACGCCTGTTTTTTGTTTGTTTGTTTTTTTGTTTTTTTGTTCGCGCTCCACAGGCCAGACAAAAATTCAAAATCAGTTGAAACTTGGCACACACATGAACTCTTATCTGACTTGATGCTGTATGGGTTTGAGGCGCGATCGGTTGGACCACTTCTGAGAAAACTCATTCCAAAGTTTTCAAAAATCCCATTAGAATAACCCAGAGGAAAAAATTCGTGAAGAATATTTCATCTGAGAGGATTCAAATTTTCAGGGAATTTTAATCTGATAATAATACACATTATTCCGAACTTTCACCTGAATCGGATCAGCCGTTTCGATGTGAAAAAATATATAATGTCATTTGTGTTAATTGGATGAGCGAAGCGAAGACTCAATTTCGCCATACCCGAAAAAAAGTGCCTTTTTTTCGCGCTCCACAGGTCAGGCGAAAATACTTCATCAGTTGAAACTTAGCACACACAAGTATCCTCATCCAATTCGATACTGTATGGTTTTGAGGCGTGATCGGTTGAACCACTTCTGAGAAAACTCATTCCAAAGATTTTAAAAACCTATTAGACGAGGCAAACGCGTTATGTGTTGCCGCGTTGATGGATGAGCTGGAACATATCACCTTATCATCGGATTGGTTATTGGATGAGCGAAGCGAAGACTTAATTACACTATACCGAAAAAAAAGTGCCTGTTTTTTTTTTTTTTTTTTTTTTTTTTCGCGCTCCACAGGTCAGACAAAAATTCAAAACCAGTTGAAACTTGGCACACACATGAACCCCTATCTGACTTGATGCTGTATAGTTATGAGGCACGATCGGTAGAACAACTTCTGAGAAAACTCATTCCAATGTTTTCAAAAATCCCATCAGAATAACCCAGAGGAGAACATTCGTGAGAAATATTTCATCTGAGAGGATTCAAATTCTCAGAGAATTTCAATCTGATAATGATACACATTATTCCGAACTTTCACTCAAATCGGATCAGCCGTTTCGATGTTAAAAAATATATAATGTTATTTGTGTCAATTATTCAAAGCTATTAAGATACCTATTAAATAAAAGCAACAATTGTCACCACTTGATTGTAAACGATTAAAACAAAGCCTTCTTATTTATCATACTAGGCGAACGCGTTATGTGTTTCCGCGTTGATGGATGAGCTGGAACATATCAACTTATCTTTGGATTGGTTATTATATATATAAATATACACCTTGAGATCCAAACCATTACATCACTGCCATCTTATTTTTCATTAATAATTTATATAATAATAAAGAAGGCTTTGTTTTAACCGTTTACAATCAAGTGGTGACACTTGTTGCTTTGATTTAATAGGTATTTTAATAGCTTTGAATAATTGACACAAATAATATTATAAATTTTTTTACATCGAAACGGCTGACCCGATTTGAGTAAAAGTTCGTAATAATGTGTATCATTATCGGATTGAAATTCTCTGAAAATTTGAATCCTCTCAGATGAAATATTTTTCACGAATGTTTTCCTCTGGCTTATTCTAATGGGATTTTTGAAAATTTGGAATGAGTTTTCTCAGAAGTTGTTGAACCGATCGCGCCTCAGAACTATACAGCATCAAGTCAGATAGGGGTTCATGTGTGTGCCAAGTTTCAACTGATTTTGAATTTTTGTCTGACCTGTGGAGCGCAAACAAAAAAAAAAAAAAAAAAAAAAAAAAAAAAAAACAGGCACTTTTTTTTCGGTATAGTGTAATTGAGTCTTCGCTTCGCTCATCCAATAAATTATTAATGGAAAATAAGATAGCAGTGATGTAATGGTTTGGATCTCAAGGTGTATATATATATATAATAACCAATCCAAAGATAAGTTGATATGTTCCAGCTCATCCATCAACGCGGAAACACATAACGTGTTTGCCTAGTTATATATATATATATATATATATATATATATATATATATATATATATATATATATATATATATATATATATATATATACACCTTGAGATCCAAACCATTACATCACTGCCATCTTATTTCCCATTGGTAATTCATATGATGATGAAGAAGGCTTTGTTTCAATCGTTTGGAATCAAGTGGTGACACTTGTTGATTTGATTTAATAGGTATCTTCATAGCTTTGAATAATTAACAAAAATTACATTATATATTTTTTTACATCGAAACGGCTGATCCTATTTCAGTGAGAGTTCGAAATAATGTGTATCATTAACAGATTGAGATTCTCCAAGAATTTGAATCCTCTCAGATGAAATATTTTTCAAGATTTTTTTCTTCCGGGTTATTCTAATGGGATTTTTGAAAACTTTCGAATGAGTTTTCTCAGAAGTGATTCAACTGATCGCGCCTCAAACCCATACAGCATCAAGTTAGATAGGGGTTCATGTGTGTGCCAAGTTCCAACTGATTTTGAATATTAGTCTGACCTGTGGAGCGCGAACAAAGAAACAAAAAACTAAAAAAAAAAAAAACAGGCAATTTTTCCGTGTATGGCGAATTTGAGTCTTCGCTTCGCTCATCCAATTAACCCAGAGGAAAAATTCGTGAAAAATATTTCATTCTAGAGGATTAAAATTCTCAGGGAATTTCAATCTGATAATGATACACATTATTCCGAACTTCACTCAAATCGGATCAGCCGTTTTGATGTAAAAAAATATATAATGTAATTTGTGACGCATTTGTGGTTCAAAGTCATTAGGATACCTATCAAATCAAAGCAACAAGTGTCACCACTTGATTGTGAACGATTAAAACAAAGCCTTCTTTATTATCATACTAGGCAAACGCGTTATGTGTTTCCGCGTTGATGGATGAGCTGGAACATATCAACTTATCTTTGGATTGGTTATTATATATATATATATATATATATATATATATATATATATATATATATATATATATATATATATATATATATATATATATATATATATATATATATATATATATATATATATATATATATATATATATATATATATATATATATATATATATATATACACCTTGGGATCCAAACCATTACATCACTGCCATCTTATTTTCCATTAATAATTTATATGATAATGAAGAGGGCTTTGTTTCAATCGTTTACAATCAAGTGGTGACACTTGTTGCTCTGATTTAATAGGTATCTTAAAAGGTTTGAATAATTAACACAAATCACATAATATATTTTTTTACATCGAAACGGCTGAACCGATTTGAGTAAAAGTTCGGAATAATGTGTATCATCATCAGATTTAAATTCTCTGAGACTTTGAATCCTCTCAGATGAAATAGTTTTCACGAATGTTTTCCTCTGGGTTATTCTGAGGGGATTTTTGAAAACTTTGGAATGAGTTTTCTCAGAAGTGGTTCAACCGATCGCGCCTCAAAACTATACAGCATCAAGTCAGATAGGGGTTCATGTGTGTGCCAAGTTTCAACTGATTCTGAATTTTTGTCTGACCTGTGGAGCGCGAACAAAAAAAAAATGAATAAATAAATAAAACAGGCACTTTTTTTCGATATAGTGAAATTGAGTCTTCGCTTTGCTCATCCAATAAATTACTATGCGATCGCGTCATGTGTTTCCGCGTTGATGGATGAGCTGGAACATATCAACCTATCTTTGGATTGGTTATTATATATATATATATATATATATATATATATATATATATATATATATATATATATATATATATATATATATATATATATATATATATATATATATACATATATATATATATATATATATATATATATATATATATATATATATATATATATACACCTTGAGATCCAAACCATTACATCACTGCCATCTTATTTTCCATTGATACTTCATATGATAATAAAGAAAGGCTTTGTTTTAATCGTTTACAATCAAGTGGTGACACCTGTTGCTCTGATTTAATAGGTATCTTGATAGGTTTGAATAAATAACACAAATAACATTATATATTTTTTTACATCGAAACGGCTGATCCGATTTGAGTGAAAATTCGGAATAATGTGAACCATTATCGGATTGAAATTCCCTAAGAATTTGAATCCTCTCAAATGAAATATTTTTCACGAATGTTTTTCTCTGGGTTTTTCTAATGGGATTTCTGAAAACTTTGGAATGAGTTTTCTCAGAAGTGGTTCAACCGATCGCGCCTCAAACCTATACAGCATCAAGTCAGATAGAGTGTGCCAAGTTTCAACTGATTTCGAATTTTCGTCTGAGCTGTGGAGCGCGAACAAAAAAACAAGAAAAAAAAAACAGGCACTTTTTTTTCGGTATAGTGAAATTAAGTCTTCGCTTCGCTCATCCAATTAATGGAAAATAAGATGGCAGTGATGTAATGGTTTGGATCTCAAGGTGTATATATATATATATATATATATATATATATATATATATATATATATATATATATATATATATATATATATACATATATATATATATATATATATATATATATATATATATATATATATATATATATATATATATATATATATATATACACCTTGAGATCCAAACCTTCACATCACTGCCATCTTATTTTCCATCAATTGGATGAGCGAAGCGAAGACTCAATTTCACTATACCGAAAAAAAGTGCCTGTTTTTTTTTTTTTTTCTTTTTTCTTTTTTGTTCGCGCTCCACAGGTCAGACAAAAATCCAAAATCAGTTGAAACTTGGCACACACATGAACCCTTATCTGACTTGATGCTGTTTAGGTTTGAGGCGCGATCGGTTAAACCACTTCTGAGAAAACTCATTCCAAAGTTTTCAAAAATCCCATTAGAATAACCCAGAGGAAAATATCCGTGAAGAATATTTCATCTGAGAGGATTCAAATTCTCAGGGAATTTCAATTCGATAATGATACACATTATTCCGAACTTTCACTCAAATCGGATCAGCCGTTTCGATGTAAAAAAATATATATTGTTATTTGTGTCAATTATTCAAATCTTTTAAGATACCTATTAAATCAAAGCAACAAGTGTCACCACTTGATTGTAAACGATTAAAACAAAGCCTTTTTCATTATCATATAAATTATCAATGGAAAATAAGATGGCAGTGATGTAGTGGTTTGGATCTCAACGTGTATGTATATATATATATATATATATATATATATATATATATATATATATATATATATATATATATATATATATATATATATATATATATATATATATATATATTACCGATTTGTATACTTTTTGAATTTCATTCAATTATTTTACTAGTTGGATTTGTAATCCAGTTGAATCATACCTTATTCCAGTAACTTTCCAATTGCTTTAATCTGCACTTATATCATTATTGATTAAGTTATTATCATTATCATTCATTACCTCATGTAATTTGTATTCACTGCGTGAAAAACCGCATCATATTTATATATCACGGTAGTTGTTTGCATCTTTTTTTTGTTATTTCTATTATTCAGAGTATTTATTTTGTAGTTATCCCCCTCTTGAATACTCTCATATTTGTCAATTAATTTTCCTCCTTTCCCACACACAGGCTCCGGCTTACGTGGGTTCTGCTTTGATCAATGTATCATTATCATTATTATTATTATTATTATTATTATATTTTATTTATAATCATTTTTTTGTAACTAATTGAATTGTATGTCTGTGAGAAATTATTTGTATCAAGCATTAACATTGGATAAAAAAAAAAAAAAATTATTCCGAACGTTCACTCAAATCGGATCAGCCGTTTTGATGTGAAAAAATATATAATGTTATTTGTGTTAATTATTCAAACCTATTAAGATACCTATTAAATCAAAGCAACAAGTGTCACCACTTGATTGTAAACGATTAAAACAAAGCCTTCTTTATTATCATATAAATTATCAATGGAAAATAAGATGGCAGTGATGTAATGGTTTGGATCTCAAGGTGTATATATATATATATATATATATATATATATATATATATATATATATATATATATATATATATATATATATATATATATACATATATATATATATATATATAATAACCAACCCAAAGATAAGTTGATATGATCCAGCTCATCCATCAACGCGGAAACAAATAACGCGTTTGCCTAGTATTGAACAATTGAGCTGTTGGTTACGTCCGTGTGCGCGGTGAAGTTGCTGGACAGTGGACCTTGACTGCTTCGACGTGGAAGTTGACGTGCGACTCGTGAGTGGAAGTGAAAATGAATGGGAGAATTTGAACTAATTTTCTCTGATTTGTCTCAATTAAATTATTCAACATATTATATATTCGATATCATACTCACTTCAGTATTTGTTGGTGATGTCTCACATAATCTCCGAGCAGTTTCCGCATCTCTTGGTCCAGTTCTTCCCGACTATACTCACAACCACGCTCCTCGGCGGTTTCACCAACACTCTCGTTGGTGTGATGGACTCCTCTGTACGATAGGCCTACAACTGGCCGTGAGGTGTTGCGTACGATGGGCCCGAAATAATCATCAATAGATGCAACACAACCTTCGATATTGTCTTTTTTAGATCTGTTATTTGTTGTTAAATTGTCCAAGCTGTTTGGAATCATGTTGCCACTCTGGGTCCGTGTTGGTGTCAATGAGCCGATGATCTTCACTGTGGGAGATCGCTGTGTCTCATCGGGAACATGACGTCGACTTCGAGTGTGAATTGTATTCAATTTTCCTCTCTCATTCCTCAAAACAGTGTTTATTTCTTCATTCAAGTTCTGAATTGCTTTTATTCTGATATTTTCTATTTTATAGTTGATGATTTACAATTGGGCTTTGATGAGTAATGTGAAACTCACAGCGAATAAATAGATCACTCCAAGTCCCACAAAGCCTGTGGCCATCGATAATACAAGGAAGAATAAGAGTATTTCGATAACTGGGGACACCTCTTGGTTGAACGGTAACCATACACTGGAACAATAGAGAATCCATTAATTAGCTCCTCAGAAATACCATCAGTCATCAGAGTTGCATGGAGGTTCGTGTAAACGCTCAATTGAAAAGACTTCATACCTAGAATGAAGTATCATTTCTGAATTCCGGCTGTACTCATTTTATTTCTCGCTCCACATAAAATACGGGGAAACAATGGAGGATGTAACTTGACATGCTGTCCCAATTACTAATTACTATCTATTCTTCAATATCGTAGTTGTTGTGACCATTACTGAAGAATCATGGCAGGGAAGACCAGGGACGTTACAATTGAAACATCGGCTCGCAGTTTCACATTTGTGATATTCAACTCGCGTGAACATTCTGTAACACGCGGCATGTGGCTGACATGATGTTCAGCTCTCTGCAGTGAAGACTGCGCTTCGGAGAAAAGAATGTATGTTCCGACATTTGAAACACAATCTTATTCTAGTCCAACTTGATATGACGTCATCAGATTTTTGGGCTTATTGTGTTCATCATGAATACAGTATTGAATGGCTTGAATTGAAAGCTGAGTAGATGAGGCTCACCATCCGGGGCATGATGATGCAAATCACAACTTGCTCGGAAAAATCAGCTCAACAAAATGAACTACGGAAGACAGAGTATCCCGCAATCGTTTGTGGGTGATCTTTGAACAATTTGTATCGGCGGAGTTGTTTGTGACACACGAATCCTTTTCCTAGGATTAAACTATAATTTGATCGTAACACAATGATATGGAGTCAAATACGAATTATCGAACCGAAAAATGCCCAATCGATTGACATCTGATCTCTCGTTCGTCTGTGTTCCAACATCATCCATGACATTCCGTTCGGAAGCTGACATCGCTCCGAATTGAAACCAACCAATTGCTCTGGTAGTGTCGACATCCACATTATGATTGATAATTTAATTGGTATATTCTATGAATACACATATCAAATGTGACCGATAGCGATCGACTATACAGGGTTTCGTGACGGAAGCTCATAGATGACACCAATAATACTAGTCAAACGCGAAATATGCGTTGTAAGATGAGCGAGATATCTGAATAAGGTATAATAACAGTCCTACATTTGCTACTTTATCGATTCTGGTATTCTACACACTTTGTACTTCATTAAATTGCTACTTTATCTTCTCTGGTATTCTACACGCCTTGACGAATATGAAGAATATTTAATGCTTGGGCAAATATCGAATCTAGGAAGCAATGAATCTTGGCTCATTTCCATATATTTGATGTGTAAAAACAGTTATTTGAATTTGTTTCTTCGAAACGGCTGGTTCGAATTGCTTGCAAAATGGTGGTTATGTGTATCATTCATGTTTGAACACTCACAGAGAATTTAATTTTTTTCGGAGGTTTCATTTTTTCAAATTTTCTCTCCCAGCCTAATCTTATGGGGTTTTTAAAAACTTTGACATGATATTCCTCAAAATCCAATCGACCGATTAATTCCAAAAACTATACAGTTCTAATTTGTAAGAGTTGGCCCGTACCAAAAAAGTTTCATGTTGATCAGTCAAACCCTGCGACCTGTGCAGTGCCCACAAACAAAAAAAACAAAAATCACAGACAAAGCCCTATAAGAGTGGGATGGAGACTTCGCTACGCTCATCTAATTAATCTTCATCTTGTAGAAACTCTCAACAATGATGAAATGTTCCTGGTTCTAGAAGTTATTCGCTGAAAATTCTCTGGTGGCAGTAATTATTGTGTGCTTTGAGTTGAAGTTTGTGAAACATGCCAGTCGATAGAATAGCATTATTCGAATCGACTATATATATATGTTTATCAATGCGCAGGCGCGGCTTCAAATACAGTCGATAGAATAACAGTATTCGCATTGATCATATTGATCAATGCGCAGGCGCGGCTTCAAATACAGTCGATAGAATAACAATATTTGCATTGACTATATATTGATCAATGCGCAGGCGCGGCTTCAAATACAGTCGATAGAATAACAATATTTGCATTGACTATATATTGATCAATGTGCAGGCGCGGCTTCAAATATCGAGTGTACGAAAATAATTTTATCTATACGACATTATATTTAGATAACATTCCTAACTTGTTCACCTAGGCCCCATATATCAATAATCCCCTGAATAGATTTTTTTGGCTACAATATATTCATCATCTGAACAGAATACAACAATGTATAGTTGTGTTACTGTGTATGAGGGAGAACAGAGGTGAAAACACGATCGAGCTTTCACACTATTTTTATTTTTTTTATTTTTTCATCTAGTCTTTTATGTTATCGTTCATATAAAAATTATCCAGGAGGTATGTCAGTAGGCCTATTATAACCATATTAGAAAATATATTATCACGGCGGATACGGCACAAAAATCAGGAAAAACACTCTTTTTCACATGAAATTTCTTAACTAAACTAAAACTTCGAATAGAGATATCTCTGCTACAGTTTTTCCTACACAATTGAGTGTGAGAAACAACTTCTCTCCATTACTATCAGTTGGAATGTATTGACATTTTTGGTGAATTTTTCTCAATAGTATTTGGAGATGAGAGATTATTGAAAACTTGAACAAATACAAAATAGTAGTACAGTAAAAAAATGAATATTTTGAAAATTTCAAAAAAACAGAATAAGATTTGATAAAACTTCAAAAAAATCCAACAGCTGAAGTAGGCCTGATGAGAAAACGAATACTCATCATTATGCGTTGGTTCGTTGCGATTAATTTACAGTTTGAATATCGGAATTATCTGTGTTGGTTAACCAGAAAAGGTGTTTTAGAGTAATGCCAGAATTAAAACAAAAAACATACACAACTTACAAAAATTGTATTTTTGTTTTGTATTATTATTTTGTGTTACTTGTTCAGTATTGTTTAGTATTTTGAGACTGTTTAATATTATACTTCAGAATTAGATTAAAAAATTGTCATCTGTCTTCCCTTCATGGATTACATGGATTAGATTAGGTCCACTATTGTGAAAGCTCAATTGAAGTGATTTGAAAGGGCCGGGTGAAGTGACTGAACACAATATCTCAAGGAATAATTGATTTTACGTAACGATTGACAGAAAAAGAACTGGGCCGAACAATATTGCAAATGACGAAAAGAATCAAATTCAGCTTGAATGAAAAAGAAAGAATATTTTGATCTGGATCGAATACCAATCAAAACGGTCAACAAGGACATGAGTGCATTAAGAAATACCGCGAGAAACTGGTCGTAACATTTTTAAAACCATATTTACATATTCCATTCCCATTTCATAAAATCTATTGCTCACCGAAGTATATGTGGTGTGTTTGCAGATGAAATTGTAATAAGAATCAATAATAAGAATCGATAATTAGATGAGCATAGCGAAGCTTTCCATTTCACACCCTGAAAAAAATGGGCTTCGTTTTTATGTTTTTTTTTTTTTTTTTTTTGTAATTATGTACGCGGCATACAGGTCAGAGAAATAAATCAATCAACTTGAAACTTTTTCTGAACGTTGGTGTTATACCAGAATAGGTTGGGATTGTTATTCAGAGGAATCGGTCGGAAGGTTTTTCCGGAAAATAATCGGAAAGTTTAGAAAATCCTCATAAGAATAACCCGGAGGTAAAATACTTGAAAAACAAGAATTTTTCAAAAGCTCTCAAATTCTCACAGAATATGAAAAATACTATTATACACCTTTTCAGAGATTTTTACAACAATTGAATAAGAAATAATGAAGAAAACGCAATAAACGTGTACATTTTATTGAATATTTGGATCAATTGGTTTTGCAAAGTGTTTATGCGACAGGTTGCAGGTTACTATAAATATCAACAAGTTGCAGGTGAGGTTTTTGAACGTTTGAAGTAAGTCAAGGTTTGTAGACGTAAATTGAGCTGACAAGTTATTTTTCATTCTAGATTGCCATACTTCTAAGCTCATCTCACAACGCGCATCCCGCGTTTTCCTAGTAATAAGAGAATAAGAATCATATTCACCTGAATGACAATGTCCTTGTAGTCAGAGCTTCTGGGATTATTATGAATGGAAATGCAACAAACCCAAAAGATATCGCAGTGTATACGAAAATACCTATCAGCACATTTATCAACATGCCGTATTTTGCTGTCACTGCCTTCTGGAAGGCATCCGTCTTCTGCTCAGGCGTTTGCATCGAATAGAGACTCTCCACCAAGTCACGGATAGCCTCTTTTCGAAAATAGAACGTCTGTGCGCACACATTAGTTAGCAAAGTCAAGACGTATGAACATGTATTTTCACTCAGTTTCAACGGATTGTCAATTGCGAAGTAGAACTGGACCAAGAGCATAGAAGATAATAAAATTGTTGTCACGATTATGATCGTTACTGGAATCATATTTCTTAGTAAGTTGAACACGCCTTCTTTCTTGGAATGCCAGAAACCTGAAAAGTTGTATCATAGCTATGACTGTCAATAACGTAACGAGATAAGCAACATGGCATAAGTCCTATCCTTCTAACATCAGGCCGTGTTCGCCATGATGGAATCAGCGCTTTCGTGTACATTTCTGAGATTCGCAATTTCAAATCAAATCGTACGTATTACGGTATTAGACTCGTATTTCAGTGCATAGTACATAGTTGTATACTTGCATTGTTTCTGATCTTTCTCGTGGATGATGAGTGATTATCCAGTCATCAAATGGTAAATATGGCAGTAGGGCTCTTGACTAGGGGACTAAATGCTTTTACGGACGTATTTTGAATGTAGATTGGCCAATTCAAATGAAATGCATTCTAACATTGCTGAATGTAGTTGGGAAGAGCTGGTTTCACAGATTGCATTACACCTATTACTTGAATATATTTGTATTAGATTTTGTGTAGAGCAAATTATCATAACATTTGTGAGGCTGATATACGCATGGTGCGAAAGGAAAATGCCATGTTGCTTATCCAGTTACGTTATTGATAGTCATAGATCATAGCTATAGAAGTTTCACAATGATATCAATAAGACTAATGGAATAGTTGCATACTCATCATACTGTTATGATTGTACATCTTACTTACTTTTGTACTCACCTCCTCGCACCCCTCCCCCCTCCCCCTTCCCAACCCTCCTGTCAACCAACTCGCCCAGCAGCATAATATAACAAAATGTTTATAACAGTACATGACGCGACCTTGGCTCGAAGTCATGCTGCGTATCGACCATTGAAATCGAGTGTTATATCGACTTTAGAGCATATAGCGAGTATAGGAAGTCGAACCTCTTCGATTTTCAAGACCTCCATCCTATTTACCACGATTCTGAATACGTGTTTAACGTTGAAATCCACCCACTTCAAGCCTTGCTTGCAACACTCAGTCACTTAAATACTCCATCATTGATAGGTCTACTTCAATCACATCCCAAACTTCTATATAACCCATACAAGCAGCCCAGTCACGTGTTCTGAAGCAGCCAATCAGAGACGGAGGCTGGGGATGATCATTTCACAAACCATTCTTATTATATAGAGAAAATATTGATTCCAGTTTTGATATATTTGAACTTGATTGACTCACCCGTGTAATACAGGAGATTCACCAACAGCCACATACTTCTCTTGTCCTCCATTGCGAGGACTCTTCTTGCTTGTTTTATTACTTCCCGCGCCCTTCTCGCAAGACCTTGAGGCCTCTTATCAGCTGCTTCCATGGCTACCGCTGTCACTCGACGTGTATTGGTATCATGAAGCTCCATCACATCGCACCTAGAATATTCCATGGCATTCCAATACAAGCTAGAATTAACCTTTTTCTTTATAGATGCCTAATTCAACAAATATGACTTTGGTATTGTGATCCATCATGTTCACAATGTGGGAGTAACGAGTGTCTTGAAATAGACTATGAAACAAAACGATGTTGATGAGCCAACTTCGCAATAACGTATCAGTGAAACTTCCAGAATAACTCAAAAAGCAGACGGCAGATGCTCTGAAAAATCATTTCAGTATCATTATTCGATCAAAGACACTCCACTCCTATGATTGAATGGAAATGTATCCTCCCGTGCACACCTTCATTCCTTCCGCATACCTCTGCAATCAGTGACTAGAACTAGACCGACTCCCGACAGAGCTGTCTATGGCTGGGCCGAGTGCTGACCATAATACCCAATCCATTGGCACTATCTAGCGACATGCAGAGTCACTGCAGTATGAAGCGTTCTGGGAGGTGCGGGGAAAAGGTGTGAATGAGTGGCTGAGGAAATGTACTTCAATATTGTGTCACATATTCGTATGTACCGGTATTACCTTCCATCAATAATTTACCATCTCTGAATGTGATATATACACGAGTGAACGCATTATTTATTGACTGTTCGTCGGATCACTGAATGTGATGGAAGGTCGGTCGAGTGACCTCAATTTCACGGACAATTAAGAAACAGGTCACAAATCAATCACTTGGTCAATGCAAATGTATTCTTCGAAACGATATTCAAAACAAACGTGCTTTTTTATGTTGTTTTGTAAATGTGACTATTCAACTATGACCTCTTTTCAAGTTGTGTTCACACACGTATCATGGCAGAACACCCGATATGTGGAGAACTGTTGACTGGAGGTTTCAAACGATAGTAGACAATGATAACCCAACATTAACCAGGTTTATTACGATCATTAGGAAGAATAAAACATATTGGGTCAAACATAGAAACTTTGTGATGTCGTTCAATGAATCGAGTCCATATAGCGAGCTGTCCACTGGCAATGGGCGTGCACGCTGTGAATAAGTGAAAATGTTGAAAAAAGGCGGAAATAAACAACTCTGGAAGCCACGCCGTTCTGATGAGTATTCTGGTAGCAGTTGAGAAAGTTTTGTCCACTTGAATTTTAATTCCATTAGCAATTCTAATCAATTGTTGAAGTGGCAAATCATGAGTTATGTTGCCCGCACACAAGAATTCGTTCGTATGCGCGGACTTCTTATTAGGCCTATTTATCAACTTATTTCGCATTCATAGTAATTTTTCTCTATTTTTCTTATTTTACCAGTACTTCCGTTTGTATATCTATTTTGTTGTTAACTCCATGTGTTATAGTTATATTTCATTTTTCTCTTGTATGCTTATTGAGAATAAAAAAAATTAAAAAAAATTAAATTAAATTATAAAAAAAAAAATTAAAATTAAAAAAAAAAATGAAATTAAATTGAATTGAATTCCAATACATATTAATGAATGCTAATCTGGCACTTTCCAATATTGCCTGAATTGCAACATTAATGGAAACGTGAGTTACAATTCTCTGAGCAAGCATTTACACATTCACACCATCATACTGAAGATGGAAGATAGTGGTATGATCAATACGAATAAACAATAGCAAAATTTAAATCAGGCTTAATACGCCCATGTATCCTCACGCTCCGATATTATATATATATATATATATATATATATATATATATATATATATATATATATATATATATATATACGGAGTGCTTGCTAACACACTAGTGTGTGTCCAACGGCATGTCTGGAAACACACCAGTGTGTGTCCAAAGACATGCTTGGAAGCACACTGGTGTGTGTCCAGACATTCCTTTGGACACACACCAGTGTGGTCGCACTATAGTGTGTGTCCAACGGCATGTCTGGAAACACACCAGTGTGTGTCCAAAGACACGCTTGGAAGCACACTGGTGTGTGTCCAGACATGCCTTTGGACACACACTTGTACTTATTTTTCTTGTACACGATCTCAGAAATATACTATTTGAATTACGTGATGAAAGAAGTTATTGGCCTTAATTATCATAAATTCACAATAAAGTTGTACTTTTGAGCTCATTATGTTAGGGGAGGCAAAAGCTTGGAAGTCGGCCATATTAGGCCCTACGTGCCTACTCATTTCTTGGAATTTTGAATGAACCAGACCTAGAATTCAGTTGACTATAATCCTACTATAAATATAAGTAGGTCAAGGTTCATATTGAAAACCCATTGAAAACATTGATCGGTGAAGTGATCTTAAAGAAGAGTAACCAGCAAAAATGGAGTAGAAAAAACTACCGGTAAGAGACATTTTTTAAAAATTGAACACATTCAAGGCCCTTGGGCTTCCCCTCATTTTTAGAGGTTAGGCTCTTTTTACAACATTGAGGCCTAGATCTAGAGTCTTCAAACGAGCTCATTAACAAGGCTATAATTATAGCCTTGTTAATGAAGCCCTGTAGTCCTATGTCTTTTTGACCCTAATAGTAAGTATTACGGCTGGGAATGTCAACCTATCATTTACCAATAGGCCTAGGCCATTGAATTTCTAGTTGTAGTTTGTAGTGGCCCTAGGCCTATAACAATCTGTAGGTCTAGGCCCTAGCCTTTTTTATGTTGCAGGGTAGGCCTAGGCATTGAGTTTCAATTGCCTAGGAAGACGGGTAGGGGCTATAGAGGCCTCACCGGCACCGATAATGTACCGGTATTTATATCAAAACGTAGGCCTATACCGGTAGGCCCCCTAACAATAATGTACATATTCAATTTTACCATTTTTTCCAGAATGAACCAAATCAGTGCAATAAAGAATTAGATGGAAACCACTGAAGGATTCAGCCAGTTGGAGTGTTGACTAGCCTACAATAGCAAGCTAAGTTTTTAATAATAGTTTCTTGTCATTCTTCAATTTCTTTTCATTTTTATCCTTTAGTTAATTTCTTGTCGTCCTCTCACTGTAGGCCCCTATAATGTCTACTGTTATTGCTGGTGACTCTCAGGTGAAATATCTTTCTGGGTACATTACACCAGTTGAAAGATGTTATCTGCTCGAGTTTCTCCGGTAAAAGGGTAGATAATATACTTCCATTTAGTTTCCATCTAATTCTTTATTGCACTCATTTGGTTCATTCTGGAAAAAATGGTAGAATTGAATATGTACATTATTGTTAGGGGGCCTACCGGTATAGGCCTACGTTTTGATATAAATACCGGTACATTATCGGTGCCGGTGAGGCCTCTATAGCCCCTACCCGTTTTCCTAGGCAATTGAAACTCAATGCCTAGGCCTACCCTGCAACATAAAAAAGGCTAGGGCCTAGACCTACAGATTGTTATAGGCCTAGGGCCATTTATTGCCCATAATGTATTCAAAGTGTCCACCATCCTACTGCATGTTGGCACTAATAACACACCCCGTGATAGTCCTGAGTCAATTCAGTCACATTATGAAGACCTCTTAGATGAAATGGCCAATATCAACCCCACTGCCCGTTTAATCGTTTCCGGAATTCTTCCGAGACATTCTTCTATGTTCCCTGATGCTCCTCACAAAAATGTTTCAGGTTTGAATACTGTTGCCGCAGCTACCAACATCTTGCTGCGGGAGATGTGCACCAGACGTGGAGTAGAATTTGTAAATATGTGGGAGACATACCTGGAAGATCGATCCTTCATTTCCCGGGATGGGCTCCATATATCACCAAAAGGCCTAGTCTACATGTTGAAATTCTACGAGAACGCAGTTAAGAGGCCTGTCAAGATGATCAAAACATTGATTCCTTCTCTGCCTGATCCTTCAGCCTCTGCTGCCACCAATGCTACATTAGCAATGCCATCACCATCTTGGGCTGAGGTGTGTGCCATGAGTGGTAGTAGGCCTACTGAAAAGACTGTTCAACCCTCAACTGCAATGAATAGTAAGAATTCATTTTTTTCTCCTTTCAATCGTCACTGTACCGTACCGGTATCTGATGAAAATTCTCTCTTGGTAGGCTCAACTACATAACATCACATTTGTCTCTTCTGTTTATTTTCAGCACGTGTCAGGCCTAAACGAGTAGTAGACGAGTTCCCTCCACTTGGAAAACCCATGTCAAAACCAGATGGTGAGGAAATTGATCTATTGTCATCAGAATTAATTGAAATATAATAAAGTTGGATTGATGATTAAAAAATTTCGATACCGGTAATTCAATATGTGTTACTTGTATACCGGTATTTCAGATTTGACTCGTAGGGCAGGGACAATGAAGCGGCCTATGACAACAACCGACACTGTCGAAAGAGTGCCGGCTGTGAAGAGGGTGGCTGCGGTCGAAAGAGTATCTGTGGTCGAGAAGGTGGCTGCAGTCAACAGGGTTCCTGCTGTAAAGAAGGTGGCTGCAGTCTACAGGGTGGCTGCGGTGAAGAAGATGGCTGCAGTCGACAGGGTGGCGGCAGTGAAGAGAGTAGCTGCGGTTGACAGGGTGCCTACTGTAAAGAAGGTGGCGGCAGTGAAGAGAGTGGCTGCAGTCGACAGGGTAGCTGCGGTGGAGAAGATGGATGCAGTCGACAGGGTGGCGGCAGTGAAGAGAGTAGCTGCGGTTGACGGGGTGCCTACTGTAAAGAAGGTGGCTGCAGTCGACAGGGTAGCTGCGGTGAAGAAGATGGATGCAGTCGACAGGGTGGCGGCAGTGAAGAGAGTAGCTGCGGTTGACAGGGTGCCTACTGTAAAGAAGGTGGCGGCAGTGAAGAGAGTGGCTGCAGTCGACAGGGTAGCTGCGGTGGAGAAGATGGATGCAGTCGACAGGGTGGCGGCAGTGAAGAGAGTAGCTGCGGTTGACGGGGTGCCTACTGTAAAGAAGGTGGCTGCAGTCGACAGGGTAGCTGCGGTGAAGAAGATGGATGCAGTCGACAGGGTGGCGGCAGTGAAGAGAGTAGCTGCGGTTGACAGGGTGCCTACTGTAAAGAAGGTGGCTGCAGTCGACAGGGTAGCTGCGGTGAAGAAGATGGATGCAGTCGACAGGGTGGCGGCAATGAAGAGAGTAGCTGCGGTTGACAGGGTGCCTACTGTAAAGAAGGTGGCTGCAGTCGACAGGGTGGCTGCGGTGAAGAAGATGGATGCAGTCGACAGTGTGGCGGCAATGAAGAGAGTAGCTGCGGTTGACAGGGTGCCTACTGTAAAGGAGGTGGCTGCAGTCGACAGGGTAGCTGCGGTGAAGAAGATGGATGCAGTCGACAGGGTGGCGGCAGTGAAGAGAGTAGCTGCGGTTGACAGGGTGCCTACTGTAAAGAAGGTGGCGGCAGTGAAGAGAGTGGCTGCAGTCGACAGGGTAGCTGCGGTGAAGAAGATGGATGCAGTCGACAGGGTGGCGGCAATGAAGAGAGTAGCTGCGGTTGACAGGGTGCCTACTGTAAAGAAGATGGCTGCAGTCGACAGGGTAGCTGCGGTGAAGAAGATGGATGCAGTCGACAGGGTGGCGGCAGTGAAGAGAGTAGCTGCGGTTGACAGGGTGCCTACTGTAAAGAAGGTGGCTGCAGTCGACAGGGTGGCTGCGGTGAAGAAGATGGATGCAGTCGACAGGGTGGCGGCAGTGAAGAGAGTAGCTGCGGTTGACAGGGTGCCTACTGTAAAGAAGGTGGCTGCAGTCGACAGGGTAGCTGCGGTGAAGAAGATGGATGCAGTCGACAGTGTGGCGGCAATGAAGAGAGTAGCTGCGGTTGACAGGGTGCCTACTGTAAAGAAGGTGGCTGCAGTCGACAGGGTAGCTGCGGTGAAGAAGATGGATGCAGTCGATAGAGTGGCGGCAGTGAAGAGAGTAGCTGCGGTTGACAGGGTGCCTACTGTAAAGAAGGTGGCTGCAGTCGACAGGGTAGCTGCGGTGAAGAAGATGGATGCAGTCGATAGGGTGGCGGCAGTGAAGAGAGTAGCTGCGGTTGACAGGGTGCCTACTGTAAAGAAGGTGGCTGCAGTCGACAGGGTAACTGCGGTGGAGAAGATGGATGCAGTCGACAGGGTGGCGGCAGTGAAGAGAGTAGCTGCGGTTGACAGGGTGCCTACTGTAAAGAAGGTGGCTGCAGTCGACAGGGTAGCTGCGGTGAAGAAGATGGATGCAGTCGACAGTGTGGCGGCAACGAAGAGAGTAGCTGCGGTTGACAGGGTGCCTACAGTAAAGAAGGTGGCTGCAGTCGACAGGGTGGCTGCGGTGAAGAAGATGGATGCAGTCGACAGGGTGGCGGCAATGAAGAGAGTAGCTGCGGTTGACAGGGTGCCTACTGTAAAGAAGGTGGCTGCAGTCGACAGGGTAGCTGCGGTGAAGAAGATGGATGCAGTCGATAGGGTGGCGGCAGTGAAGAGAGTAGCTGCGGTTGACAGGGTGCCTACTGTAAAGAAGGTGGCTGCAGTCGACAGGGTAGCTGCGGTGAAGAAGATGGATGCAGTCGACAGGGTGGCGGCAGTGAAGAGAGTAGCTGCGGTTGACAGGGTGCCTACTGTAAAGAAGGTGGCTGCAGTCGACAGGGTAGCTGCGGTGAAGAAGATGGATGCAGTCGACAGGGTGGCGGCAGTGAAGAGAGTAGCTGCGGTTGACAGGGTGCCCACTGTAAAGAAGGTGGCGGCAGTGAAGAGAGTGGCTGCAGTCGACAGGGTAGCTGCGGTGAAGAAGATGGATGCAGTCGATAGGGTGGCGGCAGTGAAGAGAGTAGCTGCGGTTGACAGGGTGCCCACTGTAAAGAAGGTGGCTGCAGTCTACAGGGTAGCTGCGGTGAAGAAGATGGATGCAGTCGACAGTGTGGCGGCAGTGAAGAGAGTAGCTGCGGTTGACAGGGTGCCTACTGTGAAGAAGGTGGCTGCAGTCGACAGGGTAGCTGCGGTGAAGAAGATGGATGCAGTCGACAGGGTGGCGGCAAGGAAAAGAGTAGCTGCGGTTGACAGGGTGCCCACTGTAATGAAGGTGGCTGCAGTCGACAGGGTAGCTGCGGTGAAGAAGATGGATGCAGTCGACAGGGTGGCGGCAATGAAGAGAGTAGCTGCGGTTGACAGGGTGCCTACTGTAAAGAAGGTGGCTGCAGTCGACAGGGTAGCTGCGGTGAAGAAGATGGATGCAGTCGATAGGGTGGCGGCAGTGAAGAGAGTAGCTGCGGTTGACAGGGTGCCTACTGTAAAGAAGGTGGCGGCAGTGAAGAGAGTGGCTGCAGTCGACAGGGTAGCTGCGGTGGAGAAGATGGATGCACTCGACAGGGTGGCGGCAGTGAAGAGAGTAGCTGCGGTTGACAGGGTGCCTACTGTGAAGAAGGTGGCTGCAGTCGACAGGGTAGCTGCGGTGAAGAAGATGGATGCAGTCGATAGGGTGGCGGCAATGAAGAGAGTAGCTGCGGTTGACAGGGTGCCTACTGTAAAGAAGGTGGCTGCAGTCGACAGGGTAGCTGCGGTGAAGAAGATGGATGCAGTCGACAGGGTGGCGGCAGTGAAGAGAGTAGCTGCGGTTGACAGGGTGCCTACTGTAAAGAAGGTGGCGGCAGTGAAGAGAGTGGCTGCAGTCGACAGGGTAGCTGCGGTGAAGAAGATGGATGCAGTCGACCTGGTGGCGGCAATGAAGAGAGTAGCTGCGGTTGACAGGGTGCCTACTGTAAAGAAGATGGCTGCAGTCGACAGGGTAGCTGCGGTGAAGAAGATGGATGCAGTCGACAGGGTGGCGGCAGTGAAGAGAGTAGCTGCGGTTGACAGGGTGCCTACTGTAAAGAAGGTGGCTGCAGTCTACAGGGTGGCTGCGGTGAAGAAGATGGATGCAGTCGACAGGGTAGCTGCGGTGAAGAAGATGGATGCAGTCGACAGGGTGGCGGCAGTGAAGAGAGTAGCTGCGGTTGACAGGGTGCCTACTGTAAAGAAGGTGGCTGCAGTCTACAGGGTAGCTGCGGTGAAGAAGATGGATGCAGTCGACAGGGTGGCGGCAATGAAGAGAGTAGCTGCGGTTGACAGGGTGCCTACTGTAAAGAAGGTGGCTGCAGTCGACAGGGTAGCTGCGGTGAAGAAGATGGATGCAGTCGACAGGGTGGCGGCAATGAAGAGAGTAGCTGCGGTTGACAGGGTGCCTACTGTAAAGAAGGTGGCTGCAGTCGACAGGGTAGCTGCGGTGAAGAAGATGGATGCAGTCGACAGGGTGGCGGCAATGAAGAGAGTAGCTGCGGTTGACAGGGTGCCTACTGTAAAGAAGGTGGCGGCAGTGAAGAGAGTGGATGCAGTCGACAGGGTAGCTGCGGTGAAGAAGATGGATGCAGTCGACAGTGTGGTGGCAATGAAGAGAGTAGCTGCGGTTGACAGGGTGCCTACTGTAAAGAAGGTGGCTGCAGTCGTCAGGGTAGCTGCGGTGAAGAAGATGGATGCAGTCGACAGGGTGGCGGCAATGAAGAGAGTAGCTGCGGTTGACAGGGTGCCTACTGTAAAGAAGGTGGCGGCAGTGAAGAGAGTGGATGCAGTCGACAGGGTAGCTGCGGTGAAGAAGATGGATGCAGTCGATAGAGTGGCGGCAGTGAAGAGAGTAGCTGCGGTTGACAGGGTGCCTACTGTAAAGAAGGTGGCTGCAGTCGACAGGGTAGCTGCGGTGAAGAAGATGGATGCAGTCGATAGGGTGGCGGCAGTGAAGAGAGTAGCTGCGGTTGACAGGGTGCCTACTGTAAAGAAGGTGGCTGCAGTCGACAGGGTAACTGCGGTGGAGAAGATGGATGCAGTCGACAGGGTGGCGGCAGTGAAGAGAGTAGCTGCGGTTGACAGGGTGCCTACTGTAAAGAAGGTGGCTGCAGTCGACAGGGTAGCTGCGGTGAAGAAGATGGATGCAGTCGACAGTGTGGCGGCAATGAAGAGAGTAGCTGCGGTTGATAGGGTGCCTACAGTAAAGATGGTGGCTGCAGTCGACAGGGTGGCTGCGGTGAAGAAGATGGATGCAGTCGACAGGGTGGCGGCAATGAAGAGAGTAGCTGCGGTTGACAGGGTGCCTACTGTAAAGAAGGTGGCTGCAGTCGACAGGGTAGCTGCGGTGAAGAAGATGGATGCAGTCGATAGGGTGGCGGCAGTGAAGAGAGTAGCTGCGGTTGACAGGGTGCCTACTGTAAAGAAGGTGGCTGCAGTCGACAGGGTAGCTGCGGTGAAGAAGATGGATGCAGTCGACAGGGTGGCGGCAGTGAAGAGAGTAGCTGCGGTTGACAGGGTGCCCACTGTAAAGAAGGTGGCGGCAGTGAAGAGAGTGGCTGCAGTCGACAGGGTAGCTGCGGTGAAGAAGATGGATGCAGTCGATGGGGTGGCGGCAGTGAAGAGAGTAGCTGCGGTTGACAGGGTGCCCACTGTAAAGAAGGTGGCTGCAGTCTACAGGGTAGCTGCGGTGAAGAAGATGGATGCAGTCGACAGTGTGGCGGCAGTGAAGAGAGTAGCTGCGGTTGACAGGGTGCCTACTGTGAAGGAGGTGGCTGCAGTCGACAGGGTAGCTGCGGTGAAGAAGATGGATGCAGTCGACAGGGTGGCGGCAAGGAAAAGAGTAGCTGCGGTTGACAGGGTGCCCACTGTAATGAAGGTGGCTGCAGTCGACAGGGTAGCTGCGGTGAAGAAGATGGATGCAGTCGACAGGGTGGCGGCAATGAAGAGAGTAGCTGCGGTTGACAGGGTGCCTACTGTAAAGAAGGTGGCTGCAGTCGACAGGGTAGCTGCGGTGAAGAAGATGGATGCAGTCGATAGGGTGGCGGCAGTGAAGAGAGTAGCTGCGGTTGACAGGGTGCCTACTGTAAAGAAGGTGGCGGCAGTGAAGAGAGTGGCTGCAGTCGACAGGGTAGCTGCGGTGGAGAAGATGGATGCACTCGACAGGGTGGCGGCAGTGAAGAGAGTAGCTGCGGTTGACAGGGTGCCTACTGTGAAGAAGGTGGCTGCAGTCGACAGGGTAGCTGCGGTGAAGAAGATGGATGCAGTCGATAGGGTGGCGGCAATGAAGAGAGTAGCTGCGGTTGACAGGGTGCCTACTGTAAAGAAGGTGGCTGCAGTCGACAGGGTAGCTGCGGTGAAGAAGATGGATGCAGTCGACAGGGTGGCGGCAGTGAAGAGAGTAGCTGCGGTTGACAGGGTGCCTACTGTAAAGAAGGTGGCGGCAGTGAAGAGAGTGGCTGCAGTCGACAGGGTAGCTGCGGTGAAGAAGATGGATGCAGTCGACCTGGTGGCGGCAATGAAGAGAGTAGCTGCGGTTGACAGGGTGCCTACTGTAAAGAAGATGGCTGCAGTCGACAGGGTAGCTGCGGTGAAGAAGATGGATGCAGTCGACAGGGTGGCGGCAGTGAAGAGAGTAGCTGCGGTTGACAGGGTGCCTACTGTAAAGAAGGTGGCTGCAGTCTACAGGGTGGCTGCGGTGAAGAAGATGGATGCAGTCGACAGGGTAGCTGCGGTGAAGAAGATGGATGCAGTCGACAGGGTGGCGGCAGTGAAGAGAGTAGCTGCGGTTGACAGGGTGCCTACTGTAAAGAAGGTGGCTGCAGTCTACAGGGTAGCTGCGGTGAAGAAGATGGATGCAGTCGACAGGGTGGCGGCAATGGAGAGAGTAGCTGCGGTTGACAGGGTGCCTACTGTAAAGAAGGTGGCTGCAGTCGACAGGGTAGCTGCGGTGAAGAAGATGGATGCAGTCGACAGGGTGGCGGCAATGAAGAGAGTAGCTGCGGTTGACAGGGTGCCTACTGTAAAGAAGGTGGCTGCAGTCGACAGGGTAGCTGCGGTGAAGAAGATGGATGCAGTCGACAGGGTGGCGGCAATGAAGAGAGTAGCTGCGGTTGACAGGGTGCCTACTGTAAAGAAGGTGGCGGCAGTGAAGAGAGTGGCTGCAGTCGACAGGGTAGCTGCGGTGAAGAAGATGGATGCAGTCGACAGTGTGGTGGCAATGAAGAGAGTAGCTGCGGTTGACAGGGTGCCTACTGTAAAGAAGGTGGCTGCAGTCGTCAGGGTAGCTGCGGTGAAGAAGATGGATGCAGTCGACAGTGTGGCGGCAATGAAGAGAGTAGCTGCGGTTGACAGGGTGCCTACTGTAAAGAAGGTGGCTGCAGTCGACAGGGTAGCTGCGGTGAAGAAGATGGATGCAGTCGATAGGGTGGCGGCAGTGAAGAGAGTAGCTGCGGTTGACAGGGTGCCTACTGTAAAGAAGGTGGCTGCAGTCGACAGGGTAGCTGCGGTGAAGAAGATGGATGCAGTCGATAGGGTGGCGGCAGTGAAGAGAGTAGCTGCGGTTGACAGGGTGCCTACTGTAAAGAAGGTGGCTGCAGTCGACAGGGTAGCTGCGGTGGAGAAGATGGATGCAGTCGACAGGGTGGCGGCAGTGAAGAGAGTAGCTGCGGTTGACAGGGTGCCTACTGTAAAGAAGGTGGCTGCAGTCGACAGGGTAGCTGCGGTGAAGAAGATGGATGCAGTCGACAGTGTGGCGGCAATGAAGAGAGTAGCTGCGGTTGACAGGGTGCCTACTGTAAAGAAGGTGGCTGCAGTCGACAGGGTAGCTGCGGTGAAGAAGATGGATGCAGTCGACAGGGTGGCGGCAGTGAAGAGAGTAGCTGCGGTTGACAGGGTGCCTACTGTAAAGAAGGTGGCTGCAGTCGACAGGGTAGCTGCGGTGAAGAAGATGGATGCAGTCGACAGGGTGGCGGCAGTGAAGATAGTAGCTGCGGTTGACAGGGTGCCTACTGTAATGAAGTTGGCAGCAGTGAAGAGAGTGGCTGCAGTCTACAGGGTGGCTGCGGTGAAGAAGATGGATGCAGTCGACAGTGTGGCGGCAGTGAAGAGAGTAGCTGCGGTTGACAGGGTGCCTACTGTAAAGAAGGTGGCTGCAGTCGACAGGGTAGCTGCGGTGAAGATATGGATGCAGTCGACAGTGTGGCGGCAATGAAGAGAGTAGCTGCGGTTGACAGGGTGCCTACTGTAAAGAAGGTGGCTGCAGTCGACAGGGTAGCTGCGGTGAAGAAGATGGATGCAGTCGATAGGGTGGCGGCAGTGAAGAGAGTAGCTGCGGTTGACAGGGTGCCTACTGTAAAGAAGGTGGCGGCAGTGAAGAGAGTGGCTGGGCCACGTCCCAACTCATCGAAATCCCAACTCGTCGACTGATAAGATTCAGTGAAATCCCGATTGAGTGAAATCCCGATTCGTCTACTGTTTCAATTCATCGAAATCCCGATTCGTCGAAATCCCGACTCAGTGAAATCCCGATTCATCGAAATCCCGATTTATCTACTTCTGACCATTTACGTAGGTGTTCAATTCGTCGACTGGCAAGATTCATCGAAATCCCGACTCGATGAAATCCCGACTCGGTGAAATCCCAATTCGTCTACTTTTTGCTATTCACACAGATGTCCAATTCGTCTAGTGGTAAGATTCATCGACTGGTAAGATTCAGTGAAATCCCGACTCGGTGACTTCCCGATTCATCGACTTTTAGCCATATACGTAGGTGTTCAATTCGTCTACTGGTAAGATTCATCGACTGGTAATATTCGTCGAAATCCCGAATCGGTGAAATCCCGATTCATCGAAATCCCGATTCGTCTACTTTCAGTCATTTACGTAGCTGACCGATTCGTCGAGTGGTAATACTCGTCGAAATCCCGACTCGATGAAATCCCGATTCATTGAAATCCCGATTCATCGACTCTCAGCCAAATACGTAGGTGTTCAATTCGTCTACTGGTAAGATTCATCGATTGGTAATATTCGTCGAAATCCCGACTCGCTGAATTCCCAATTCGTCGACTCAATCTAACATAGGCGTTCACGCCTCCTTACAAGAATCTGACCAATGAAGAGCGTTTGCTCATCTGTCAGCCCTTACCCCACCCCACCTTCTACTTCACTCCTAGTTGAAATGAGAGTACGGTACGATCCTCTTCGAGGGATGAGGGCTAAAGGGATGCATTACCTGAATCTAGAGAACAATAGAGGTTCGATAATCATTGTAGAAATAAATTAGAATCGTCATCAAGGGATTCAGATCATTATATTCCAAAGATACTCTTTGAAAATGAAAATCTGAGCAATTTACTTTTTTATTGTGAGAAATTCACTCATTTGCGGCCGAGATACGGCGTTATGTGTGTGGGAGTTATCCTCATTCATCTGCTCGGAGATCTTACCTGTTCAACCCAATATAATTGATATTAACTCTTGACTAACGTCACTAAGAATCCAGCTGCGATGGAAAAAAAGTTTGAATAATCATACTTATGTGATGGTGTAGGCCTACTTGATGACTATAAATTGACTGTGCAATTCATATTTCTTCTTTTATTCTCAATTTTCAACCAATCTACGAATTTAATCATTGTTATCAAAAAACGATGGAGAAATGGGCATTTTTCTCGTGGCTGTTTTCGTTTTCCATCTTATATAGAGTCCGTTATGACTGGTGAAAACTGAAACATAGGCAATGATTGGATGTACTAATTCAATAACAAGAAACTAGAAGTAATCATCAGTAACTTAATTGATTGAACTATCAATCAGCCAAAAAATCGGTTATTACACTTGGTTACGCATGTTATTTTCTCACCATGCATAATTATTGAATGTTTCAAACCAATTATCAGTTGGTACAACCGGCTCATGTGTGATCTGAGAAAACATTTTTAATATTAGATAAGGACGTAGATAAATATGATGAAGAAACATTGTATTCGATCATTTCTCATCCCTCATTACACCGCTGAAAGAAGAGTGCATCTATATTCTATATTTCGCTACTTCTCATTGTTTCTCGTCTCATCGCTCAATCATGATCGCACGAGCGTAGTGAGTACTCCAATTGACACTTTTAATGCACTGACTGCTTTAATGCTCTATTTCTGTTGCTGCTCCAGAAATGTCACTGGTCAGATTAGCAAAATATTCCTCAGTAATAAGTGACTTTGTTTTGACTTGGGCCTGAATAGTGTTTGTTTCGAAGTGTTTGAGAATAATTGTTTCACGTTTGGAAGCCTGAATGCGTCCAGGCTTCCAAACGTGAAACAATTATTCTCAAACACTTTGAATTTTTCAGTCCCGTTACTAGTCAGAAAGTTTTTTCTCAATTCTCACTACAATTATTGTGAAATGATGTATAATTATTCATTCATCAATTCACACCAACAACAAAATATTTAAAGTGAAACAACAATAGATAATGACGATCACTAGTATATGCTCACATGGTGAGAAGAGTGCATTCAACTGATTTTTTTTTTCAATTATCCTACCTATGTAGACCATGATTTCAGCTGTGGTCAGTATTCTATGTTTTGTAGTGAGCGTTTCAAAACTGTTTTACAGATTTCAGGGTCTGGTTTCGGCGTGATTGATTAATTCAGCAATGTGGAAATATTATTCCAGTATGTACTATATATGCCACCGTACCGGCACAGTAGCTAAGTGGTTAGCTCACTTGCTTCATGTGACCCGGGAGGTGAAGGGACATATCGGACCCGGTTCGATCCCCGCCACCGTCCATCTTTACAGGGGTTTATCGTGGCTTTCCTCTGTAGTCTAGGCTGATGCCGGGATGGTTCCCACAATATAGGCCACGACCGCTTCCTTCCCACTATCCTTCCCACTACCCATAAAAACCTTCATCTCATCATCCCATCATCTCATTAATCATTCATCCGACGCCAATAAATTTTAGTAATCATTACAGTGCGTCGTTAAAAACCCAATATGTATATGCCACCGTTTTTTGATACTAGGCAAACGCAGACATGCATTGCAAGATGAGCGAAATATCTATCACAAAGTGTGATCGAAAACTTTTTATATAGAACACATGGATATATAGAACCAAGATTAAACCTGGAATATAAATTCAATTTAAATTAGTAAATAATCGACCATTTTGATCCCGTTTCGTTCTCTCTTCGTTTTTATTTATTTTGATATTATCGGTAGAAAATCTTATCGAATGGTATGCAGTGGATGACCTTTGATGAGCTAGTATGGGAAGAAATGAAAATATAAGTACGGGCCTATAATAAGCTCGGCTCTCGTATACAATACTCGCCAACAGACTTCGTGTTTTCTTCTGTATTTATTCATTTATATTGGGTTTTAACGACGCACTGTACTGCTAATTACCACGATCTATATATCGGTGAATGATATATGAGATGATGGGATGGTGAGATAAAAGGTTTTTCTATCAGGTGTTTTTTTGAAATTCATATAGTAGTAGTTTTGGAGAAGTCACTTGAGTTTATGAAAACATACGAACGAAGAACGATGAAAGACGTGTGTCGTAATTGCATTTTATATCAATCTTTTGTTCGATTGATTTATATTGGGTCTAGCGACGCATAGCTATAACAACTGAGATAAGGCCTACTAGTGTCGAATCATTGATTAATGAGACGAAAATTTCTTGGATAATGGAAGGATAGTGGGAAGGAAGCGGTCGATGCCTATAATGTAGGAATCACACTGGCATTGATATTCATATCGATATTTTTCATTTATCCATGGGAATTGAAAGACATACGACTATATGGCAACTCATTGATTTATATATATATGTATATATATATATATATATATATATATATATATATATATATATATATATATATATATATATAATTGATGATGATTATTGTTTGCTTAACGACCCCACCAACAGCTAGGTTATACGGGGGTACGGATGAGCTGATGATTATGAATGTATGAAGTGATGATAAGCGAGAGGACATTTACAAAAACCCATGCCTTATGCGGGATTCGAACCCACGCCCAACGGTGACTTCAGTTTCTGAAGCGGTGCCTCAGCTGACCGAGCTACCGAGGGTGGCTATATATATATATATATATATATATATATATATATATATATATATATATATATATATATATATATATATATATATATATATATTATATAAATAACTACAAACTTTCAAATCCTCTCAGACATACAATAGATTGAATACAGAACCATACAAACAACATTATGCGCCTTTATACAAACACATTAAAATTTGTCTAATGAATAAGAGATGAATGACATATAGAAATCAGGATAGAAGTTAATGTGGAACGATTATTGTTGAGATGTGCAGCTGGCCTAGACGACGGAGAAAAACCACGAAAAAAACTGTGAAGATGGTCGGTGGCGGTGATCGAACCCAGACCCGATATATCCTCTCATTTTCCAACATTTCATCACATACAACACTTCATACAATGGTTACATAAGTATTTCAGCTCTCCGTGAGATTATCTCGTAGGGAAGCAAATATGAATCAAATAATAATACTGTAGAGTATACCCTATTCGTCGTGTCTTCTAGAAAATGAAGTGATCAAATCACATATTGCATCCAAAAACATACATTTCACACTTTTACATTTTGATTGATATCAGGAATTGATATCATCTTATTCACACATTGAATATTTTGATCACTTCCTGCAGGTCACATGGAGCGACAGCGTTAGCAACTGAGCTACATGCGTCGGTTAAGGCTGTTTCATCGGTAAATGGGACGCATTGCAGGGTGTCAAGAAAATATTTTTACTGGCCGTATTTAATCATTAGAAAAAAATCGAAAAGCATCACCCCATTGGAAATTGAATGATCTTTTCAATGAAAATAATCTCAATTTTATAAAATTATTTCCAAAGTGTGATTAACGCTTCGAAAATATATAAAAGAGTAGTATTTGAGAATCCGATGATCAAAAATTCTGATTTTTTTTTTGTAGATCCATACGTTTATTCACTCTACCGTGGTGCAGTGACATGTGGCTGGTTAGATTAGAAGTATCCTAAATTCAATTAAATGTAAACCGTACATCGATCAAGTCAGTACCGGCCTCAGCGGATGCCGGGTGAAACTATCAAGTGGAAAGAGAGAGAGAGACGGTTACAGAGAGAGAGAGAACGATCACTTCATCTTTTGAGTGAAGGACTCCAGGTAGAAAACACTCACTCGTTTGGTGATTGACATCTAGATGGGTTTATTTCTTAGTAACACATT